>JARUPY010000292.1:3945000-4454740 GCA_029817715.1 Melastoma dodecandrum | reverse complement strand
CGACGAGCGCTTTCGCCTACGATTCCTACCGTCGCTTCATCACCCATGTAACTACGAAAGGTGGTGTCTGGGGGTCGAGCACCACGCCTTCGAGAGGCGCTTGAGCAGTACAAGGAAGGCAAGGGCTTCGATCTCGACACCGAACTCGGCGCGGCGGACTGGAAGACGCTGATTCAGACCTACAAGAAGATCGTGCGCGACGAAGCACGGCTCCGACTTCCCGCAGGGCGCCGACGATCAGCTCTGGGGCGCGATCGGCGCCGTGTTTAACTCGTGGATGATCCCCCGCGCCAAGAAGTACCGCGAGCTGAACAGCATCCCGGAGAGCTGGGGCACCGCCGTCAACGTCCAGGCGATGGTGTTCGGCAACATGGGCGACACCTCGGCCACCGGCGTCGCCTTCACCCGCAACCCCTCCACCGGCGAGAAGGCGCTCTACGGCGAGTTCCTGATCAACGCGCAGGGCGAGGACGTGGTGGCGGGCATCCGCACGCCGCAGAACATCACCGAGAAGGCGCGCGCGGAGGCAGAGAGCGACAAGCCTTCCATGGAGAAGGCGATGCCGGAGAGCTTCGCGGAGCTGACGCGGATCTACGGGATCCTCGAATCGCATACCGCGACATGCAAGACATGGAGTTCACGATCGAGCAGGGCAAGCTCTGGATGCTCCAGACTCGCAACGGCAAGCGCACCGCCGAAGCCGCCCTGCGCATCGCCGTTGATTCTGGCCGGCGAGGGGCTGATCTCGAAGGAAGAGGCGATCGGACGGGTCGAGCCCGGAGCACTCGACCAGCTCCTTCATCCGACCATCGATCCGAAGGCCGACCGGAAGGTCATCGCCTCGGGCCTGCCGGCCTCGCCGGGCGCGGCGAGCGGTGAGATCGTGTTCAACTCCGAGGATGCGGAGGCGCACCGGAAGGCGGAGCGCAAGTGCATCCTGGTGCGCATCGAGACTTCGCCGGAGGACATCCGGGGCATGGACGCGGCGCGCGGCATCGTCACCGCCCGCGGCGGCATGACCAGCCACGCCGCCGTGGTCGCGCGCGGCATGGGCCGGCCGTGCGTCTCGGGCGTCGGGTCGATCCGCATCGACTACAAGGCGCAGACCCTCACGGTCGGCGGCGTCACGCTGAAGGCCGGCGACAGGATCACCATCGACGGCTCGACCGGTCAGGTGATCCAGGGCGAGGTCAAGATGCAGGAGCCCGAGCTGTCGGGCGACTTCGCGACCCTCATGGAATGGGCCGAACGGATCCGCGGCATGAAGGTGCGCGCCAATGCCGAGACGCCGCTCGATGCCCGCACCGCGCGGAAATTCGGCGCCGAGGGGATCGGTCTCTGCCGTACCGAGCACATGTTCTTCGACGGCGACCGCATCATCGCGGTGCGCGAGATGATCCTGGCCGACGACGCCGAGGGCCGCCGGGCGGCTCTCGCGAAGATCCTGCCGTACCAGCGCCAGGATTTCACCGAGCTGTTCCGCATCATGGCCGGGCTGCCGGTGACGATCCGGCTGCTCGATCCGCCGCTCCACGAATTCCTGCCGCACGCCGACGCCCGAAGTTGCGGAGGTCGTGAAGGCGACCGGCGTCTCCGAGGAGAAGATCCGGCATCGGACGCGCGAGCTGTCCGAGCACAACCCGATGCTCGGCTTCCGCGGCTGCCGTCTCGCCATCGCGTTCCCGGAGATCGCCGAGATGCAGGCCCGGGCGATCTTCGAGGCCGCCGTCCAGGCCGCGGCCGATACCGGCAGCCCGGTCACCCCCGAGGTGATGGTGCCGCTGGTCTTCACCCGCGCCGAGTTCGACCTCGTCAAGGCGCGGATCGACGCCATGGCCAAGGCCGTGTCGGAGGCGAAGGGCGCGGCCCTCGACTATCTGGTCGGCACGATGATCGAGCTGCCGCGCGCCGCGCTGAAGGCCGGCGAGATCGCCGAGATCGGGCAATTCTTCTCGTTCGGCACCAACGATCTCACCCAGACCGCGCTCGGCGTGTCGCGCGACGACGCTGCGACCTTCCTGGGGCCCTACACCCAGAAGGGGATCCTGCCGGCCGACCCGTTCATCACCATCGACCAGGAGGGTGTCGGCGAGCTGGTACGGATCGGCGTGGAACGGGGCCGCAAGACGCGGGCGAACATCAAGCTCGGCATTTGCGGCGAACATGGCGGCGACCCGGCATCGGTGGCGTTCTGCCACGAGGTCGGCCTCGATTACGTGTCCTGTTCGCCCTATCGCGTGCCGATCGCGCGGCTCGCTGCGGCGCAGGCCGCGCTTGGCAAGGTGTTGGGCAAGGAAGGTTGAGCCCGATCGGGAGGATGCCGTGCGGAGCGCTCTCATAGGTCGTCAACCCAATTCAGTCGTATGAGGATCGGTGGAAAAAGGTCTCGTTGCCGAAGAACTCGGATCTTCGCGACACGTTGTATCGTTGAATGTACGGACCGGGCGTGTGCCTAATCGAGCCCGTACCGGGTCCAGGCTCGCCCGCCGGTCTCGCCCGCCACCATGCCTTTCAGCTCCTCCTCGCTGTGCCTCGACGGGAACCGGGCGGCGGCCGTGGCGCCGCGCGCGGCCCTGCGCGCCTATCTGGCTCTGGTGGCGGCGCTGGGCGGGCTCACCACGGCCGGGATGCTGATGATGTCGATGGCGGCCAATACTGGCGCCGAAGCCGAGCGCATCACCGCGACGCAGGATGACAGCTACGCGGCGACCCTGGTGGCGGCGCACGCGGTCAATCTCGCCAAGCCGCAACGCTGAGCCGGCGGCCCCCGCGCGAGCCTTCAGCGCGCGGCCGGCCACGGACCGCGTCGAGGTACCGGTGAACCGCGCCGCGGTGAGATCGTCGCCTGGGCTGCGCGGGCCGAACCGCGTCGAGACCCGATCCGGCGCGGCCGCCGACAACGGCGTCGGGCGCGAGATCCCGGACCCGCGTGACGGCGACGTGCACCGGCGCGCTCCGGCTGGCTGGCGCGGACTGGGGACCGGACGACACCGCCTCGAAGAATGCGCGGAGCTGAAGTTTCGGATCGGCGTCGGCGCCACGAGATCGGCGTCCGCGTCCCTGGTGGGTTCGGCGCGCGCGAGAGCGCGGGTTTCGCCGGCGCCCGCGAGGCTCGCCATGCCGCCTCCGAGCGACGCGAACTGGATCGGCCGCGGCGGTGGCAATGGCATGGCGATGGCGGCCGTGACGGCCGCGAGGTCCGAGGGTCGCCGCGGCGGCAGCGGCTCCTCCACGGTCGCCACACCATCGTCGGACGCGGAGGCCACGGCGGCGCCCGTGAGCAGCGCCTTCGCATCGGCCGGCTTGATATCGGACCCCTTCGCCTGCTCGCGCTCCGCGAGTGAGCCGCGCAGCGCGCTGTCGGCGGCGGGCGCCGCGTAGGCGAGGGCGGCGCGCGTACCCACCGGATCCTGCGGATCGGCGCTCGCCACGGCGACCACCGGTGCGCGGCGCGATTTCTTCTGCGCCATCTGCGGCAGAGGAGCCGGCGCGGGCTGCGGTGCGGACGAGCCGCCGCCGAACAGGCTCGCCAGGAAGCCGAACAGGCCCGGCCCGTCCTCCTCCTCGCCGCTCGCCATCTGGGTGGTGATGCCGGCAACCGTACCGCCGCGGGCCAGGATCTCGGCCTTGGCCTCCTCGTAGCGCGGGAACGGGCGGTTGTCGCTCGGCAGCAGCACCGTCTTGCCGTCCGGGAACAGGCGCGCCAGCTGGTCGTGGGTCATGCGCGGCCACATGCGCACCGAGCCGACATCGAGGTGAATGAACGGCGTGCCCGCATGCGGATACCAGCCGACGCCACCGCGCTGCATCTGCAGCCCAACCTCGCGGATCCGGTCGATCGGCACGTCCGGCAGGAAGAAATCCATCGCCTTGCCGAGCATGTGCTGGCTGTACTCGGCCACCATCTTGGACCGGCGGCGCAGCATCGCGTTGGTGCCGGGCGAGCGGTAGGCCGAGACGACATGGATCGGCTGGCCGGAGCCGACCTGCCGGTAGGCCTCCCAGACGGTGTCGAACAGGCGGGGATCCATCTTGATCGGCTCGTTGATGCGCCAGTCGCGCAGGAGCCAATTCAACTGATCGAGGGCCGCCCGGTCGTAGCGCCCGTCACGCTTGAACGTGATGGTCGCACTTTCCTGGGTGTGGGTGTGGTAGATTGTGAGCGACCGCGTGTCGCCATTCGCGACGGCATCCTCGGTCTCGGCCGTGCCGGCAATCAGGCCGACCGCCATCCCGGTCAGAGCGAGGGCGAAACGGCGGAAGGGCGCGCGGGAGATACGGCACGGTGGTCCTGACCCTCTCCCGGTGACGGCACCCGGCGGCTGTCAGGCCGCGGTTCCGATCGAAACGGCTAAGGCTGGACCGTGGCGAAATCGTGCCCGGATGTGTGGACGCGCACGCGAAAGTTGCTGGAGCTCGCGGTGGCTTACCACCAGCCGCGGGAGGCCGGCTGCGGCGGCGCCGGAGTCCACAGGCCGGACTCGCCGTATTCCGGCGCGCCGTCGATCCGGGCGGCGCGGCGCACAGGTCGGCGCGACGTTTCCACGCCCTCGTAGCGATCGGTCGCCCAGTCGTCCGCGACGTGACTGTGCGGCGCGCGCCGCTGCGCGACCCGCGGCTTCGAGGGGCTGGGCGCGCGCTCCGCCTTGCGCCGGGGCGCCTCGTCGGGCAGTCGGGCGATCGCCGGCCCGCCGCCGCCCGGAAGGCCGAGGGCTGCGCGCATCGGCGCGTCGTAGCCGTAGAGATCCGGCAGCGTGCGGTAGGTGCCGCCATCATCCACGTAGGCCGTGAAATAGGCGAGGTGGACCGGCAGCTTCTCGGGCAGCCGGATCGTCCGCTCGCCCTTGCCGATCAGCTTCTTGAGGCGCTCGGCCGACCAGTCCGGCAACACCGCGTCGGCGAGGCGGAACGGGTCGTCCACGCGCACGCAGCCGTGGCTGAAATCGCGCTTGGCGGCCGAGAACAGGGAGCGGTTCGGCGTGTCGTGCAGGTAGACCGCGTGCTGGTTCGGGAACATGAACTTGATGAACCCGAGGGCGTTGCGCTCGCCCGGCGGCTGACGCAGCGAGATCTGCCCGCCGTGCCGGACGACCTCGTAACCGCCCCAGCTCTTCCCGCCATAACCCGCGAGCTTCGGCGCCATGGTCCTCAGGATCGAGGGCGGCACGTACCAGGACGGGTTGACGACCGCATATTCCATGAGGCCGGAGAAGAGCGGCGTGCGCGAGTCCGGCTTGCCGACGATGACCCGCGCCTCGTCGCGCAGGACGCCGCCGCGATAGGCGCGCAGACGGTATTCCGGGACATTGACCAGGATGTAGTCGGATCCGAGGTCTCCCGGCAGCCAGCGCCACCGCTCCATGTTGACGATCAATTCCGCCTCGCCGCCGGTCGGTCGACCGGTCCGTCCGGCATCCGCGAGGGCCAGGACGGTCTGGACGTTGAGCACGCCATTCGCCGGGAGGCCGCGGCCGCGCTGAAACTTCGTGACCGCTTCGGCGACGGCGTCGTCGTACGCCTCCGGCTCGCCGGGGCCATGATCGAGCGTAGCGGCCGGTCGCGCTTCGAGGCCGAAATGCGCCCGCAGCAGCGGCACGCGGGCATCGCGCATGCCGACCCGCAGGGCCGGGCCGGAGGGCAGCCGCAGCGGCTTGACGGCAGTGGGCGCAGGCCCGCGCAGGGCCGCCAAGCGTGCCTTCAACGCCAGATAGCCCGGCGTCGCAGGATTGTAGCTCTGGAGGGCGTCGCCCGGCTTGGGGCCGGCATCGCTCAGCTTCACGAGTACGTCGCTGCCGGCCGGGAGATCGAGCTTCGGCGTGATCAGCCGTGAGATCGACGCCAGGTTGACCCTGCCGCCCCGGGCGTCCCGGGCGTAGAGGACCGCCGCCGCGGACAGGCGCAGATCGGCATCGGCGATCGCCTTCTCGTCCGGCTTCTCGGACAGGTTCGGCATCGTGTAGGCCCGGGTATCGAGGCCGTCGTCACCGGCAGCCGCCAATCTCGCCGAGACGGCCTTCGCGGCCTCGGTCCAGGCGCCTTCGGCGATCCAGAGGGGCTCGTCGCCCCGGGCCTCGTAGAAGGACCGGATCGCATCGCGATCCTTGGTGGTCAGCCGCAGGAGGAGCGGCGCGGGATCGTAGAGGCGCGCGAAAATCGCCGCGCCGAGCGGATCGGTCGGCGCGACAGGGGCGGAGGCCGCGGGCGCCGGCTCGGCGGCCGGAGCCTCGGGCTTGTAGTCTGGAAGCGTCGTCGAGATCGGGTCCGCCGATGCCGGCGGTGCGACCTGGGGAGCCGGCTGGGATGCCGGTTGCGCGGTCGGGGCGGACGCGTCGGCCGGCGAGACGGCGAGCGCGGCCGTCTCGGCGCTGAGCGCGCCGGCGGATGCCAGCGTACCGGTCAAGAGGGCGGCCAGCGCCATGAGGCTTGAGCGCGGGACGCGCATCGTGATCTCCCGAGGGCGGCGACAGGAACGCACGCGCAGATTGTGATTATCGGCGCAAGCGTGGCATTCAGCAACCGCAGTGTACAAGAACGAAATACTGGCTCATCGCACGGTGTGGCCCGCCGAATGCTTCGCAATTTCAGGTCAGGCCAGTCGTCAAAGCCTCGTGGCAGCATGGCCGACCGTCGCGCGTAGCCGGGGCGCCGGCGTCCGCCCCGTGCGCTACCGCACGCGACGATCGATCAAGCCGCGTCTTCGGCTTTCTCGTCTCCGTCGAGTCCGAGGTCCTTCAGCTTGCGATAGAGGGTCGAGCGGCCGATGCCGAGGCGGCGCGAAACTTCCGACATGCGTTGACGATAGAATTGCAACGCATAGCGGATGATCTCGGCTTCCAGCACATCCATCGCCTTCATCTCGCCGGTCTCCTCGGCGACGAGCGACATCGTGTGCGGATCGCGCACCTCGACACGGACGATCTCGCGCACCGGCTCCGGCGCGTAGGCCGGCAGCATCTGCTGTTGGGGCGCGGCCGGAATGCGGACGTCGAAGCCTTCCACCTGCGCGGCGATCTGCGGAAATTCCGCGACGGTCAGCTCGTCCCCGTCGGCCAGGACGACGGCGCGGAACACGGCGTTCTCGAGCTGGCGGACATTGCCCGGCCAGGGATAGCGGGTCAGCAGCGCCATGGCTTCCGGGGTGATCGCGCGCACCCGTTTGCCCTCCTCGGCGGAGAAGCGGGCGCAGAACGAGCGCACGAGGTCGGGGATGTCCTCGCGGCGCGCCCGCAGCGGCGGAAGGGTCATGGGAAAGACGTTGAGGCGGTAGTACAGATCCTCGCGGAACTTGCCCTGCTTGACGAGATCGAGCAGGGACCGGTTGGTCGCCGACACCAGCCGGATATCGATCCGCACCGGGCGCTTGCCGCCCACCGGATCGATCTCGCCTTCCTGCAGCACGCGCAGCAGCTTGACCTGCGCGTCGAGCGGCATCTCGCCGATCTCGTCGAGGAACAGCGTGCCGCCGTTCGCCTCGACGAACTTGCCGAGATGCTTCTCGGTCGCGCCCGTGAAGGCGCCCTTCTCGTGGCCGAACAGGATGGATTCGATGAGGTTCTCTGGCAGGGCGCCGCAATTGACGGGCACGAAGGGCTTGCCGCGGCGGTCCCCCGAGCCCTGGATCGCCCGGGCCAGCACTTCCTTGCCGACGCCGGACTCGCCCTCGATCAGCACCGGGATGTTGGACTTTGCAGCCCGCTCGGCGAGGCGGATGACCCGCTCCATGTCGGGGCTCTTGGAGCAGAGATCCTTGAAGGTCAGCGCCCCGGAGGCGCGGCGGCGCATGCGGCGCACCTCCTCCTCCAGGGTGTCGACCCGCAAAGCGTTCTTGATCGAGACCTGTAATCGTTCGGCGCCCGCGGGCTTGACCACGAAGTCGACCGCGCCGGCCCGCATGGCGGACACGACGGCGTCGATCGATCCGTTCGAGGTCTGCACGATGACCGGCGTCGCGAGTCCGCTCTTGCGCATCTCGGCGAGCACGCCGAGCCCGTCGAGCCCCGGCATGACGAGGTCGAGCAGCACCACGTCGGCCCCCTCGGACCGCAGCACGGTCAGGGCGTCCATCCCGGTCTCGGCGATGCGCGGTTCGAAGCCGAACCGGCGCACCGCCGCCTCGGCGAGGCGCCGCTGGACCGGATCGTCGTCCACGATGAGCACGGTGGTGGACATGGCGGCTCCCTGACCGGCGCGGGCGGATCTGGCGCGCGGCCTGGGCATGACCCCGGTCGCGGGCGGCGATTCGGCGCGTGTTTCGTTTCGAGCCGTAGGGTGACGGACAGACGTAAAGTGCCGCTTAACGACGTTTGCGCGGCTTCGTCAGGCGTCGCATGCGTCCGGGCTGACCGGTCGCGTTGAACGCGGGGCGGCACATTCGATATCAGGGTACGGCCCTGAAACCCCCGGCCGCCGCCGGATCGGACCCTTGAAAGGAATGCACGACATGATGCCGAGCCCCACCGCGTCGACGGTGATCGTCCGCCTGCCCGAGGGCGTGAGCGCCGCGCGCGCCGCCGCGAAGGCGGCCGACCTCGGCGTGCTCCCGGAATGGGACCTGTCGGATCTGTACTCGGGGCTGGATGCGCCCGAGTTCTCCGGCGACCTGACCCGGGCCGAGGAGGAGTGCCGCCGCTTCTCAGAGCGCTATGCCGGGCGCATCGCCGATATGGCCGCCGGCCCGGATGCCTCCGGGCACCTTGCTGAAGCCGTGCGGGCCTACGAGGGGATCGAGGATCTGCTCGGCAAGCTGATGTCGTTCGCCGGCCTCGTCTATTCCGGCGACACGACCGACGAGGCGCGGGCGAAATTCTACGGCGACACCCGCGAGCGCCTGACCAGCGCCTCGGCCGACTTGCTGTTCTTCGCCCTCGAACTGAATCGGGTCGCGGATTCGGTGATGAACGCCGCGATGGCGCAGGGGCCGCTCGCCCATTACGCGCCGTGGATCGAGGATCTGCGCCGGGAGAAGCCGCACCAGCTCGACGATCGGACCGAGAAGCTCTTTCTCGAGAAGTCGGTGACGTCCAACGCCGCCTGGGACCGGCTGTTCAACGAGACCATCGCGTCGCTGCGCTTCACCGTGCAGGGCGAGGAGATGCCGCTGGAGCCGACCCTCAACAAGCTCCAGGATCCGGACGGCGCGGTCCGCAAGGAAGCTGCCGGCGCGATCAGCACGGTGCTGCGCGGGCATCTGCGGGTGTTCACGCTGATCACCAACACGCTGGCCAAGGACAAGGAAATTTCCGATCGCTGGCGCGGCTTCAAGGACGTGGCCGAGGCCCGCCATCTCGCCAACCGGGTCGAGCCCGAGGTGGTGGAGGCGCTGGTCGATGCCGTGCGGGCGGCCTATCCGCGCCTGTCGCACCGCTACTACAAGCTGAAGGCCAAATGGTTCGGGCAGGAGACGCTGCCCTACTGGGACCGGAACGCACCGCTGCCGAAGGTGGAGCAGCGCACGATCCCGTGGACCGAGGCGCGCGATACGGTGCTCTCGGCCTACGACGCCTTCTCGCCGAAGATGGCGGGCATCGCCCGGCGCTTCTTCGACGATCGCTGGATCGACGCGCCGACCCGGCCCGGCAAGGCACCGGGCGCCTTCGCGCATCCGACCGTGCCCTCGGTCCACCCCTACGTGCTGGTGAATTACCAGGGCAAGCCGCGGGACGTGATGACCCTGGCCCACGAACTCGGCCACGGCGTCCATCAGGTGCTCGCCGGCCCGAACGGCGCGCTGATGGCGCCGACGCCCCTGACGCTGGCCGAGACCGCGAGCGTGTTCGGCGAGATGCTGACCTTCCGCAAGCTGCTCGCCGCCACCACCGACACGACCCAGCGCCGGGCCATGCTCGCCGCCAAGGTCGAGGACATGATCAACACGGTGGTCCGGCAGATCGCCTTCTACTCGTTTGAGCGGAAGGTGCATCTGGCCCGCGCGAAGGGCGAGCTGACGACCGACCAGATCAACGCCCTGTGGCTGTCCGTCCAAGCAGAATCCCTCGGGCCAGCGATCACGCTGGATGCGGGGTACGAGCCCTATTGGGCCTACATCCCGCACTTCATCCACTCGCCGTTCTACGTCTACGCCTACGCGTTTGGCGATTGCCTCGTGAACTCGCTCTACGGGGTCTATTCGCGCGCCGAGGAGGGCTTCGTCGACCGCTACTTCGCGCTGCTGGCGGCGGGGGGCTCGAAACCGTACGGCGAACTGCTCGCGCCCTTCGGCCTCGACGCCAAGGATCCGGGCTTCTGGCAGATCGGTCTCGGGATGATCGAAGGCATGATCGCGGAGCTGGAGGGGATGGAGGGGCAGGGCTGACAGGCCGGTTCCTTAAACGGCTCCGGGATGTTATACGTTTGGTACAACATGCCGGAGTCGATCCATGAAGCTCGAAGTGAAGCGCGTCGGCAACTCGACAGGCCTCATCCTACCGAAGGAACTCCTGGGCAAACTCAACCTTGCGCAAGGGGATTGGCTCTACGTGACGGAGAATACCGACGGTTCGGTGCGGCTGTCGCCTTACGATCCGGCATTCGAGAAAGGCATGAAGGTCGCAGAGAAGGCGATGAAAACCTATCGCAATGCGCTGGCGGAGCTCGCCAAATGAGCATTGGGCGGGAGATCGAGTGGCTCACGAGCGATCTCGTCCAGGCAATTCACGCTCAACAGCTTCGGCTCTTCGGTGGTCCGCCGGGTCTGCGCGACGAGGTTGCTCTCGAGTCTGCGCTCGGGCGACCGATGAACCGGGTTGCATACGCCGAGGACGCTGCCGAGATCGATCTCGCCGAACTGGCCGCAGCCTACGCCTTTGGTATTGCCAAAAATCACCCGTTCATCGACGGCAACAAGCGCGCTGCGCTCCTGGCACTCGTAACCTTCCTCGGGATCAACGACATCGATTTCGTCGCTGACGAAGCGGAGGCGGTGCTGATGATACGCGGCCTCGCCGCCGGCGAGATCGACGAATCCGGCCTCACCCGCTGGATCCGGGACAACTGGCCGGCCTGACCGCCCGCGGCGCAGGGACCCACGCCCCTGGTGCGCGGCCAAGCGCGGCATATCTCGGGAGCGGAACCGCACGAGCAGATCGAGAGATGGCCGAGACCGATCGCGAAGCCAACCGCTTCTCCGCCCGCGCGGGACGCTATGCCAGCGTCGGCGCCAATGTCGGGGGCGTGGCCGCCCGCATGGCCATGTCCCGGTTGTTCGGCAAGGAAGGCACCACCAACGCCGCCGCTCTCGCCCAGGCGCTCGGAGGGCTCAAGGGCCCGATCATGAAGGTGGCCCAGTTGCTCGCCACCGTGCCGGACCTGCTGCCGCCCGAATACGCGGCCGAATTGCAGAAGCTGCAGGCCGATGCCCCACCCATGGGGGCGGCCTTCGTCCGGCGTCGCATGCAGTCGGAGCTGGGTGCAGGCTGGCAGACGCGGTTCGGCAGTTTCGACCTGAAGCCGGCCGCCGCGGCATCGCTGGGGCAGGTTCACCGCGCGACGGCCAAAACCGGCGAGCGACTGGCCTGCAAGCTTCAATATCCGGATATGCAATCGGCCGTGGAGGCGGATCTCAAGCAGCTGGAAGTCGCCTTCGCGCTCCACCGGCGGATGAATTCCTGGCTCGACACCCGCGAGATCGCCAAGGAAATCGGCGCGCGTGTGCGCGAGGAGCTGGACTACGAGCGCGAGGCGAAACACGCCGCCCTGTACGGCGCCGTGCTCCGGGACATCGAGGCGGTTCGCGTCCCGCGGGTCTATCCGGAACTGTCGACCAAGCGCCTTCTGACCCTCGGCTGGCTCGACGGAGACAAGATCCTCGGGTTCGCCGACGCGCCGGTGGAGGTGCGCAACCGCATCGCCCAGGCGATGTTCAAGCCGCGGTGGCACCCGTTCAGCCGCGCCGCCGTCATTCACGGCGATCCGCACCTGGGCAACTACACGGTGTTCTCCGAAGCCGGCGAGGCGGCGGGCATCAACCTGCTGGATTACGGGTGCGTCCGCATCTTCCATCCTCGCTTCGTCGGCGGCGTGGTGGATCTCTACCGGGGGCTCCTTGAGAACGATGACGCCCGCATCGTGCACGCCTACGAGGTCTGGGGTTTCAAGGATCTCGACAAGGAGAAGATCGAGATCCTGAACATCTGGGCACGGTTCATCTACGGGCCGCTCCTCGAAGACCGCACCCGCACCGTCGCCGATGGCGTGAAGCCCGGCGAATACGGCCGGCGGCAGGCCTTCGAGGTGCATCAGGCGCTCAAGGAGCGCGGCCCTGTTACCGTCCCGCAAGAATTCGTCTTCATGGATCGCGCCGCGGTGGGCCTCGGCGCCGTCTTCCTCCACTTGCGGTCAGAGCTCAACTACCACAAGTTGTTCGAGGCGGAGATCGAGCATTTCTCGCTGTCCAAGCTCGCCGACCGGCAGGACAAGGCGCTCGCCGAGGCGGGTCTCCCGAAACCCGCCTGAAACCGCGCGCGGATCCACCGAGAGAGCGATCAACTTGCGTGCGTCCGATTGCGGCAGATAAACGCTTGAGCTACATCCGACCGTGACCGCAAGAAGTCGCGTCTGAAGGAAACGAGCTCACGATGGCTGAGAGTGAAACGGTGGCCGGGCACACCTACAGCCCGGCGATGGACGCGAAGACCCACGAGCAGACCTATCGCGGCTTCGTCCGCTTCGTCGAGATCGCGACTGGTGTCGTCATCTGCTGGGTTCTGGCGCTCGCCGTCGGTGGCATCCGCGAAGCGTGGCTGCTGGCGATCCTCAGCGTGATCGCGTCCGGCGCGGCGGGGGCGGTTGGCGCCCTGGCCCCGGCCGTCGGCTGGCGCGCGCCGCTCGTCGTCGGTGTCCTGCTGATCCTTTATCTGTTCTTCGCGTGACGCGATCCGGGCGGCCCAACGGTCGCCCGCATCCTTCGTCGAACCCGGCGGCCGCAGGCCGAGCGGGGCGATGACGGTTTGCTATCAATTCAATTGGGCGCAAGTTACATTCGGCCCTGTTCCATCGACATAATTTAGGTGCGCCTCTCGAAATGCGGCGTCGATTCGCGCATTGGAGGGGCCGAGCTTATCCAGAGGAATCCGCGCATGCGCATTGCTGTGCTGTCCGAGACGGACTCCGCGGAACCGCGCGTCGCCGCGGTTCCCGAGACCGTCAAGAAATTCAAGGCGCTCGGCGCCGACGTGACCGTGCAGTCCGGTGCGGGTCAGAAGGCCGGCATTCTCGACAACGAGTTCGAGGCCGCCGGGGCTACCATTGCCGGCAGCGCCGCGGACGCCGCGGGCGATGCGGACCTCGTCCTGAAGGTCCGCCGGCCGAGCGCCGAGGAGCTGCCGCACTTCAAGCGCGACACCGCCGTGGTGGCGATCATGGACCCATACGGAAATGAGGCCGCCCTGAAGGCGATGGCGGATGCGGGAATCGCCGGCTTCGCCATGGAGCTGATGCCGCGCATCACCCGCGCGCAGGTGATGGACGTGCTGTCCTCCCAGGCGAACCTCGCCGGTTACCGCGCGGTCGTCGATGGCGCCGCCGAATACGGCCGGGCCATGCCGATGATGATGACCGCCGCCGGCACGGTACCGGCTGCCCGCGTCTTCGTGATGGGCGTCGGCGTCGCGGGCCTTCAGGCCATCGCCACGGCCCGGCGCCTCGGCGCGGTCGTGACCGCGACCGACGTGCGTCCGGCCACCAAGGAGCAGGTCGAATCGCTCGGCGCGAAATTCGTTGCCGTCGAGGACGACGAGTTCAAGCAAGCCGAGACCGCAGGCGGCTACGCCAAGGAGATGTCGGCCGAATACCAGAAGAAGCAGGCGGAGCTTGTCAAGGGCCACATCGCCAAGCAGGACATCGTGATCACGACGGCGCTGATCCCGGGCCGGCCGGCGCCAAAGCTCGTCTCCGAGGAGATGGTGGCGTCGATGAAGCCGGGCTCGGTCCTGATCGATCTCGCGGTCGAGCGCGGCGGCAACGTCGCGGGCGCCAAGCCCGGCGAGGTCGTCACCACGGAGCGCGGCGTCAAGATCGTCGGGCACACCAACGTTCCGGGCCGCCTCGCCGCCACCGCGTCGAGCCTCTATGCCCGCAACCTCTACGCCTTCGTCGAGACCCTGATCGACAAGGAGTCGAAGGCGCTGAACATCAACTGGGACGACGAGCTGGTGAAGGCCACGAACCTCCCCCGCGACGGCTCGGTGGTGCATACCTCCTTCCAGTCCACGACCGATGGCCCCGCTTCGGAAGCTGCGCCCGTGGGGCTGGCCAAGTCGGAGGCCGACAAGGCTTCCGACAAGGCCGCCCCGGCGGGCGCCCAATGAAGCCCGGCCGCGAGGAGTAGCAGAATGGCAACCGTCATCGTCCCTCCCGACCAGGCGGCCGATCAGGCCCGCGTGCTGGCCGACGCCGCGAACGCGGCCGCCGCGGTGGCGCGCAACGCCGCCGATCAGGCCCAGGCCATCGCCAACGGCATGGGCCACGGGCTCAGCGCGGCTACCGGCGGTGCCGTCGATCCGTTCGTGTTCCAGCTCGCGATCTTCGTCCTGGCGATCTTCGTCGGCTACTACGTGGTCTGGTCGGTGACCCCGGCCCTCCACACGCCGCTCATGTCGGTCACCAACGCGATCTCCTCGGTGATCATCGTCGGCGCGATCCTGGCGGTCGGCGTACCGCTGATCGAGAAGGGCACCGGGCTCGCCCGGTTCTTCGGCTTCATCGGCATCGTGCTCGCCAGCGTGAACATCTTCGGCGGATTCCTCGTCACGCAGCGCATGCTCGGCATGTACAAGAAGAAGGGCTGAGCCGGTGTCAGAGAACGTCTCCTCCCTCCTCTACATCGTCGCCGGCGTCCTGTTCATCATGGCGCTGCGGGGCCTCTCGCACCCCACCACCTCCCGGCAGGGCAACCTGTACGGCATGGTCGGCATGGGGCTGGCGATCCTGACCACCCTGGTCGGCCATCCACCGGCCGGGATCGGCGCCTGGATCCTCGTGCTGCTGGGCCTCGGCATCGGTGGCGGGGCCGGCGCGGTGATCGCCAAGCGCGTTCCGATGACCGCGATGCCGCAGCTCGTCGCGGCCTTTCACTCGCTGGTCGGTCTCGCCGCGGTGTTCGTGGCGGCGGGAGCCCTCTACGCCCCGCAGGCGTTCGGGATCATCGAGAACGGCCACATCCATAAGCAGTCGCTGTTCGAGATGGCGCTGGGCGCGGCCATCGGTGCGATCACCTTCACCGGCTCGGTCATCGCCTTCGCCAAGCTCGACGGCCGCATGTCCGGCAAGCCGATCATGCTGCCGCAGCGCCACCTCATCAACGCGCTGCTGGCCGCCGGCCTCGTGCTGCTGATCGCCGTGTTCATCGGCACCGAGTCGAAGGCCATCTTCTGGCTGATCGTCATCGCCTCGCTGGTGCTCGGCGGCCTGATCATCATCCCGATCGGCGGCGCCGACATGCCGGTGGTCGTGTCGATGCTCAACTCCTACTCGGGTTGGGCCGCGGCCGGAATCGGCTTCACCCTGGGCAACCTCGCGCTGATCATCACCGGCTCGCTGGTCGGCTCCTCGGGCGCGATCCTGTCCTACATCATGTGCCACGCGATGAACCGATCGTTCATCTCGGTGATCCTCGGCGGCTTCGGCGGCGACACCGCGGCGGCTGGCTCCGGACAGGTCGAGACGCGTCCGGTGAAACAGGGCTCCGCCGACGACGCGGCCTACATCATGAAGAACGCCGAGCGGGTCATCATCGTCCCGGGCTACGGCATGGCGGTCGCGCAGGCGCAGCACTCGCTCCGCGAGATGGCCGACATGCTCAAGAAGGAGGGCGTCGACGTGAAGTACGCCATCCATCCGGTCGCCGGCCGCATGCCCGGGCACATGAACGTGCTGCTGGCCGAGGCCAACGTGCCCTACGACGAGGTGTTCGAGCTGGAAGACATCAACTCGGCCTTCGGTCAGGCCGACGTCGCTTTCGTGATCGGGGCCAACGACGTCACCAATCCGGCAGCCAAGACGGACAAGTCGTCGCCGATCTACGGCATGCCGATCCTCGACGTGGAAAAGGCCAAGACCGTGCTGTTCATCAAGCGCGGCATGGGCTCGGGCTATGCCGGCGTCGAGAACGAACTTTTCTTCCGCGACAACACGCTGATGCTGTTCGGCGACGCCAAGAAGATGGTCGACAGCGTTCTGAAGTCGCTCTGAGACGCTGGAAGGCGGCGCGCGAAGGGGGTGGGCAGCGATGCCCGCCCCTTTGTCGTTTGGGCCCTGATCGCATCGACGCGCCGCTGTTGCGGGTCTGCGCGGGATTCGCTGACCGACCCGGTGTAGGATGGCGCCCGTGTCCTGTGCTCCGTCCCTCGCCGAACCCGCGGCCTATCTCGGTGTAACCGCCTCCGTGACCGGCCGGCGCTGGCAGGAGCGCTGCGCCGGCGGCCTCGTCCAGACGCAGATCGCCAAGATGGTGCAGGCCTACGGGCTGCCCGAATTGCTCGCCCGCGTGCTGGCCGGCCGCGGGGTCGCGCCGGACGAGGCGGATCGCTTTCTGACCCCGCGCCTGCGCGACCTGATGCCCGATCCGGACGCTGCTCGATATGGAGGCGGCCGTCCGCCGCCTCGTGCGGGCCATCCGCCGGGGCGAGACCGTGGCGGTCTTCGGCGATTACGACGTCGACGGTGCCGCCAGCGCCGCTCTGCTGGCTGGCTACCTCCGCGGCCTCGGTATCCGAGCGCCGATCCACATCCCCGACCGGATCACGGAGGGCTACGGTCCCAATGTCGGGGCAATCACCGCCCTCGCGGCGGACGGCGCGACGCTCCTGGTCTGCGTCGATTGCGGGACGAGCGGCCACGCCCCCCTCGAAGAGGCGGAAAAGTCCGGCCTCGACGTGATCGTCCTCGATCACCACGCCGCTTCCGAGGTTTTGCCGCCGGCCCGCGCGGTGGTGAACCCGAATCGCCTCGACGATCTCTCGGGGCTCGGCCATCTCTGCGCTGCGGGCGTCGTCTTTTTGACCCTGGTCGCCTTGAACCGCGCCCTGCGCCTTGAGGGCTACTTCGGCCCGGCCCGCCCGGAGCCGGTGCTCACCGACGCCCTCGACCTCGTCGCGCTGGCGACCGTGGCGGACGTCGTGCCGCTCACGGGCCTGAACCGGGCCTTCGTGAACCAGGGGCTGACCGTGATGCGCCATCGCGGCCGCACCGGCCTCGCCGCCCTGCTCGATGCCGCCTCGCTCAGCGAGCCGCCGGAGGCATGGCATCTCGGCTACGTGCTCGGGCCGCGCATCAATGCTGGCGGCCGCATCGGCGATTCCGGCCTGGGCGCCCGCCTTCTCACGACCGCCGATGCGTTCGAGGCGGCGCGGATCGCCGCCGAACTCGATCACCTGAACCGCGAGCGGCAGGCGATCGAGGCGCAGGCCGTGATGGAGGCGGAGGCCGAGATGGACCGCGCCCTGACGGTCGATCCGGCGCGGTCGGTCTTGGTCACCGGCAGCGCCGCCTGGCATCCCGGCGTGGTCGGACTGATCGCGTCCCGGCTGAAGGAACGCTTCAACCGGCCTGCCTTCGCCTTCGCGATTCGGCCGGACGGCACCGCGACCGGCTCCGGCCGTTCGATCCCGGGTGCCGATCTCGGCCTCGCCGTCCGGGCCTGCGTCGAGGCCGGGCTCGCCAGCAAGGGTGGCGGCCACGCCATGGCGGCCGGCGTCACCCTCCGGGCCGACGATATTCCCCGTTTCGAGGCTCACCTGTCGGCGCTGCTGGGCGCAAGCGTCGCAATCGCGCGGGCGGTCGATGCGCTGCTCATCGACGGGAGCCTCAGCGCCGGCGGCGCCACGGCCGAGACGGTCCGTCTGCTCGGACGCGCCGGCCCCTTCGGTCAGGGCGCCCCGGAGCCGATCTTCGCCCTCGGGCGTCACCGTCTGGTCGATGCCGCCCCGGTCGGGTCCGGACATGTCCGGGCGCGCCTGCGCAGCCGCGACGGCCAGGCCGTGGCGGCGATCTGCTTCCGTGCGGCGGAACGCCCCCTCGGCCTCGCCCTGCTGAACGGGATCGGCCGGGAGATGCACGTGGCGGGCACCCTGTCGTGCGACCGGTGGCGCGGCGCCGAGCGGGCGCAGCTCCGAATCGTGGACGCCGCGCCCGCAGAGAGCTGAGCGCCCCGACGGTCAGGCTCCGGCCATCACCAGCGCCCAGAAGCGCTTGTAGCGGGTGCCGGGGGCGTCGACCCGTGCGATGCCGATCCGGCGGATCTGCGGGAGCAGCATGTTCTTGTTGTGCTCGGGGCTCGCCTTCCAGCGGGCGAGCACCTGCTCCAGGGTCTCGGAACCCGCGCTCAGGTTCTCGGCGGCCCAGGATTTTGCCAGGCCGGCCGAGGCCATGCGCGCGGTGAAGCTGCCGCCGATCTCGTGACTCAGCTGGCCGTGCCGGGCGTTGTTGTTCGCCTGAAAGGCCGCCGCCTTCACCAGACCCGGATCGACCACCACGGGGCTGAGTCCATGCTGGACGCGATAGGCCGAGATCGCCGCCGCGGCCGCAACCTCGTCGAGAACGGCGGCGTGGGTGGTGGTCTCCGCGGTCGGCGGGGGGCCGAAGGAGAGGCCCCCGCACCCGGCGAGTGCGAGCGTCAGGGAGGCGGCGAGGACGAGGGTGAGTTTCGGCACGATCCGGCTGGGGCGTTGTGGGAATGGCGCGTCTGCGTCGGAGCCGGCTGTGGCGAAAGCGCGGCGGCCGGGCTCACCCGGCACGATCGGGGAGGGGGCGTGGCAGGGCCGCCACGCGGAGCCCAGATCAGGCGGCGACCGGCTCACCCCGGAGCATGGCCGGCGCGAAAACGCGCAGGAGGTCGGTATCCAAGTGGCCGGTGCTGTCGAGCATGATGGCCAGCGCTTCCGCCGCCGTGGCGGGCTGCCGGTACGTTCGACGCTCCGTCAGTGCCGAGAAGACGTCGCAGATCGTGACGATGCGGACGAGATCCTTGATCGCGGGGCCGGCGAGGCGGTCCGGATAGCCCTTGCCGTCGAGGCGCTCGTGATGGTGCCGCACGACGTCGATCACCGCGTCCTCGAAGTCGCCCTGGCGGCGGAGCAAGTCGGCCCCGATCTCGGGGTGCCGCTTCATCAGCCGGAACTCGTCATGATCGAGCGGCCCGGGCTTATTCAGGATCTCGACGGGGATCCGGGACTTGCCGATGTCGTGCAGCAGCGCGGCGCGGACCAGCCGATTCAGGTCGTTGCGGCCCAAGCCGATCTGCGATCCGAAGGTCGCCGCGTGGCCGGCAACGCCGAGCGTGTGTTGATAGACGCCTATATCGTGGCGCCAGACCTCCGCGAGCCATGTCAGGATGCCGACCTCGGATACGGCGGCAAGCACGAGTTCCGTGCCGCGCTCGACATCGGCCTGCTGAAGCCCCCCGCCCAGGGCCGCGCTGTCGAATAATTCCGCGACGATGGCGGTCGCGCCCGAAACACGCTCGAGGAGCCGACGCTGACGCATCTCGACCGAGCGCGTCGCGTCTTCGATCATGGCGAAGACGTGCGCCAGCACGACCTGGCGCGGTGCGGCGGCCGGGAGCTGACGCAGGTTCGGCGCGGCCGGCAGAGGGTCGCCGCGGACCAGCATCAGCCGCGGTACCGGCGGCGCCCGCTGGTTCAGCAGCGGCTCCAGCCTCGCGGCCTGGGCCGGCGGCAGATCCAGGATGACGAGGTGCGGACGTTCCTTCGGCACGGAACCGTCAGCGGCGAGGCCCCGGCAGTTCATCACCAGCGCGATGGCACGCTCGAGCGCTGCACGTTCGCTCGGCCGATCCGAGATCAGCAGAACGTAGGGGCCGTCCGAAAACCGCGATGCAGCGCCGAGAGTTAACACGGTCGCTCCCTGGCCCGCATGGTCAACGATCCGTTGACCTTAGCCAGGAATTTTGAGGAAAGCGTTAACCCTACGCAGTCCTCGCCGGCATCGCGCGGCGGTCGAGCCTCAGGCGAGCTTCGCGGTGCCGACGTCGTGGACGGCCTGGGCGCCCGTGGTGCCGACCGTGTCAGACTGGCTCAGGAAATCCGCGTACTTGACGGTGAGAAGCGCCTGGCAGGCGGCGAAAGCGGCGAAGATGACGAGGAAGCTGGCGATCATCGGAGCACTCCGTGAGAGGCTCGGTGCCTCTCGATGTTGCGATGCGATAGATACCTTGCCGCTCTGCAAACTGGTATGCCAGATTACGAATACCGACCATGTAAGTCATGCATGGAACGCGAGATCGGGTCGATCTGGGCGCGCTGGAGCCATGATGCATGCGTTGAGAGGTGTGAAAGACGCGCTCGGCCGCCAGTGGAACGATATTGCACTGCAAGCGATGGCGGCTCGTCGCGAGGGATGTGGTCTGCCCCTCGCGCGCCGTCGAACCGGTGAGCCGGGCCGCGGCGGACATGATCCCCGAGACGTCCTGAGACCGCTCCGGAGACCGCTATCGGGCGCCCTTAAAGCGTTACCTTGGCCGTGCTCCCACGGCCGCCTTCAACGCTGGGCGCTGGCATATTTTCAACGGGAGGCTGACGTCGGGCGGGGCGCGTGACCGTCGCGCGCGGACCTTCTGCGAAGTCCCGCGGGGATCAGTCGAGATAATCGCCGTAGGTATCCACATGCTGCGCGAGACCGAGGCCGTGCTCGCGCACCAGCCGCTCGGCCAAATCGGAATCCCGGGCTTCGAGGGCCGCGATGATGGCCACGTGCTCTCGGATCGAGCGCTCGGCACGGTCACCCTGGCGCAGCGCCGTGCTGCGGATGCCGCGTACATGCATGAGTAAATTGCTCGTGAGATCCGCGATCGCCTCGCAATGCCCGAGGGCGATGATGCGCTGGTGAAAGCGGATATTGGCGTCCGAATATTCGTCGATATGCTCGGACGGCTGGCCCTCATAGAATTCCGGAAACGAATCGCGCAGGGATCGCAGTTGCGCATCCGTGGCGCGCGCGCAGGCGAGGCGGGCCGCCATGCTCTCCAGCGCCGTCCAGGCGTGGATCATGCCGACGATCTCACGCTTGTTCTTCTTGATGACGAAGACGCCACGCCGGGCCTCCGAGCGGACGAACCCCTCCTGTTCGAGAACCGTCAACGCCTCGCGCACCGGCGTCCGGCTGACGCCCAGATCCTGCGACAGCTTCCGCTCGTCGAGACGCACCTCGTCCGGCCGCCCGTAGATGTCCATGTTGGTGATGGCGGTCTTCAGCGCCTCGTAGGCCAAGGTCCGCAGACTTGAACTGGCAACGATCGGTTTGACGCTCAGCGGTTCGGAGTTCGACATCCCTGGTCCAGCGGCTCACACGCATGATGTACCGCACGCATTCTCAGTCGTGCGCTTGCTAGCGGACTAACCCAAACCTTATCGAGATCCTAGTCAAACGCCGCCCTGTCCCACAGACCTGTGACGAGAACCGGACCTTATCCCGTCTTACGTCGCCAAACGGGCGGTGCCCGATGCACCCCGCGCGCCTCACGTCCGACCCGTGGCGGTTAATCCAAGCGCCCGTGCATGTATTTTTCTGCAGGTTCGATTGACACTCGCCTCGAGCATCAGCACCATTCTGCTGGCATACCGTCGACCATCAAATGTCCGATCCTGCTTTGGTCGAGGCGTGTTGCAATAGTGCAGACGAAATTTGCCTGCGGGCCAAGAATTTTTACAAGAACGGCCTCCGGTTTGTCCTGCCATGCGGTCCGCTTGCAGGGCATAGGAAGAGGTGAATACAAAACCTGAAAAGAAGACTGCCTAGGAGGGAAGCGAATGTCCGAGATCCGCACATCCGTGGGGAGCGGCCGATGGCTGCAACTCACCTTCGGCGTCATCTGTATGTGCATGATCGCCAACATGCAGTACGGGTGGACGTTCTTCGTGAACCCGATGCAGGAGCGCCACGGCTGGGACCGTGCGGCGATCCAGGTGGCCTTCACCCTGTTCGTGGTCACCGAGACCTGGCTGGTGCCGATCGAAGGCTGGTTCGTCGATAAGTACGGCCCCAAGATCGTCACCCTGTTCGGCGGCCTGCTCTGTGGCATCGCCTGGGTGATCAATTCGTACGCCGAATCGCTCACCGTTCTGTACATCGCCGCCGCGATCGGCGGGACCGGCGCCGGCGCGGTCTACGGCACCTGCGTGGGCAACTCGCTGAAGTGGTTCCCGGACCGCCGCGGTCTCGCCGCCGGCATCACCGCCATGGGCTTCGGCGCGGGTTCGGCGCTGACCGTCGTGCCGATCCAGGCGATGATCAAGTCGCAGGGCTACGAGGCGGCGTTCTTCTACTTCGGCATCGGGCAGGGCGTCATCGTGATGCTGCTCGCCCTGTTCCTGCGCTCCCCCGCCAAGGGTCAGGTTCCCGAAGTGGCCCGTGTCAGCCAGTCGAAGCGCGACTACAAGCCCTCCGAGATGGTCCGCACCCCGATCTTCTGGGTGATGTACGCGATGTTCGTGATGATGGCGGCCGGCGGCCTGATGGCGACCGCGCAGCTCGGCCCGATCGCCAAGGACTTCAAGATCGCCGACGTGCCGGTCTCGCTGATCGGCATCACCCTGCCGGCGCTGACCTTCGCGGCGACCCTCGACCGGGTTCTCAACGGCGTGACGCGTCCATTCTTCGGCTGGGTCTCGGACCATATCGGCCGCGAGAACACGATGTTCATCTCGTTCGCGATCGAGGGGCTCGGCATCTACGCGCTGAGCCAGCTCGGCCAGAACCCGATCGCCTTCGTGCTGCTCACCGGCCTCGTGTTCTTCGCCTGGGGTGAGATCTACTCGCTCTTCCCCGCCACCTGCGGCGACACGTTCGGCTCGAAATACGCGGCGACCAACGCCGGCCTGCTCTACACGGCCAAGGGCACGGCGGCGCTCATCGTCCCCTATACCAGCGTGCTCACCACCATGACCGGCAGCTGGCACGCGGTGTTCCTGGCGGCGGCGGGCCTCAACATCCTGGCGGCCCTGCTGGCGCTCTTCGTGCTCAAGCCGATGCGCGCCGCCTATACCAAGAAGCCCGAGGCCAGCCTCGCCCCGGCGCTCGCCCAGTAACGCAAGCCGGACGCACGAAAGCAGCCCGGCGCCTTTACGGCGCCGGGCTTCCTGCATACCCCGGATCCGGGTCTCCGGAGGGCAGGCATGGACACGGACGAACGCAGCGCGCGGGACAGCGTCGTGGCGGCGGCGCGGGAGCTCGACGCGCAGGGCCTGAACCGCGGCACCTCGGGCAACGTCTCGGTGCGGTTCCGCGACGGTCTGCTGATCACGCCCTCGGGTCTGCCAACGCAGCGCATGCGGGCGGAGGACGTGGTTCCACTCGGCCTCGACGGCACGCACCCGCCCGGTCAGACGCCATCATCGGAATGGCGATTCCACCGCGATATCCTGGCTCATCGCCCAGACATCGGCGCCGTGGTTCATGCGCACCCGATCTATTCCACCGCCTTCGCCCTGTGCGGGAAGGCGATCCCGGCGGTGCACTACATGATCGCGGCCTTCGGTGGCCCGAGCGTGCGCTGCGCGCCCTACGCCCCCTACGGCACCGCCGAGCTGTCCGAGCTGGCTTTGGCAGCGCTCGTGGACCGCAAGGTCTGCCTGCTGGCCAATCACGGCATGATCGCCGCTGGGGCGAGCCTGGAGAAGGCCCTCTGGCTCGCTGTCGAGCTGGAGACGCTCTGCCACCAATATGCGGTGGCGCTGCAGATCGGCACGCCGGCCGTGCTGTCGGATCACGAGATCGGTGCGACCGTCGAGCGCTTCCGCGATTACGGGCTGAATGTGGCGGGAGGAGATCCGAAGCGCTTCTGAGGATCTCTCCTGTCAGCGCGCCGGATGAAGGCCGTTGCGCAGGCACAGGCGCTCAAGCCCGCACCGATGAAGAGCATCCTTTTTCCGCGCAGGTTGAGAGAAGCGGAGCCCGATCCGACAACCTGGACTGGATTCGCCGATCCAGCGGCACACCTCGTTTGTCGATGCGCCTTCCTTCCGCGAAGCCGCTTCGCGCGGTCGCGCGCTGGGTCCCGGGTCGCAGTCCGCTGAGATCCATGCGCCCGGGAAGGGGCCGCGCGCGCGAAATCCCAGGACGCGATCTTCAGCGGCCAAGCACGCGCCCCGCCGCCAGACCGGTCTCGCGCGCGTAATCGGCCGCCGAAACCTTCTTGCCGCCCTCCGGCTTGACCTTGCGGACCAGGACCTGGCCGCCCTGCGCGCAGACGCTGAAGCCGTCCTCATCCACGGCGATCACCTCGCCGGGCTTGCCCTTCACGTCGGCCAGACGCCGGATCGGGTGCAGGCAGGTATCGAAGATCTGCAGCTTCTGCCCGTCCCGCGTGGTCCAGGCGCCGGGGGCGGGGTTGGCGGCGCGGATCAGGTTGTAGATCTGCTCGGCATGCGCCGACCAGCGGATCTCGGCCTCCGCGGCGCGGAACCAGCCCTCGTAGGTCGCGGCGTCCTCGTCCTGATCGATCTCGATATGCTGGCCGGCCACGACGAGGTCGGCTGCCTCCAGCATCGCCGCGACGCCCATTGGGAAGAGATGATCGAAATAGACCTCGCCCAGGGTCGCATCGGCGCCGATCGGGCAGGTCTTCTGGAGGATGACCGGTCCCTCGTCGAGGCCGTCGGTCGGCCGGAAGATCGTGAGCCCGGTCTGGAGTTCGCCCCGGGCGATCGGCCAGTTGATCGAGGAGGGCCCGCGATACCGGGGCAGCAGGCTCGGATGATACTGGATCGTCCCATGCTTCGGGATGGTGACGAAGCTCTGCGGCGCGAATTGCAGGACGTAGGCCATGATGCCGATATCGGCGTTGAGCCCGCGCATGGCCTCCTCGGCCTCCGGGCTCTTCAGGCTCGGAAACTGGAAAACCGGAAGCCGCTTCTCTTCGGCCGCGGTCTTCAGGACATCCGGCTTGGCACCGGGCTTCTCGGGCGCGCAGAACACGCCCGCCACCGTGTCGCCCCGCTGGAGGAACGCCTCCAGCACGGCCTTCCCGAAATCCTGTTGACCGATGAAGGCGATGCGCATGCAATCTCCTGGGCGTGGTTCCGGCCCGACGCGGGCAGGGATGGGAGCGGCAGGGTCCGAAAATCCGGTCCCGTGGCAGCGTGGTGAGCACGGCGAGGTTCGTTGACCCCGCCGTGCCGTCCCCTCAGCTCACTCGGCCGCGATCTTCTGGATCGCGCCGATCGCCCCCGAATTGGCGATCTCGCCGACTTCCGCCTCCGAGTAGCCGAGCACGCTGCGGAGGATCTCCTCCGTATGCTCGCCGAGCAGCGGAGACCGCGCCACCTCGCTCGGGCTGGCCGAGAGCTTGATGGGGTTGCCGACCGTCAGGTACTTGCCGCGGGTCGGATGATCGACCTCCACGATGGTGCCGGTCTTCCGCAGGGCCTCGTCCTCGGCGATCTCCTTCATCGACAGGATCGGGCCGCAGGGGATGTCGTGCTTGTTGAGGGTGTCCATCGCCTCGAACTTCGACACCTTCATCGTCCACGCCTCGATGCGCGTGAAGATCTCGTTGAGGTGCGGCAGGCGGGCCTTCGGCGTGGCGTAGTTCGGGTCGGTCTTCCAGTCGGGCTCGCCGATGATGTCGCAGATCGGCTCCCAGACCGCCGCCTGGGTGATGACGTAGATGTAGGCGTTGGGGTCCTGCTCCCAGCCCTTGCAGCGCAGAATCCGCCCCGGCTGGCCGCCGCCGGAATCGTTGCCGGCCCGCGGGGTCGCTTCGCCGAACGGGATGCCCTCGCCGAACTGGCTGTACTCCTCGAGCGGCCCGTGCTGCAGGCGCTGCTGGTCGCGCAGCTTGACCCGGCACAGGTTCAGCACGCCGTCCTGCATGGCGCAGTCGACCTTCTGGCCGAGGCCGCTGTGCGTCCGATGATAGAGGGCGGTGACGATGCCGAGCGCGAGGTGCAGCCCGGTGCCGGAATCGCCGATCTGGGCGCCCGTCACCATCGGGATGCCGTCGCGAAAGCCGGTGGTCGAGGCCGAGCCGCCCGCGCATTGCGCGACGTTCTCGTAGACCTTGCAATCCTCGTAGCGGCCGGGCCCGAAACCCTTGACCGAGGCCAGGATCATCCGCGGGTTGGCCTCGTGGATCTTCTCCCAGGTCAGGCCCATCCGGGCGAGCGCGCCGGGCGCGAAGTTCTCGACGAGGACGTCGCACTCCTTGATCAGGCGCCAGAGCACTTCCTTGCCCTTCGAATTTTTCGAATCCAGCGTCAGCGACCGCTTGTTGTGGTTCAGCATCGTGAAATAGAGGCTGTCCACATCCGGAATATCCTGGAGTTGCTGGCGCGTGGCATCGCCCACGCCGGGCCGCTCGACCTTGATCACGTCGGCCCCGAACCAGGCGAGGAGCTGCGTGCAGGTCGGGCCGGATTGAACGTGGGTGAAGTCCAGGATGCGGACGCCTTCGAGGGCCTTGGTCATGATCGGTCTCGGAGTTGGAGGATCGGGTTCGGGCGTGCGGGAAGCGATTCAGGCCGCCCGGAGAAACGGCGGGGCACCTTTGGCAGGCCGCGACCGCCGGTCCGCACCGCAACAGTCCGCGCTGTCCATCCGCCGACGGATCATCTCTGCACTCCCTGTCACAGCGCGGTCTCGTCGAATCGCGACACCGTCATGCGGGCTCGAGTTTACGAGTCCACAGTTTTGTATACCACATGCCATCGGGCTGAGGCGAGTGTCCGCTCACGGTGGCATCGTACCCATTGAGCCCGCGACCGTAGGCTGACAATTCGATCCACTCAACAGCGGCCGAACACGCGGGTCGGGGGCGGTCCGCCGCAGCCCTTGGCTTTCGGGCGGTTGCAGTCCATCATTTCGTCAAAATCGCAACCGCGCCAAAGGCAGCGCGACGCACCGCCGAAGGAGGGACGCCGATGCTCGCCAGTACCAGCCTGATCAAATCGTCCTGGATCGCGGTCGATGTCGCCCGCGACCGGGCGGAGCGCGTGCTCGTGGTGGAGACCTACATCGCAGTGAGTCCGCTGGAGCCGAATTTCGATGCGGCGCAGTATGAGCGCGTGCTGGGCTGCGTGCAGAAGGTGCTCCGGACGCATCCCGAGATCGATCGGGCGTCGATCCTGAGCATGCACCGCGGCTCAGGCTGCACGGCGCTGTTCCGGGAACCGCCGGTTGCCGCCAAGCAGCCGGCGGCGGCCTGACGGCGTTCGTCCGGGCTTTTACCGCTCAGCCCCCAGGGAGTTGGGCCGCGCGGTCGAACCGATCCGGGTCTGCGTCGGGTGGCTCCCGATCGCATTGTCATGCAGCGTGAGTCGCGCTCATGCCGAAGCGGTTGCGCGTGCCCACTTCTCCCGCGCGGGCTAGCGGATTGACACTTCGGGTTTGGGACCATCGCCGCGTTGCCACGTTTGACGGTCCAGGCCACCCATGCGCCCTCCCTCCCCCCCTCTGCGGGGGAGGGGGACGCGCAGTACCGCTCAGGCCTTCTTCGATGGAGATCAGTGAACGTCGCAGCCCGCACGGGAGAGGAGACCCGCGCCCGATCCTGAAACCGCAAGGCCAAGGCGGATGTGTGAATCCGCAAGCCTCTGCGGGAGAGGGAGGGCGCATGGGAGACCTGGATCGCCCGACTTGGACGGTGGCGGCTCCTATCCGATGCAAGAGGGTCGGCGCCGTTTCTAGCCACTGCCGGACGAATCCGGCGGGTCCAGAGCGGCGCGAGCCGCGTGGAACCACCAGAGGGGGATATCGCGGTTGGCCTGGGTCAGCTCCGATGCCCAACCCTCCTTCGGCATGACGTCGGCCCGATCGGCAAACAGGCGGAGCGCCCCCTCGGCCCGCTCCCGGCGGCATCGCTCTTGGATCGCCACACGCTCGGCCGCCGACCGGGCCTCGGTCTGCTCCAGGAGCCGGCTGGTCGCCAGATCGTCCGCGTCGAAGGCGAATTGCTGCCAGAAGGATTCCGCCTCGCGGGCGACGTCCCGCTCGCGCCGCATCGTGACCAGTGCCTCCTCGGCGGCCGTCCGGGCGGCCTCCGCGGCTTCGGCCCGGGCGAGCATCCGGTTGTTGGCCGCGAGGAGTTCACGTTCGCGCTCGGGCGCCATTCTTTGGCGGCGCAGCACCCGCAGCTCGTCCTCGGCCGCACCCGCCGCATCGGCGAGATATTGGGCCAGCGGCCCCGCCACGAGGGCATCGGCACGCCGGAGATAGCGCTCGCGCAGGCCCGGATGCTGGTGATCGAGGGCTTCGTCGTCCCACGCGGGCAAGTCGGCGCCCCCGGTCTGATCAGATTCGTACAGAGCACGCGCGAGGATCCCGCGCGGTTGATCCGGAGATGTCGTCGCGAGAGGCTCGTTCATGAACCGGCATGGGCGATAGGTGAGCGGCGAAGCCTACAACGCTTGAGAACCCTGGGAGAGACCAAACCGGTGCGGCGAACCTGAAATTTTTCTTCCCGCCGTCATGGCGCTCCCGCGCGGGGACGATCGAGGACCTGTCGACGCGGCGGGATTGCGGTGACGCGCGCAGGCGCCGACACGGCCGATCGCCGCGCCGCGCCGCAGGCACCCGCCTTGGGTGTCTCAAGCGGACGCGGCGTCGAAACGGCTGGCGATGCGCTCCAGGGCGGCGAGCATCGGCTGGAGATCGGCTTCCCCGAGCTGATGGAAGCCGAGCGCCCGGCCCATGAACAGCCCGAGGATCGCGAAGAAGAGCACCGCGCCTTCGCCAGGACAGGCGCCCTCGATGGCGCCGAGGCGTCCGAGCTGCTCTGCCACGAAGGCCTTGTAGTCCTTCTGCGCCTCCGGAGATTCGAGCGACGCCAGGAGAAGCGCCTGGGCCGATTCGTCGTCCTCGCAGTAATGGTCGCGGACATGCGCCACCATCGCCCTCGGGATCTGCGACGGGCCGGGGGGAATCGCAGCCTCGCAGGCGACGAGTTCCTCGCGAAGCTGGGTGAGCTTCCGAGCCACCAGCGCCAGAACGAGGGCCTCCTTCGAGGCGTAGTGATGCAGCACGCCACCTTTGCTCAGCCCCGCCTCGGCCGCGACCGCATCGATCGTCAGCGCCCGTGCGCCACCCTTCAGAAGGACGGCTGCCGCCGCTTCGAGGATGATCTCGGGCCGCTCCGCCAGCCGCTTCCGCTTCGCGCGCATCGCTCGCCTGTCTTCGCCTGCCTACATTAAAAACCGACTGGACGGTATGTAACAGGTCGGATAAGACCACGCCACGCAATCTGCATGACCCCGGCCGGCAAGGTCGATCGCATGATCCGCATTCTCGCTGTTCGTCCCATCACGGTCCTCCTGGCGATAACGGCCATCGGCAGCATTGGGTGCGCACGCGGCGAACCGGCAGCGGTCGATTGGACGCTGGCGCGGGTCCGGGTGGTGGAGGCGCGGCGGACACCGATGGCGCTCGACGTGGTGGTGACCGGCGATATCCAGCCCCAGGCCCAGGTCAACGTCGCGTTCCGCACGAATGGGAAGGTGGCTGAACGCCGGGTCGAGGTCGGGGATCACGTCGACGCCGATCAGGTGCTGGCCGTCCTCGAGCCCCTGACCCAGAGGGCAAATCTCGACAACGCCAAGGCGGCCCTCGCCTCGGCCGAGGCTCTGCTGACCCAGGCGAAGATGTCCTTCGAGCGTCAGAAGCAGCTTCTCGCCGGCGGCTTCACGACGCGCTCGACCTACGACAACGCCGAGCAGGAATTGCGGACGACCCAAGCTGCAGTCGAGTCGGCGCGCGCCGCCCTCGGCACCGCGCAGGAGCAGTTCTCGTATACGGAGCTGCGCGCCGGCGTCGCCGGGATCGTGACCAGCCGCAGCTTCGAGGTCGGTCAGGTGGTGCAGTCAGGCCAGACGGTTCTGATCCTGGCGCAGGACGGACCGCGGGATGCGGTCTTCAACGTCTACGAATCGCTCCTCGCCAAGCCGGCCGCGGACGGGTCGATCGCGGTGGCGCTGCAGGCCGATCCGACGGTGACCACGACGGGGACCGTGCGCGAGGTCTCGCCCACGGTGGACGCGTCGAGCGGCACGGTCCGCGTGAAGATCGGTCTCCGCTCGACGCCGGCCGCCATGGGGCTCGGCGCCGTGGTGGTCGGACGCGGCCGCTTCGCGCCCCACAGCGCCGTCGAGCTGCCCTGGTCGGCGCTCTACCGCTACGACGGCCGCCCCGCCGTATGGGTCTTCGACCCGGCGGCCCGGACCGTCGCGGTTCGCGCCGTCGAGATTGACCGGTTCGGGCCGGACATCATCGCGCTCAAGCGTGGGGTCGAGCCGGGGGAGCGTGTCGTGGTCGCCGGCATCCAGTTCCTGCGGCCCGGACAGGTCGTCGCGGCGACCGAGCTGGGAGATCACCGATGAATCCCCGGTCCTGCCTCGCTGTGGGCATGCTCGCCACGCTCCTGAGTGGCTGCCACGAACAGGGCGAGGAGGCCCGCGGGCCGGGCTCCGGTGCCGTGCGCCCCGTGCTCACCCGCGTGGCCGAGGCAACGGATACGATCACCTTCGGCCCCTTCGCCGGGACCATCGAGCCACGTTACCAAGCGCAGCTCGGCTTCCAGATCCCCGGCCGGATGGTCGGGCGTGACGTGACGGTCGGCGACATCGTCTCGAAGGGGCAGCGCCTCGCCGCCCTCGACACCATCGTCACCCGCTTCGACCTGACCCGCGCCGAGGCGGATCTCGCGGATGCGCGCGGCCAGGCCGAGAATGCCGATGCCGCCGAGGCGCGGACGCGCCGCCTGATGACCGGCAACAGCGTCGCCCAGGCGACCCTCGATCAGGCGGTCGCCCGGCGCGACACCGCGCGGGCGCGGGTCGATCAGGCGCAGGCAAGCCTGCAGAAGGCCCGTGACCAGATGGGCTACACCGAGCTGAAGGCCGAGTTCGACGGGGTCGTCACGCAGCGCCTCGCCGAGATCGGGCAGGTGCTCAGCGCGGGTCAGGGCGTGGTGACCGTGGCCCGGCCGGACGTGCGCGAGGCCGTGGTCGACATCCCCGAAGTGTATGTCGGCGCCATGCCGGCGGATGGGATCTTCACCGTCGCCCTCCAGAGCGCCCCCGACGTGACGGCGCGCGGGCGGATCCGGGAGGTGGCGCCGCTCGCCGAATCGGGGACCCGCTCCAAGCGGATCCGTATCACGCTGGAGGACCCGAGCGCCGCGTTCCGCCTGGGCGCGACCATCAACGTGTCGCTGGCCCGGCCTGTCTCGCCCCAGATCCTGTTGCCGGCCTCGGCGCTCCTCGAAGATGGTCAGCGCCGCTCCGTCTGGGTGGTCTCACCGGATGGCCGATCTGTGACGCGCCGTGACGTGTCCCTCGCGACAGACCGAAGCGACACGCAAGGTCGCATCGCCGTCACGGCAGGGTTGCGACCCGGCGACCGGGTCGTGATCGCCGGGGTCCATGCCCTTACGGACGGCCAGCCGGTCCGGCTGACCGACGACGCCGTCTGATCGAGCGGCACGGGGTTTTCGCGTGACGAAGTTCAACCTATCCGACTGGGCGCTCGGGCACCGCTCGTTCGTCTGGTTCCTGATGCTCGTTTCGCTGGTCGCGGGCGTGATGGCCTATACCCGTCTCGGCAGGGAGGAGGATCCGCCCTTCACGATCAAGACCATGGTGGTGCAGACCACGTGGCCGGGCGCGACCATCAAGGAGACCCTCGATCAGGTCACCGACCGGGTCGAGAAGGAGCTTCAGCAGCTCAACGGTCTCGACTACGTCCGCAGCTACACGGTGCCGGGCGCCTCAACGGTCTTCGTGCAGTTCCGCGACACGCTGAAGAAGAACGAGATTCAGCCGGCCTTCTATCAGGTGCGCAAGCGCCTCGGCGACATCAAGGGGCAGTTCCCCGACGGCGTGCAGGGGCCGTTCTTCAACGACGAGTTCGGCGACGTCTACGGCAATGTGTATGCCTTCACGGCCGATGGCCTGACCTACCGGCAGTTGCGGGACTATGTCGAGGGCGTGCGCACGGCGGTGTTGCGGGTGCCCGATATCGGCAAGACGCAGTTGCTCGGCACTCAGGCCGAGACGATCTTCCTCGATTTCTCGACCCGCAAGCTCGCCGGCTACGGCATCGACTTCTCGGCCCTCATCAAGGCGCTCCAGGCGCAGAACGCCGTCTCGGCTTCCGGCGTGGTCCAGGCCGGGCCCGAGCGCGTCTCGCTTCGGGTCAGCGGCTCCTTCGCCTCGGAGAACGCTCTACGGGACTTCAACCTGCGCGTAAATGATCGCTTCTTCCGCCTCGCCGACATCGCCGAGATCAGCCGCGGCTACGAGGATCCGCCCGCGGCCCTCTTCCGGGTCGACGGCAAGCCCGCGATCGGCATCGCCATCGCCATGCGGCCCGGCGCGAACCTGCTCCATTTCGGCGACGCTCTGAAAGAGCGGATGCGGCTGATCGAGGCCAAGCTGCCGGTGGGCGTGGGCGTCCACCTCGTGTCGGACCAGCCCAAGCAGGTCGAGCATGCAGTGGGCGGCTTCACCGAAGCGCTGGTCGAGGCCATCGTGATCGTTCTGGCGGTGAGCTTCGTGAGCCTCGGCGTGCGCGCCGGGCTCGTGGTCTCGGTCTCGATCCCCCTCGTCCTGGCGATCGTGTTCGTGGTCATGCAGATCATGGACGTGACGCTGCAGCGCATCTCGCTCGGCGCCCTGATCATCGCGCTCGGCCTCCTGGTCGACGACGCCATGATCACCGTCGAGATGATGGTGGCCCGCCTGGAACGCGGCGACACGCTGCGCAAGGCCGCGACCTTCGCCTACACCTCGACGGCCTTCCCGATGCTGACCGGCACGCTCGTCACCGTGGCGGGCTTCCTGCCGATCGGCTTCAACGGCTCGGGGGCGGGCGAGTACACCTACTCGCTGTTCGTGGTGATCGCCGCGGCGCTCCTGGTCTCCTGGGTGGTGGCGGTGCTGTTCGCGCCGCTGATCGGCGTCACGCTCCTGCCGAAGACGATGAAGTATCACACCGAGACGCGCGGGATCTTCACGCGCCTGTTCCTCGCGGCCCTGCGGGTCGCGATGCGCTGGCGCTGGACGACCGTGGCCGTGAGCCTGGGCGCGATGGCCCTGGCGATCGTGGGTTTGGGCCATGTCCAGCAGCAGTTCTTCCCGTCCTCCGACCGCTCCGAGGTGCTGGTCGACCTGACCCTGCCGCAGAATGCCACCATCGCCGAGACGCGGGCGCAGATGGACCGCTTCGAGGCGAAGCTGAAGGACGATCCCGACGTGTCGAGCTGGTCGTCCTATGTCGGACAGGGCGCCGTGCGCTTCTACCTGCCCCTCGACCAGCAATTGTCCAACGCGTTCTTCGGGCAGATCGTGATCGTCACGAAGTCCCTCGAGGTCCGCGACCATGTGATGGCGCGCCTTCAGGATCGGGCCCGGCGCGACTTCGTCGGGACCGACGTGCTGGTCCAACCGCTCAGCCTGGGCCCGCCGGTAGGCCGGCCGGTCCAGTACCGGCTCAGCGGGCCCGACATGGAGCGGGTGCGGCATCTCGCCCTCGACCTCGCCAACGTGGTTGCCACTGACAGCCGCCTCGACGTGCCGACCTTCGACTGGAACGAGCCCGGCAAGGTGCTGCGCGTCGAGATCCTTCAGGACAAGGCGCGCCAGCTCGGCGTGTCGAGTCAGGATGTCGCCGGCATCCTCAACGGCATCGAGGGTGGGCAGGCGATCACGCAGGTGCGCGATTCGATCTATCTCGTGAACGTGGTCGCCAGGGCGCGGGCAGCCGAACGCTCCTCGCTCGACACCCTGCAATCGCTGCAGGTCGGTCTGGCGAACGGGTCGGTGGTGCCGCTGCTGGCCTTCGCGCGGATCGGCTACGATCTGGAGCAGCCGATCGTCTGGCGCCGCGACCGACTGCCCACCGTGACGGTGCGGGCGACGATCCACGGCTCGACCCAGCCCGCCACCATCGTGGCCGCGCTGCAGCCGGGCATCGACGCCTTCGCGAAGGCGCTGCCCGGAGGCTACACCCTTCAGACCGGCGGCTCCGTCGAGGAAGCCGCCAAGGGTCAAGGGCCCATCGCGGCGGTGGTCCCGGTCATGCTGCTCGCCATGGCGACGCTGCTGATGATCCAGCTCCAGAGCTTCGGGCGGATGCTTCTGGTCTTCACCGTGGCACCCGCTCGGCCTGATCGGCGTCGTGCCGACCCTGCTCGTGTTCGACAAGCCGATGGGCTTCGTCGCCATCTTAGGGATCCTGGCGCTGATCGGCATCATCATCCGCAACGCCGTCATCCTCGTGACCCAGATCGAGGAGTTCCGGGACGAGGGCATGGCCCCGTGGGACGCCGTGTTCGAGGCGACCCATCACCGGATGCGGCCGATCCTGCTCACCGCCGCAGCGGCGAGCCTCGGCCTCATCCCGATCGCCCGCGAGGTCTTCTGGGGACCGATGGCCTACGCGATGATCGGCGGCATCCTCGCAGCGACCGTCCTGACGCTGCTGTTCCTGCCAGCGCTCTATGTGGGCTGCTATCGCATCCGTCCGGGCGTCGGCGCGGCGACAGCACCCGGCCGGTAAGTGTCACGCCTTCGAGATCGCGGCGCCCCCGGGCGCCGCGAGAAGCGGTCGGCTCGTCCTTTCGCCCCCTCAGGACGGGCCGACCGTGAGCGGTCTCGGTAGCGTCCGCACGCGGCTTTTGGAAACCTTGAGCGATCTGGCGCGTAGGGCAGGGCTCGACCGAGGAACGCCCAACCATGAACGCGTTCATCGCCGTCGTCCTGGTCTGCGCCAACGGCATCGCCCAGGATGCCTGCACGGATGAACAGGCTCTGGAGGTGCGCAAGGTCCGCGTCGCCAACGAACTCGGCTGCGCCACCGGCTGGCAGGAGATCATCGCCCGCACCGAGCGCCGCGACGAGATCGGCAAGAGCGCCTACCTCAAGACCGAGTGCCGCCGCGTGAAGGAGCCCCGGTGACGGCCGCTACGTCTCGTACTTGATGTAGGCGAAGCGCGGATCGGTCGGCGTGCCTTCGAGCCCCTGGCCCTCCAGGCCCGGCTGCCACGACACGACCTCCTCGATCTTGCGGGCCAGGGCGAAGTCCTTCTCGGTGATGCCCTTGGCGGCATGGTTCATGAGCCGCACCTCGACCCAGGCGTAGGAGGCCGTCAAGTCGGGGTGGTGCCAAGCCGCCTCGGCGAGGTGCCCAACGGTGTTGATCACCATGAGCGTGCTCTTCCAGCCCGACGTCTTGTAGGTGCGGCGGATCCACCCGTCCTCAAGCCGCCATGCCGGCAGCTCGGCCTTGAGCCGGGCCTCCACGGTCGCCTCGTCCAGCACGCCGTCGCGTCGCTCACTCATGATCCTGCCTCTTGCCGGGTTGCCTCCGCTGAAGGGTGCCGCTGACGCAGGTTGCGCGCAAGCGTGTTCCGCACGATGGACGGAGGCCGGTGCGAGCCCTATGACCATTTTCCAATGGCGCCTGGACGCGTGCGCATCTCAGTCTGCCCCCTCTGAAGACTGCATAAGACGATGGGAGAAGGCGTGATGCTGTCACGGCGCGCGATGCTCGCCGGGAGCCTGCTCGGCGGCCTCGGCCTCCGTGCCGCGCGGGCCGCCGACACGCCGGTGATCCGCCTCGGCAGCCTGCCCTTCGGCACCTCAACCTGGGAAGCCGCGGTGATCAAGGCCCGCGGCCTCGATGCGGCCAACGGGTTCCAGCTCGAGCCGGTCAAGCTCGCCGGCAACGACGCCGCGCGGATCAGCTTCATCGGTGGACAGGTGGACACGATCGTCGGCGATCTGCTGTGGGCGGCGCGCCTCGGCAATGACGGGCAGGCGGTCCGCTTCATCCCGTATTCCACCTCGGAGGGCGCCGTGATGGTGCCGGCCGACAGCCCGATTCAGAGCCTGAAGGATCTCGACGGCAAGCGTTTCGGCGTGGCAGGCGGCCCCCTGGACAAGAACTGGCTGCTCCTCCGGGCTCAGGCCAAGGACGCGGCCGGGATCGACCTGGAACACGCCGCCGAGATCGCCTACGGCGCGCCGCCTCTGATCACCCTCAAGCTGGAGCAGGGGGCGCTCGACGCGGCGCTGACCTACTGGACCTATTGCGCGCGGCTCGAAGCCAAGAAATTTCGGCGTCTCGTTGGCGCCGAGGACATCATGCACGCCCTCGGCGTCCCGGGGGATGTGGCGCTGATCGGCTACCTGTTCCAGGATGCCGTCGTGAAGGAGAAGCCCGAGGCGGTCGCGGGCTTCTACCGCGCCTCCCGCGCCGCCAAGGACATGCTCGCCCAGGATCCCTCGACCTGGGAGATCGTGCGCCCGCTGATGGCCGCCGAGGATGCGGCGACGTTCGAGGCGCTGAAGCGCGATTTCCTGGCCGGGATCCCGCGCCGGCCGGTGGCGGAGGAGCGCGCCGACGCGGAAAAGCTCTACGCCGTCATGGCCAGGCTCGGCGGGGCACGGCTGGTCGGAAAGGGAAGCGGGCTGCCCCCCGACGTTTACTACGATAGCGACCGCAATGGCTGAGGCGCCCGCCCGACAGCCCCACGCGATGGTGATCCGGAACGCCCGAGCCGCATGGGCGCGCTGACCCGGATCGCGTCCCTCGTGGTGCTGATTGGTGCGTGGCAGTTGGCTGCGCTGGAGGCCCATTCGCGCCTGCTGCCGGCGCCGCTCGCGGTGCTGAGCTTCATCGCGCAGGAGGCAGCCCGGGGCGATCTCGCCCACAATGTCGGCGTTACGTTGCTGCGGGTGGCGATCTCCTTCGCGATCGCGATGGTGCTCGGGATCGTCTTGGGCGTGGCGCTCGGCCGCTCGAAGGCTGCCGACCTGACGCTCGATACGCCGCTCCTCGTCCTGCTCAACACCCCGGCCCTGGTCATCACCGTGCTGGCCTATGTCTGGGTCGGGCTGACGGAGACGGCCGCCATCCTGGCGGTGGTGCTCAACAAGCTGCCCAACGTGGCCGTGATCGTGCGCGAGGGCGCCCGCAACCTCGATCCCGGCCTCGACGAGATGGCCCGGGCCTACAGGCTCGACCGGCGAACCTGGGCCCGCGACGTCCTGATCCCGCAGCTCCAGCCCTTCGTGGTCACCGCGGCGCGCTCAGGGTTATCGCTCGCCTGGAAGATCGTGCTCGTGGTGGAGTTGCTCGGCCGGCCGGACGGGGTCGGGTTCGCGATCAACTACTACTTTGTCCAGAGCACCGACGTGGCCGCGATTATCGGCTACAGCCTCGTCTTCATGGCCGTGATGATCGGCATCGATGTCCTCCTCCTTCAGCGGCTCGAAGCCCATGTCCGCCGCTGGCGCTGAGCCCGTCCTGCAGGTCGCGATCGACTCGAAATGGTATCGGCCCCGCGGCGCCGAGCCGGTCGAGGCGGTCCGCGACCTCGCCTTCGGGGTCTGCGCCGGCGAGATCGTCTGCCTGATCGGCCCGTCGGGCGCGGGGAAGACCACCACGTTGCGGATCCTGCTCGGCCTGGATTCGGACTTCGAAGGCCGGGTCTCCGGGGCCGAGCAGGCCGGCATCGTGTTCCAGGAGCCGCGGCTGCTGCCCTGGCGCAGCGTCGAGCACAACGTCCGCCTCGGGCTGCCGCGGGCGCGGCGCGGGCGCGACCTCGACGGCCTCTTCGAACGGCTCGGGCTGACGCCATGGCGGAGCAGTTATCCCAAGGCGCTCTCGCTCGGCATGCAGCGGCGGGTGGCGCTCGCGCGCGCGCTCGCGGACGGACCGCGGGTCCTGATCCTCGACGAGCCGTTCGTCTCCCTGGACGATGCCGCGGCCGCCGAACTGCGCGGCCTCGTGGTGGACACGGTGGACAGCTCCGGCATGAGCGTCCTGATGGTGACCCACAACGTCGCCGAGGCCATCGGGATCGCGGATCGGCTGCTTCTCCTCTCGCGTCGGCCGGCGAGCCTCGTGGCGGACGTGCCCCTGGTACAGAACCGAAAGGCGCGCGACCGCCCCTGGGCCGATGCAACCCGGGCGACGCTCGCGGCGCGGCACCCGGGGATCATCGCATTGTAGCGACCGCGCCGTGAAGCGGCGCAGGATCGGACCGAAGCCCGGCGAACGGACACGGATGAGGGAGCGGCTCGGACAGGCGATCCCGTGCGGCCGGGGTCGCCCCCAACGGCATCGCGAGGAGCGCTCAGCCGATCGCGATCACTCTGGCCGCTCAGTTCGCCTTGGCCTCGACGTCCAGGCGGTCGAGCACGGTGGCGGGCGAGCGCGCCGCGCCGAGGTCGATGAAGCCGATGCCGGCAGGCTCCTTGGCCTTGGCGTGCAGCTCCAGCTTTCCGGGCTTCATCACGAACTGCCCCATGGCAGCGCCGATCCCCTTCGCGGCGGGGCCGTTGCCCAGGATGATCGGGACGCCGAGCAGACTTGCGGTGACATATTCCTTGCGCAGCTCCTCCGGCTTGAGGCTGAGGTCCTTCGCCTGCGCGGCCAGGAAGCGCTCGAACAGGCCGGCATTCTCGACCGTGAGGTCGAGGCTCTTGGCGCTGCCCGAGAACATCAGCAGGGTCGCGGCCGGAAGCGTGCCGGAAAACAGCTCGGGACCGATGCCGCCCATCGTCCCCGCCAGCCGGACCGTGCCGATATCGCGACCCGACACCATGACCTCGCGCAGCGACAGGTCGCGCGCCTTCTCGTCCACCGTCGCGTCGGCCGCGACATCGAGATCCAGATCCCGGTAACCGTAGGCCGGGAGCGCGCCGACGATCGGCGCTCCGGCCAGCAGGTCCGCGGGCAGGCTCAGACCGGCGAGGCTGAGGTGGCTCGTGCTCGGAACGCCGTCGCTGAGCGGACCGAACGCCAAGGCCGCTTCGCGCAGGGCAATCCGGCGAGGCGGAGGCGGAGACACCGTCACGGCGAGGGGATCGCCGGCCTTGACGTCGGTGCTTCTGCCATCCGTCGCCTTGCTATCCGTCGCCTTGCCGCCGCCCGGCCGGCCTGCGTCCGGACCCAAAGCGCGGATCGGCGTCCGTCCCTCGCGGGGTGCGGGGGCTGCCGGGTCGCCATCCGGCGGCACCTCGATCGCCAGGTCGTTCAGGGTGAAATTGCCGAGCTTCGGCGCGAGGCGGCGCATCTCCACGTCGGAGAAGCCGGATCCCGGCGTCGGCTCGCCCGCGATGGCCTGGAGCCCCGCGACGGTGGGGGCCAGCGACGACCCGACCAGCGCGAGCTTTCCGATCCGGGCGCGCAAGGGGCCGCGCGACAGCGACAGGTCGTCCAGAATAGTGCCGGCCTCCGATCCCGACGACGTGTAGGCGGCGTGACCAATCTCGAAGAGCAGGGGGCCCTTGGGATCGGAATCGCTGACGCTGAGGCCCTGCATCTCCAGGCTTCCGACCGTCGTCGCCGCGATCAGATCGGCGGCAGCGGCGGCGAAGGTCCGTCGGTCGCTCCCGTCCTGGAAGCCCGCCGCCACGATGGCGAAGGCCCCGTTCCAGCCGTCGGGAATCTGCCGTCCGCCAAGGTCGCGCCCGGTCAGGCCGGCGATCTTGACGGTGGTTCCGCGCGCGTCCGAATAAGTCACGTCGGAGACCTGGATCGTGCCGTAGACCTTCTGCACCGGCCCCTTTCCGTCCCCCGGCACCGTGTAGAGGCGGCTGAGCGCGGTCAGATCGAGATCGGTCGCGTGCACCCGCCCGTAGGTCCCGGAACCGCGGTTCGGACCCGAGACCGCACTCACTGTCGCGCCGGCCGCGGTGAGGTCTCCGACGCGCCCGGCGCGGACGTCCCGCGCGACGACGTCACGGTATGTGACCGTCTGCCGGTTATCGCCGGAACCGACGTTTTCGGAGGTGAGGACCGGAATCGTCAGGCTCCCGGCGTCCAGACGCGCCAAGCGCGCCTCCCACGGGACGGTGGAATCTGGGCGCAGGATCGCGGTGAGATCGTCCTTCGACAGGCGTGTCCCGCTGGCCGTCAGCTTCGGAGCCTTGAGGAGCGTGCCGCCGAGCGGCACGACGACGTCCGTCACGGTGACGTCCTGAACGGCGGCCGCACCCTCCTGCGCGGCGAGGGGGACGGATCCCGCGGCGAGGGCGAGCAGAACGATTGCGCCAGTCGCCGCCAGGGCCGACCGGAGGCGGGATCGAGCCTTCGGGTGGATCATGACAGGGTCCGGACCAGAGCGTTCACGCGAATCCGGTAGGCGTGCCGTGTTTTGCCAGGCGAGGCAATCGCGCTCGGAGGCTTCAACCGTCGAGCGGGACCCTGTGTCGTATGGGGGCAACGGCGCGGCGGCGGCGTTCTGTCGCCGGGGCGTCCGTCAAAGCGAGAACGATGTCCCGCAGCCGCACGAGGCCGTGGCGAGCGGATTCTCGATCTTGAAGGATTGGCCGATCAGGTCGTTCACGAAATCGATCGTCGAACCGCTCATATATTCCAGCGACACCGGATCGACCACCACGGTGGCGCCGTCGCGCTCGATCGCGATGTCCTGGTCCTCGCGCCCGCGGACGATGTCGAAGGCGTAGGAGAAGCCCGAGCAACCGCCGCCGTTGACGCTGATCCGCAGCGACGAGCCGGCGGGCTCGGAAATCATGATCTCGTTGATGCGCTTGGCCGCGCGATCGGTCAGGGTGATGTCAGCCATCGGTCTCTAGGCCACGCATTCGTTCGGTGGACGCCGCCGCCAGGCCGTTGCCCCGGGCGCCTTGGCCGACAAGATATGAGGCGCGGGCCCGCGCTGCAACGCGTCGGGCGAGGAGGGCTCATGAGCAGGGTGCAGGCGATGACGGGCGGATGCCGTGCGGGCTAACGGCGAGCGCTGGCGTGCGCCCTACGCCACCGACCCGGCCCGGACCCGCGGCCGCCTGATTCCGGAAGCCGGTTCGCCGACGCGCAGCGACTTCCAGCGCGACCGGGACCGGATCATCCATTCCACGGCCTTCCGGCGTCTGAAGCACAAGACCCAGGTCTTCGTGCATCACGAGGGCGACCATTACCGGACCCGCCTGACCCACACCCTGGAGGTGAGCCAGATCGGCCGGGCGCTCGCCCGCGCCCTCGGTCTCGACGAGGACCTCGCCGAGGCGCTGGCGCTCAGCCACGACCTCGGCCACACCTGCTTCGGCCATACCGGCGAGGACGCCCTCGACGCCTGCATGGCGGATCACGGAGGCTTCGACCACAACGCGCAGGCCCTGCGGATCGTCACGCGCCTGGAGCGGCGCTACGCCGGGTTTGACGGGCTCAATCTCGCCTGGGAGACGCTCGAGGGACTGGTCAAGCACAACGGCCCGCTGCTCGACCCGGACGGGCAGCCGACGCCGCGCTACGCCGAGCGCGGCATCCCGGCCGCAATCCTCGAATACGACGCGCTCAACCCCCTCGATCTTTGGAGCCAGGCCGGCCCCGAGGCGCAGGCCGCCTCGCTCGCCGACGACATCGCCTATGCGGCCCACGACCTGGATGACGGCCTCCGTGCCGGCCTGTTCGAGATCCCGGAGTTGCGGGCGGTCCCGTTCCTGGCCGGTCTTCTGGACGAGATCGACGGACTCCATCCGGGCCTCGAACCGTCGCGCAAGATCCACGAACTCGCGCGCCGCGTGATCACGCGCTTCGTGGAGGACGTGATCCGCGAAGGCGGCCGCCGGATCGCGAACCTTGCGCCGGGCCGGGTCGAGGATATTCGCGGCGCGGACGCGCCGGTGATCGCCTTCTCGCCCGCCGTCGCCGAGGCCGACGCGGCGATCATGCGCTTCCTGTGGCAGCGGATGTACCGGCATCCGGGCGTGGTGGCGGTGCGGCGGAAGGCCGATGCCATCGTCCGCGACCTGTTCACCTCCTTCACGGCGGACCCGTCGCGCATGCCCGAGGAATGGTGCGCCGGCCTCGACGGGGCCGCCGAAGCGCGGATCGCCCGCCGGGTCGCGGACTACATCGCCGGCATGACCGACACTTACGCGGTGCTGGCCCACCGCAAGCTCTACGCCACGACGCCGGATCTGCATTGGGACCTGCCGAGCCGGGGCTTGCCCCTGGCCGAACCGTAGAGCCACCGACGCGGGCGATGAAGGACGAGGACGCACGGCGGCATCGCCCGGGACGGCGTCCTCCCGAGACTGTTTCCGGCTGAACGCTTCCGTCGATCCCGCCCGCCTCGTCATCGCGAGCCCAGCGAAGCGATCGAGGGAAGCGCGACCGGACTCAGCGTGGCGCTGTGGATTGCTTCGCTTCGCTCGCGATGACGGCGGACCCGATCTGATCGACGGGAAGCGGTGTATGAGTACCGGCTCGTCCGGAGTTCGGACATGACGGGCGACCGAGGGCGCGCCACGCCCGCGAAAAATTCCGGCGGGTTGCCGTACGTCATGGGAATTCGGCCCGCCTCACGGTAGCGGCACACCCCTTGCCGACAGATCGCCGATCGGCGAGGGAACCGTGGCGATCGGCAGTCGTCGCCTCAGATTCCATCGCGGAAGCCGCCGGCCTCTGCGGCCGGAGCGCCGCGCCGGCCAAGATCGAAGCCCCCATGGGTCTCTCCACGATCGGCAACACCGCGATCGCGGTCGAGGACATCGCCTCGACCGACGGGAGGCAAGGCGCGCTTCGCCGGCTCGGTGCTCACGGTCCTTGATCGTGAGAGGCAGTTAGATCCCACGGCGACCCGCGTTCCGGTTCGCCGTGTTTGAGGGACGGGGCTGGTCGCACAGGTGCCGTGACACCCCTCCGGTGCCTTGCTAGACGGCCGTGGCGGGCACAGGCCGGACGGGCCAAGCGCGATGAATCCCGCGAGCGAGACCGAGACCGATGAACATCTTCGCCCTGTTCGAGGCGCGCGTGCGCGAGGCCGTAGAGGCGCTGACGCGCGCCGGCCAGCTGCCCGAGGGCCTCGACCTCGGCCGCGTGGTCGTCGAGCCGCCCCGCGACCCGTCCCATGGCGACCTCGCCACCAACGCCGCGCTGGTCCTGGCCAAGGAGGCGCGGACCAACCCGAAGGCCCTGGGCGAGGCGCTGGCCGCGGAGCTGCGCGCCGATCGGCGCATCACCGAGGTCGCGGTCGCCGGGCCGGGCTTCATCAACCTGCGCCTCGCGCCGGAGATCTTCCACGCCGTGCTGCGCAGCGCACTCACGGCGCCGGAGGCGTTCGGCCGGGCGCAGATGCCGGGCGGACCGATCAACGTCGAGTACGTCTCGGCCAACCCGACCGGGCCGATGCATGTCGGCCACGGCCGCGGCGCCGTGTTCGGCGACGCGTTGTGCAACCTGCTGGTCGCCGCCGGCCGGTCGGTGACCCGGGAATACTACATCAACGATGCCGGCGCGCAGGTCGACGTGTTGGCCCGCTCGGCCTTCCAGCGCTACCGCGAGGCGGTAGGCGAACCCTTCGTGATCGGGGAGGGCCTGTATCCGGGCGATTACCTGAAGCCCGTCGGTGCCAAGCTCGCCGAGACCCACGGGCGCGCCCTCCTCGACCAGTCCGAGGCGGAATGGCTGCCGGTGGTGCGCGAGCTTGCGCTCGACATGATGATGGCCATGATCCGGGCCGATCTGGAGGCCATCGGCATCCGGCACGACGTATTCTTCTCCGAGCGGACGCTTCAGGAGACCGGCGCCGTGAAGGCACTGCTCCAGGAGCTGCGCGAGCGCGGCCTCGTCTACGAGGGCCGGCTGCCGCCGCCAAAGGGCCAGCTGCCTGAGGATTGGGAGGATCGCGAGCAGACGCTGTTCCGCACAAAGGAATTCGGCGACGACAGCGACCGTCCGCTTCTGAAATCCGACGGCTCCTACACCTACTTCGCTTCCGACATCGCCTATCACCGGGCCAAGTATCGAGCGGGGGCCACCGAACTCATCGACGTCCTCGGCGCCGACCACGGCGGCTACGTGAAGCGCATGCAGGCCGCCGTGAAGGCCGTCAGCGACGGCAAGGCGACCCTCGACGTCAAGCTCTGCCAGCTTGTGCGGCTGTTGCGCGCAGGCGAGCCGGTGAAGATGTCGAAGCGGGCCGGCGAGTTCGTGACCCTGCGCGACGTCATCGACGAGGTCGGGCGCGACGCGATCCGCTTCATGATGCTCTACCGCAAGAACGACGCGACGCTGGATTTCGACCTTGCCAAGGTGGTCGAGCAGTCGAAGGACAATCCGGTCTTCTACGTGCAATATGCCCATGCCCGGGTGCGCTCGGTGCAGCGGCAGGCACGGGAGGCCTTTCCCGAGGCCGATTTGTCCCCCGCCGCTCTCCTGCGCGAGGCCGATCTCGCGCTCCTGACGGACGCGGGCGAGAGCGAGATGATGCGCCTGATCGCCCAGTACCCGCGGGTGCTCGAATCGGCCGCCGCGGCGCGCGAACCGCACCGCATCGCCTTCTATCTGTACGAGCTGGCGTCAGCCCTGCATAGTTTCTGGAACAAGGGCAAAGACTTGCCGCAATTACGGTTTGTTAATGCAACCGATCGAAAGTCGACCTGGGCCCGGCTGGCGCTCGCCGAATCTCTTCGGAGCACGCTCGCGGCGGGCCTCGCGGTGCTCGGTGTGACCGCGCCGGACGAGATGCGATAGGTCCGCCCGGCGCGGGCCTCCGACCGGCGCTGATGTGAGGATGCTGCCATGACGAACGCTTCGCGCGCTCAGGTCGATCTGGACGCCCTCGCGCGCGATCTGCGTCCGGAAGGAGGCCGTGCGCCCCAGGCGGGCTCCAAGGCAGATCCCCTGGCGGAACTGGCCCGGATCGTCGGGCAGGACGACCCGTTCCGCGCCCTGCTGGCCGCCCGCGACGAGATGCGTGCCGTCTCCGACGTGCCCCCTCAGACCGGCTGGTCGGGGCGGGTCGAGCCCAGCTTCACGCCCGAGCCGCCGAAGGCGACGCCGGCCGACGCCTTCGACCAATACCTGGCTGCGGTCGAGCGCGACACCCACCAGGACGGTCTGGCCTATGGCGGCGATGGTGCCGCGGAGACGGGTTCGTCGGCGGCCGGCTACGAGGCCGACCGGCCGCTCCGCCGGGTGGATCCGCGCCGCCGGCTGGTCTCGGTCGGTGCCGGCATTGCGGTCGTGGCGGTCGCCGTGACGGGGGCGCTGACCTACAAGGGTCTGAACAGCGGTGGGCATGGCGGCGTGCCCGTGGTCCAGGCTGACGCGACGCCCCTCAAGGTCGCCCCCAAGGTCGCCGACGGCGTCGAGATCCCCGATCAGAACCGGCAGATCTACGATCCGAAGGGCAAGAAGGACGGTCAGATCAAGATCGTGAACCGCGAGGAGCAGCCCCTCGACGTGGCCGAGGCCGCGCGCGCGGCGCAGGGTCCCACGGTCGCTGCCTCGAGCCAGGGCGGCACGACGCCCGGCAATGGCCCGTTCGAGGCGTTCGGCGAGCCGCGTCGCGTTCGGACCGTCGCGGTGAAGCCCGAGGCGCCGCCCGCGCCGCCGGCCCGGGAGGCGCAGGCCGAGGCCGGTCCGTCGCCGATCCCCACCATGGTGCTGCCGACCGATGAGCCCGCCCAGCCGGCGCCCTCCAGATCGGCGGGCCGTCAGGCTGCGGCCGGCTTGGCAATGGCGACGCCCGCGCCGGTCGCTCCGTCGCCGGCGCCGGCCATGACGGAGCCGCCCGCACCCAAGCCCGTGGCGGCGAAGCCGCCGAAGGCGGCACAGCGGGTCGCGACCGTGGCGCCCGACACCACGTCCAGCACCGCGCCATCCGAGGACGCAGCGGTCCACACCGGCCCGGTCAGCGGCTTCTCGGTCCAGCTCGGTGTGCGCAATTCGGCCGCCGATGCCAAGGCCGCACTCCGGCAGATGCAGGGCAAATACAGCCAGCTGGCCGGCAAGCCGGAACTGATCCGCCAGGCAGAGGTCAACGGCAAGACCATCTTCCGCGTCCGTGTCGGGCCGCTGGAGAAGGCTGAGGCGTCGAGCCTGTGCAGCGCGCTTCAGAGCGCTGGCGGCCAGTGCTTCGTCGCGAAGAACTGAGGCGTCGCAGACAGACGCCGCGCGGGACGCGTCGGTCGTCCGTTCCAAAGCGAATGGGCGACGACTCGCGCCTTCTCTGAGGCGTTCGCCCGCGCCACTGGCGAGTCCCCCGGGCAACAGGGCGCGCCCCTCGAACCGGTACGCGCTCCAGCGTCGCGGTTTGGTCTTGCCGGCTCCCCGTTCCCGCCCGACTCTGCGGGCACCGATTCGCACCGCTCCGCATCGCCGCCCCTGCTCCGTGTCGATTCCGACGAGTCCCGAGCCGTCCCGATGACCTCCCGTGCCCTCATCCTCGGCTGCGCCGGCAAGTCGCTCTCCGCCGAGGAGGCCGTCTTCTTCCGCGATGTGCAGCCCTGGGGCTTCATCCTCTTCAAGCGCAACATCGGCACGCCCGACGAGGTGCGCGCCTTGACCAGCGCGCTGCGCGAGTGCCTCGGGTCCGCGACGGCACCGATCCTGATCGACCAGGAAGGCGGCCGGGTCCAGCGGATGGGACCCCCACACTGGCCGGCCTATCCGGCGGGCGGGCGCTACGGGCGCCTGAACGGCAGCGCGGAGACCATCGCCCGCCTCGGCGCGCGCCTGATGGCGCATGATCTCGCCGATGTCGGCATCAACGTCGATTGTGCCCCGGTCCTCGACGTCCCGGCCCCGGGCTCCCACGATATCATCGGCGACCGGGCCTACGGGACGAACCCGGCCTCCGTGGCGGCGATCGGCCGGGCTGTCGCCGAGGGCCTGATGGCCGGCGGGGTCCTGCCGGTGATGAAGCACATCCCAGGTCACGGCCGCGCCGCCTGCGACAGCCATCACCGGCTTCCGATCGTCGAAGTCGCGCGGGATGCGTTGTCGGCCCAGGATTTCCTGCCGTTCCGTGCCCTGGCCGACCTGCCGATGGCAATGAGCGCCCACGTGGTCTTCGAAGCCATCGATCCCGAGCGCCCGGCCACGCAATCCGCAACGGTCATCGGCGAGGTGATCCGGGGCGCGATCGGCTTCGACGGGCTGCTGATGACCGACGATCTGTCGATGCACGCGCTGACCGGGACGTTCCGCGAGCGGGCGGAGCGCGCCTTCGCGGCGGGCATCGATATCGGCCTCCACTGCAACGGTGCGATGGAGGAGATGCGAGCCGTGGCCGAGGCGGCCCCCGAGCTGACCGGCCGCGCCGCCGAGCGCGCCGCCGCCGCCTTAAGCCGCCTCGACCCCGCCGGCGATGCGCTGGACGTCTCGGAGGCCCGGGCCCGGTTCGCTGCTGCCCTGGCGGCCGCCTGATCGGCCTTTCGATCCGCGGCCTTCCACCGCCCCCGGCGTCGCCTCAGCTTGTGTTCGGGCGGCGTGATCCCTAGGTTCGCCCCGAAATTCTCAACCGGACGTGGCGTCTCGCTCCCGCTTCCTCGGGGCGCACGCAGGAGGTTGCCATGGGCAGCATGAGTATCTGGCACTGGGTCATCGTCGCCGTCATCGTCATGCTGCTCTTCGGACGCGGCAAGGTCTCCGACCTGATGGGCGACGTGGCCAAGGGCATCAAGGCGTTCAAGAAAGGCATGGCCGAGGACGAGACGCCCCCGGCGAACCCGACCGTCGTGCCGCCGAGCGAGCCCGTCCGCACGATCCCGCACACCGCCGAGACCAGCCCCGGTACCGCCATCCCGGCGAGCCACATCCCGGGCGGCGAACGCAAGCCGGTCTGAGGACAGGCTGGCCTCAACGCCGTCTCAGGGACTGTCAGGGGACGCGCGCTCGTGTAGAGCCTGACGGGGTCCGCGCTGAGGTTCGGACCGGAAGGCAGCAGGACCGTCGACGACATGCTGGACATGAGTTGGGGCGAGGTGATGCTGATCGGCGGCGTCGCCCTCATCGTCATCGGACCGAAGGATCTGCCGAAGGCGCTGCGCACCGTCGGTCAGGTCACGTCGAAGCTGCGCCGCATGGCCGGCGAATTCCAGATGCAGTTCAACGAGGCGATCCGCGAGGCCGAGCTGGACGATGTCCGCCGCGAGGTCGACGGCATCCGCAACACGGTCCGGTCGGCGCGGGCTCGACCTTCAATCCCGTCCAGACGATCCGCGACGAGCTGAAGGGCGCCGTCGAGGGTCGGACCAAGGTCGGTCCGGAGAAGCTTGGCCCCGAGATGCCCGCCCCGGAGACGCGGTCCCTGGCCGATGCGACCGCGCAGCTCAAGGCTGAACAGGAGGCCGCGTCACCGGCGAAGGCGGTGGAGCAACCGCTCGCCGAACCGTCGCCGCATTTGACCTCCCAGGCCGCGGCCCCCGACACGCCGCTTCCGCTGCCCGGTTCCGTCGATGATCCCTTCGGCCCGCCCTCGGAGCCACCTGCCACGCATCAATCCCCCGAGGATCCGAAGAACGGCGCCGCTGCTCGATGATCACCGACGCCGACGAGGCCGAGATCGAAGCCTCCCGGGCTCCGCTGCTCGAGCACCTGATTGAGCTGCGCGCGCGCCTGATCAAGTCTCTCATCGCCTTCGTGGTGATGTTCTTCGCGTGCTTCTTCTTCTCGCGCGACATCTACAATGTGCTGGTCTACCCCTACACGTCGGTGGTGGGCACGGAGAACGCCGAGCTGATCGCGACCCACTTCCTCGAACAGGTCTTCACCAACATCAAGCTCAGCGTCTTCGGCGCAGCCTTCCTGGCTTTCCCGGTGATCGCCACACAGATCTACGCCTTCGTCGCCCCAGGCCTCTACCGGAACGAGCGCAAGGCCTTCCTGCCCTACCTCGTGGCGACGCCGATCTTCTTCCTGCTCGGCGCGCTGGTCGTGTTCTTCCTGGCGATGCCGCTCCTGATCAAGTTCTCGGTCTCGCTCCAGCAGGTGGGCGTCGCCGGCGAACCGACGATCAAGCTGATGCCCAAGGTCGACGAGTATCTCTCGCTGATCATGACGCTGATCTTCGCCTTCGGCATCGCGTTCCAGCTGCCGGTGATCCTGACCCTGCTCGGCCAGATCGGCATCATCGACGCGGCCTTCCTGCGCGAGAAGCGGCGCTACGCGATCGTGCTGGTCTTCGTGGCCGCGGCCGTGCTGACGCCACCCGATGTGATCTCCCAGCTCTCCCTCGCGATCCCGATGCTGCTGCTCTACGAGGCCTCCGTGTTCTCGGTGGCCCGGGTCGAGAAGCTGCGCGCGGCGCGGCGGGTGGAGGAGGGGCTCGAACCGTAGGACGGGGGCCGCTCAGTCTGGCGCGCGGAGCCGGTAGCCCACACCGGTCTCGGTGAGCAGGTAGTGCGGGCGTTCCGGGTCGGGCTCCAGCTTCTGCCGCAACTGGCGGATATAGACGCGCAGGTATTGCGGATCGGACGATGCCGGGGCGTGGCGCATGAGCTGGGCGTGCGTGAGCACCTTGCCGGCATGCTGCACCAGCACGCGCAGGAAGTCATATTCCCGCGGCGAGAGCTTCACCTCCCGCTCGCCCACCCGCACGATCCGGCGCACGAGATCGACCGTAAGGTCGTCGACCCGGAAGACCGGCCGCTCGCCCTGCATCGCCAGCCGATGCCGGAGGGCCGTGCGGATGCGGGCCAGAAGCTCGTTCATGCCGAACGGCTTGGTCACGTAATCGTCCGCCCCGAGATCCAGGGCCTCGACCTTCCCGCGCTCGTCGTCCCGGCTGGAGAGGACCACCACGGGCAGATTCGGCCAGCCCTCGCGAATCCGCGAGAGGAGGGCATGGCCCGCCATGTCGGGCAGGCCGAGATCGAGGATGGCGAGGTCGATGCCGCCCGCTTCCAAGCCTGAAAGCGCCGCCGCGCCATCGCCGGCCTCGACGATCGCGTAGCCCTGCGTGCCGAGGCCGGTCCGGAGCAGCCGTCGGATCGGCGGCTCGTCGTCGATGATCAAGATGCGGGCCGAGGCGCTCACGGGACGGTGCCTCGGGCGGTGCGGCTGCGATCGGTCATACCGGCCGCAGCAGCACGTGCCGCTTCTTGCCGAAGGAGAGCTTGATGACGCCGTCGGCCGTGAGATCGCCCTGGCCGAGCGTGGCCTTCTCGTCCGTCACCGGCACGTCGTTGACGCGCAGGCCGCCGCCCTTGATCTGGCGCCGGGCTTCGCTCGTCGAGGACACCAGCTTGGCGATGTCCGGCCCGAAGGCCGTCAGCACGCCGAGCCCGGCCTCCAAAGTAGCGGCCGGAACCGCGACGCTTGGCAGATCGGCGGCGAGGGTGCCCTCCACGAAGGTCTTGCGCGCCGTCTCGGCCGCCGCCTCCGCGGCTTCGCGGCCATGCATGAGGGCCGTCGCCTCCGTGGCCAACACCGTCTTGGCGGCGTTGATCTCGGAGCCGGCGAGGGCCGCGAGCCGCGTGATCTCCTCCATCGGCAGCAACGTGAACAGCTTGAGGAAGCGGGCCACGTCCGCATCCTCGGTGTTCCGCCAGAACTGCCAGTAATCGTAGGGCTTCAGCATGTCCGGGTTGAGCCAGACGGCGCCCGCGGCGGTCTTGCCCATCTTGGCGCCCGACGCGGTGGTGAGCAGCGGACAGGTCAGGGCGTAGAGCTGCGGCGTGCCCATGCGGCGGCCGAGGTCGATGCCGTTGACGATGTTGCCCCACTGGTCCGACCCGCCCATCTGCATCACGCAGCCGTAGCGGCGGTTCAGCTCCACGAAGTCGTAGGATTGCAGGATCATGTAGTTGAATTCCAGGAACGAGAGTTCCTGGTCGCGCTCCAGGCGCAGGCGCACGCTGTCCATCGACAGCATGCGGTTCACCGAGAAATGGCGACCCACATCACGCAGCATCTCGATGTAGTTGAGTTTCGTCAGCCACTCGGCGTTGTCGACCATCACGGCGTCATTCGCGCCTTCGCCGAAGCGCAGGAACCGGTCGAAGGTCTTGCGGATCTCGGCCTTGTTGGCGTCGATCTGCTCGACCGTGAGGATCTTTCGCGTCTCGTCGCGCCCGGACGGGTCGCCGACCCGGGTGGTGCCGCCGCCCATCAGGGCGATCGGCTTGCCGCCGGTCGCCTGCAGCCAGTGCAGCATCATGATCGACAGCAGGTGCCCGACATGGAGCGAGGGCGCCGTGCAATCGTAGCCGACATAGGTGGTGAGCCGGCCCTCAACGGCGGCCGCATCGATCCCCACGAGGTCGGAGGTCTGGTGGATATAGCCGCGCTCGGTCAGGATCCGGAGGAAATCGGATTTCGGCGCGAAGCTCTCGGCGGTCATGGATACAATCTCGGGTCGCGTGCTGGCGCGACAGGCCGAGGCCCCGCATGCTAGCTCGCGCTGGGTTCAGGATACGGCGGGCTCTTAGCAGGGCGTTGGCCGAAAGGCACGGGGCGGAACGGCATGGCGATGATGCGCGCGATCGGGCTGATGAGCGGCACCTCGCTGGACGGCGTCGACATCGCGCTGATCGAGACCGACGGCGAGCGAGTCCATGTGGTCAAGGGCCACAACAACTTCCTGGAGCCGCTGGGGCCGACCGGATACCGCGGGTACGCGGACGACGAGAAGGTTCTCCTGCGCGCCGCCACCAAGGATGCCGAGGCCGTCCAGCATCCGACCGACAGGCCCGGCCGCCTGCCCGAGGCGGAGGCCTTCGTCACGCAGGCCCATGCCGAGGCGGTGGAGCGCTTCCTGGAGGAGAACGGACTGAAGGCCGCTGAGATCGACGTCATCGGCTTCCACGGCCAGACCGTGATCCACCGGCCGGACCAGCGCCTCTCGATCCAGATCGGCGACGGGCAGGCGCTCGCGACCCGGCTCGGTATCCCGGTGGTCTCCGACCTGCGCCGGGCCGATATCGAGGCGGGCGGGCAGGGCGCGCCGCTGGTGCCGGTGTTCCACAAGGCGCTCGCTGAGGCCTCGGGCTTCGACGGGCCGTTCGGCATCCTCAATATCGGTGGCGTCGCCAACGCGACGCTGATCGACTCGAAGGGCGGTGTGATCGCCTTCGACACCGGCCCCGGCAATGCTCTAATTGATGAGTGGATGCAGGAGCGCGAGGGCAAGAACCTCGACGATGGCGGCCGCACCGCTGCCCGGGGCCGGCCGGACGAGCAACTCCTCGCTTGGCTGCTGATGCACCCGTTCTTCTTCCGCAAGCCGCCGAAATCCCTCGACCGGAATTGGTTCTCGCACAAGCTGGCGGGCCAGCTCTCGACCGAGGACGGCGCCGCGACGCTGACCGCCTTCACGGCCCGGGCAGTCGCGCGGGCGCTGGATCACGCCCCCGAAATTCCGACCCGCTGGATCGTGGCCGGCGGCGGCGCCCGCAACGGCGAGTTGGTGCGGCTGCTGAACTATCATCTGCGCGCCGAGATCACGACCGCGGACGCGATCGGCTGGTCCTCGGCCTATCTTGAGGCGCAGGCCTTCGCCTATCTTGCGGTCCGCTCGCTGCAGGGCCTGCCGATCACCTTCCCATCGACCACCGGCGTTCGCGAGCCCATGACGGGCGGGGTTCTGGCGCGGCCGTGAGCCTGGGCTACGCCCTCCGGCGGATCATCGAGGAATACCCGCTCGTCCGCCTCGACCCGCCGGCCCAGCATCCGCTCGCGGCGGTGATCCGGAAGGGCGCGCCCGACGAGCTGCGCGCCACGCTGGCTGCGATCGACGGCCCCTTCCTCGTGAAGGGCAGCCCGGGGCGCGGCAGCAAATGGGCGGCCGTGCCGTGGATCGCGGTCTTCGATCCCGCCGTCACAACCAGCGCAACGCGGGGCTACTACCTCGTCTACCTCTTCCCGGCGCATCGGGAAGCGGTTCATCTGTCGTTGGCACAGGGGACGGTGGCGGCGATCCGCGAGCATGGGGCGGGGGCCGACCGCCATCTGCGCACGAGCGGTGCAACGCTCCGGGCGCGGATCTCCGACTTTCTCGGCGTGTTGCCCGAGACGACGATCGCCCTCGGCAGCGCGGGCGAGCTACCCGAAGGCTACGAGGCGGCTCACATCCTCGGACGGAATTACGATCTCGCCGACCTCGGCGACGAGCGCCGCCTGCATCTGGACCTCGCCGCGGCCCTTGCAGCCTATCGGATGCTCAAGGCACGGGGCGGCCTCGCCATGCCCGGTTCCGGCCGGCCTGTGTGAGACGCGAGGGCGGCTGCGCCGCCTCATCGTGAGCGGTCGATCGCATCTGCCCGGCCGTCACGGACTCTCTGCGTTTGTGCCCCCGCCACTCCCGCGCTAAGGCAGCCGGGCCATGTCGCACAACACCTTCGGCCACCTGTTCCGCGTCACGACCTTCGGCGAAAGCCACGGGGTCGCGCTCGGCTGCGTGGTCGATGGCTGCCCGCCCGGCCTGCCGCTGGAGGCCGAGGAGATCCAGGCGGAACTCGACCGACGCAAACCCGGCCAGTCGCGCTTCACCACCCAGCGCCGCGAGCCCGATCAGGTGAAGATCCTGTCCGGTGTCTTCGCCGACGACCGCACCGATGGCCGCCAGGTCACCACCGGCACGCCGATCGCGCTGATGATCGAGAATACGGACCAGCGCTCCAAGGACTATTCCGAGATCCGCGACAGCTACCGGCCCGGGCACGCCGACTACACCTACGACGCGAAGTACGGCATCCGCGACTACCGCGGCGGCGGCCGCTCCTCCGCCCGGGAGACCGCGGCGCGCGTCGCCGCCGGCGCCGTCGCCCGCAAGGTCATTCCCGGCATCACCATCCGCGCGGCCCTGGTCCAGATGGGCCCGCACGCCATCGACCGGTCGCGCTGGGATTGGGCCGAGACCGGCCGCAACCCGTTCTTCTGCCCGGATGCCGAGATGGCGGCCTTCTACGAAAGCTATCTCGACGCGATCCGGAAGGACGGCTCGTCGGTCGGCGCCATCATCGAGGTGGTGGCCGAGGGCGTCCCGCCGGGCCTCGGCGCGCCGATCTACGGCAAGCTCGACGCGGATCTCGCCGCCGCGATGATGTCGATCAACGCCGTGAAGGGCGTCGAGATCGGCGACGGCTTCGCGGCGGCCGCCCTGCGCGGCGAGGACAACGCCGACGAGATGCGCGCCGGCAACGACGGCCGCCCCCGCTTCCTGGCCAATCACGCGGGCGGGATCCTCGGCGGCATCTCCAGCGGCGAGCCGGTGGTGGTGCGCTTCGCCGTGAAGCCGACCTCCTCGATCCTGACGCCGCGGCAATCCGTGACCCGCGACGGCGCGGAGGTGGACCTCGTCACCAAGGGGCGTCACGATCCCTGCGTGGGCATCCGCGCCGTGCCGGTGGCGGAGGCCATGATGGCCTGCGTGCTCGCCGATCATTATCTGCGCCATCGCGGGCAGGTCGGGCCGCAGGCCTGATCCCGGCCACGCCTTCAACGATTCGAGAATGCCCGTGCCCCATTGCACCGTCACCGAGGCCATCGCGGCCTTCGCCAAGGGCGAGATCGTCGTCGTCACCGACGATGACGATCGCGAGAACGAGGGCGACCTCGTCGTCGCGGCTTCGCTCTGCACGCCGGAGAAGATGGCGTTCATCATCCGCAACACCTGCGGCATCGTCTGCGCGCCGATCACACAGGGCGAGGCCAAGCGCCTGCACCTCGCCCCGATGGTCGCCTCGAACGACGCGCCGCTCGGCACCGCCTTCACCGTCACGGTGGACGTGAAGCACGGGCTGACCACGGGCATCTCGGCGGAGCAGCGCTGCAACACGGTCCGGGCGCTCGCCAACGGCAACATGGGCGCGGGCGATTTCGTCCGCCCGGGTCACGTCTTCCCGCTGATCGCCCGGGATGGCGGCGTGCTCATGCGCTCCGGCCACACCGAAGCCGCCGTCGATCTCTGCCGGCTGGCCGAATTGCCGCCGGTGGGCGTGATCTGCGAACTCGCCAATGACGACGGCACCGTGATGAAGGGGCCGCAGATCGAGGCCTTCGCCGAGAAGCACGGGCTGAAACAGGTCTCGGTGGCGGATCTGATCGCCTACCGGCAGGCCCGGGACCGGCTGGTGGAGCGGGTCGGGCATTTCCCGGTCCGGTCGAACCACGGCGATATGAACGCCTACGTGTTCTCGACCCCATTTGAATCGATCCAGCAATTCGCCTTCGTGATGGGTGAGATTGGCGACGGGCGCGACGTGCTGGTGCGGCTCCATCGCTCCAACGTCGCCGCCGACGTGATCGGCGGCGGCAAGCAGATCGACGCGGTGCTGCGGCGCTTCGCGGCGGCCGGGCGCGGAGTGCTGGTCTATCTCCGCGATGGGACCGCGGGCGTGCCGGTCAAGAACGTCACCGACGAGGGGACGGAGGCCCTGCGCGCCCGTCAGTGGCGCGAGGTTGGTCTGGGCGCGCAGATCCTGCGCGATCTCGGCGTGGTCTCGTTCCGCAACCTCGCGACCTCGTCGCGCGCCTATGTCGGCCTGTCGGGCTTCGGCATCGAGCACCTCGGCGACGTCCCCCTCGACGGGTGAGGCCGAGCCTCAGGCGCGCCGCACGATCGTCCAGACGGATGCGCCGGCCATGATCGCCGCCGCGCTCCGGTTCATCCGTTTGCGCGCGGCGGTGCTCTGCACGAAACGCCGAGCTCGCGCCGCCAGCGCCGCGTAGGGCGTCATCACCGCGACCAGGACGAGGGCGGTGACGGCGATGAGGGCCGTGAAATCGCGGGCGGCGACACCGCGAAGATCGACGATCGTCGGCAGAATCGCGAGGTAGAAGACGATCGTCTTCGGGTTGGCGAGCGTCACGGTCAGCCCGGCGAGGAAGCGCGCCCCTGGCTGCTCGGCCCGGCGTTCGGCGATCGGTACGTCGGCCTCGGCCGATCGCCACAGCCGATAGGCGAGATACGCCAAGTACAGACCGGCGCAGAACCGGATCGCGACGAACAACTCGCCGAACGCTTCCGCGATCAGGGTCAGCCCGTAGATCGCTGCCGCGAGATAGGTCAGGTCGCCCAGGATCAGACCCGCCAGGAATGCCATGCCGGCCCAGAAGCCGGCTCTCAGAGCCGATGCAACGAGCGCGACGACCCCCGGACCCGGCACCGCGGCGGCCACAGCGAGGGCGATCATGTAGGTCAGGATGGCAGCGAGCGTCACCGGCGTGTTCCCAGGCCAATCTCCGCGGAAGCTCTTGATATCGGCGCCACGTCCGAGCGCAGCCGGGCGCCGCGCCGCGATCCCCGCACGACGCCGTGCTGCGGACGCGGACCTTATCGATTGAGCCGCGAGACGCGCAAGGCGAGCCGGCGTCCGCGAGCCCTCAGCGCCCCATCAGAGCGTCGACATGCGCAGCCGTCGACTTGGCGAGACCTTCGAGGCTGTAGCCGCCTTCGAGGACCGAGACGATGCGCCCGCCCGCGCAGCGTTCCGCCAAGTCCATCAATCGGCGCGTCGCCCAGGCGAAATCCTCGGCTTCGAGTCGGAGATTCGCCAGCGGGTCCAGCCGATGCGCATCGAATCCGGCCGAGATCACGATCAAGTCCGGTCGAAACGCTTCCAAGCGCGACAGGATGCCGGCCTCGAACGCCTCGCGAAAGACTTCGCCGTCGTCGTTCGGCTGCAGGGGCACGTTGACGATCGTGTCCTTGTCGCCCCGCTCGGACGCGGCCCCGGTGCCGGGATAGAGCGGCATCTGGTGGGTGGAGCAGTACAGGACGGATCCGTCGTCCCAGAAGATGTCCTGGCTGCCGTTGCCGTGATGGACATCCCAATCGACGAGCGCCACGCGCCCGGCGCCGTGCTTGGTCTGGGCGTAGCGGGCCGCGATCGCCGCGTGGTTGAACAGGCAGAACCCCATCGACCGGGTCCGCTCCGCGTGATGGCCGGGCGGCCGCATGGCTACGAAGGCGTTGCGGCATTCGCCCGCCACGACGGCATCCAGGGCATGCGTCGCCCCGCCGATCGCCCGCAGGGTCGCCTCCAGGCTGCCGGGCGACAGGATGGTGTCGGAGTCGATCGCGACCATCCCGTCCTGCGGTACCGCGGCCGCGAGGGCATCGACATACGAACGGGGGTGAGCCAGGGCGGCGGTCTCGATCTCCGCCCGCGGCGCGGACGCGCGTACGAGGCCGGCGAAGCGCTCGTCTTCCAACGCGCGCTCGACCGCGCGCATCCGGGCCGGCCGCTCCGGGTGGCCCTCCGGCACGAGGTGATCGAAGCTGGCGGGATGGCTCACGTACAGTGTGGTCACGACGGTCGCTCCCGGCTGTGGTCCTGTCGCGTGCCTGCAACAGGAGCCGGCACTGTGCCATGGGCGCGACGCGCGGACTACGGCGGGGTGCCCCCGACCCCTATGCTCGCCTGATTCTTTCGTTGGACAGGCTCGCCGTTTCGGGCCGTTCAGACTCCAGAGCGGCAACCGGGGGTGAGATCATGCGCATCATTCCGGCGCTCGCCAGCATCCTGTGTCTGGCGGGCTGCACCTTCAAGGGCGTGCCCGATCCTGCGCTCTCGGCGCGCGACGCCGAGTTCATGGCGCTGGTTCCGGACGCGGAGTTCGATCCGCATTTCGCCCGCTACGAGATGAACGATCCGACCCATGAGCCGCCCGGCACCATCGTGGTCGAGACCAAGGAGCGTCAGCTCTACCTCGTCCTGCCGGAGGGCAAGGCGATCCGCTACGGCGTGTCGGTCGGCGACGAGGCCTATGGCTGGACCGGCACCGCCCGGGTCGACCGCAAGGCCGAATGGCCGGCCTGGAACCCGCCGGCCGAGATGATCCAGCGCTGGCCGCATGTCCACGCCATGCAGGGTGGTCCGATGAACCCGCTCGGCGCCCGCGCCCTCTATCTGTCGGATCACGGCAAGGACACGCTCTACCGGATCCACGGCACCAACGAGCCTGAGAAGATCGGGCAGGCGGTCTCGTCGGGCTGCATCCGCATGCGCAACATCGACGTGGTGGACCTCTACAATCGCGTGCCCGTCGGCGCGACGGTCATCGTCCGGTAACGCAACCGGTCAACGTCCCAATAAGCCTGCTTCGTCGGAGGGTGTTTACCTGAACTTCCGTTCAGATCTGGCCATTAACCTCTGGCAGGGAAGCCGTCCCGTAAGTTGAAAACACACAGGGACTAGCGCCGACCGCAGCAAAGGTCGGGGAGGCAGGCGACCATGACCATGATTTCCGTTCAACAGTTCTGCAACCATGCGGTTTCGGCTGGCATGATCAGCGACGAGGACCTGCTCGTCCTCAAGCGCGAAGTCCTCCCGGACGGCCTGATGACCCGCGAGGAAGCCGACCTGCTGATCGCCCTCGAGCGCGCGGTGATCGGTTCCGACGCCTTCGCCGATTTCCTCGTGGCCTCAGTCGTCGACTTCGCCGTGTGGGGCACCCGGCCCACCGGCTACATCGATCGCGAAGTCGCCGCTTGGCTCGCCGCCTCGCTCAGCGGCCGCGACGGACCGAGTGCGGTGGGCGCACGGATCGCCATGGAGATCGTCCGGGAAGCCCAGGGCAGCGCCGAATCGCTGATGGCCTTCGCCCTCGAGGCCAACCGCCGGATCCGCGACGCGGTCCAGCCCGCCCGCATGAGCTTTGCGCTGGCCGCCTGAGCCTTCGACAAAGGCGTAGCTTCCGTCTGTCGCACATCTGATCTATCGGGACAGTCAAGCCGGTGCGCAGTCCGGCGATCTCGGAAGCAGTGCGCCAGCGATGTTCGACAAGATCCTGATTGCCAACCGGGGCGAGATCGCCTGCCGGGTCATCAAGACCGCCCGGAAGATGGGCATCAGGACCGTAGCGGTCTACTCGGATGCCGACCGCGACGCCGTCCACGTCGCCATGGCGGACGAGGCCGTCCATATCGGTCCGGCCGCAGCGGCAGAATCCTACCTCGTGATCGATAAGATCGTCGAGGCCTGCAAGCAGACCGGCGCCCAGGCGGTGCATCCCGGCTACGGCTTCCTCTCCGAGCGCGAGGCTTTTCCGAAGGCGCTCGAGGCGGCCGGCATCGTGTTCATCGGCCCGAACCCCGGCGCCATCGCCGCCATGGGCGACAAGATCGAATCGAAGAAGGCGGCCGCTGCGGCCGAAGTCTCGACCGTTCCGGGCTTCCTCGGCGTGATCGAATCGCCCGATCAAGCCAAGCAGATCGCCGACGAGATCGGCTATCCCGTGATGATCAAGGCGTCCGCGGGCGGCGGCGGCAAGGGCATGCGCATCGCATTCTCGGCCGACGAGGTCGCGGAGGGCTTCGCCCGCGCCAAGTCGGAGGCGGCCTCCTCCTTCGGCGACGACCGGGTCTTCATCGAGAAGTTCATCACCGATCCGCGCCACATCGAGATCCAGCTGATCGGCGATAAGCACGGCAACGTCGTGTATCTCGGCGAGCGCGAGTGCTCGATTCAGCGTCGTAATCAGAAAGTCATCGAGGAGGCGCCGTCGCCACTTCTCGATAAGAAGACCCGCCGCAAGATGGGCGAGCAGGCCGTCGCCCTCGCCAAGGCGGTGAACTACGATTCGGCCGGCACGGTCGAGTTCGTGGCCGGGCAGGACAAGTCCTTCTACTTCCTGGAGATGAACACCCGGCTCCAGGTCGAGCACCCGGTGACCGAGATGATCACCGGCCTCGATCTCGTCGAGCTGATGATCCGTGTCGCGGCCGGCGAGAAGCTGCCGATCACCCAGGACGACGTGAAGCTGAACGGCTGGGCCGTGGAGAGCCGCGTCTACGCCGAGGATCCGACCCGCAACTTCCTGCCCTCGATCGGCCGGCTGACCACCTACCGTCCGCCGGAGGAGGGGCAGCAGGGCAAGGCGATCGTGCGCAACGATACCGGCGTGGAGGAGGGCGGCGAGATCGCCATTCACTACGATCCGATGATCGCCAAGCTGGTGACCTGGGCGCCGAGTCGCGCCGAGGCGATCGCCGCGCAGGCCGAGGCGCTCGACGCCTTCGCGATCGACGGTATCCGCCACAACATCCCGTTCCTGTCGGCGCTGATGGCGCATCCGCGCTGGCAGGAGGGCCGCCTCTCGACAGGCTTCATCGCCGAGGAATTCCCGCAGGGCTTCACCGCGCCGGAACCGGCTGGACCGGTGGCAATCCGGATGATGGCCGCCGCGGCGGCGATCGACCACAAGCTCAACCAGCGCAAGCGCGGCATCTCCGGACAGATGCGCGCGCCGGGGCTGTTCGCCTTCGAGCGGGACCGCGTGGTGATCCTGGCGGGGCATGCGTATCCGGTGACGGTGGAGCCCGAGGGCGAGGATCTGCTGACCACCCAGGATGACGGCACGTCCCTGACGGTGGCGAGCGCGTGGCGCCCGGGCGAGCCGGTCTGGATCGGAACGATCGGGTCCGAGCGCGTGGCGATCCAGGTGCGCAGCCTACTCAACGGCGTGTTCCTGCAGCATGCCGGCGCGGCCGCCGAAGCCCGGGTCTATACCCGCCGCGAAGCCGAACTCGCCGCGCTGATGCCGGCCAAGGAGCAGGCGGGATCTGGCAAGCAGGTGCTCTGCCCGATGCCGGGCCTCGTGAAGCAGATCCTCGTGGCTGAGGGCCAGGAGGTGAAGAACGGCGAGCCGATCGCGGTGGTCGAGGCGATGAAGATGGAGAACGTGCTCCGCGCCGAGCGCGACGCCACGGTGGGTAAGATCCACGCCAAGGAGGGCGACAGCCTCGCGGTCGATGCGGTGATCCTGGAATTCGCCTGAGCCAAATCCCGTTCGTCGTGAGTGCGGTTCACAACGAGCAGACGAAGCTGCTGGCGACGGCGTTGAACAACGTAGCAGTGGCGTTCGCGGTGATTGGCTTCGTGACGCCGATCACAGCGATGAGTTTTGGGATCGCGAGCGCGCCGGCATTACAGTGGGCAACCGCCTTCTTCGTAGCGATCTGGCTTTGCGCGGCGATCGGATTACCTTGGATCGGGAGGCGCGTGCTGCGGAGCATCAGGCCATGAGTTCGGGTGAGATCTTCGTCACCTTTGTGATACCGGCCGTAACCCTGGCGGTTGCCTACGCGGCGATGCGTGCGAACGAATGGGCGATTCAGCGCGATGAGCGCAAATCGGGAAAGTGACAGGGCCGAGCCGCGGCTGATCTCGGCCGCATGCCCCTCTATTTCGCCTACGGCGCCAACATGGATGCCGCCGCGATGGCCCTGCGCTGCCCGGTCTCGCGGCTGATCGGCGGCGGGCATCTGCCGGGATACCGCTTCATTATCATGCGCGAGGGTTACGCTTCGGTGGTGCGCCACCCCGCGCGCATCGTCTGGGGCGTGCTCTGGGAACTCGCCAGCGCCGATATCCCGGCGCTCGACCGCTACGAGGGCGTCGCGGGCGGCCTGTACACGAAGGCCGCCCTGCCGATCCGGACGCCCGCCGGGGTCCGCCGCGCTCTGATCTATCTCGGCTGCTCCACGACGCCCGGTCGCCCGCGACCCGGATACCTCGACGCGGTCCTCGCGGCGGCACGCGCGGCGCAGCTGCCGCCGGCCTACATCCGGGAGCTCGGCAGCTGGTCACGCGGTCTTCCGGCCTGACGGCGCCGCAACTGGTACGCGATATGCTTGCCACGATCGAGCTGGAAGACGAGCGGCAGCGCCGCGCCCGCCCAGCCATCCGTGATTGCGCAGGACGTCCGTCGATCAACGGCGATTGGCGTGCGTCTGCGAGGGAGTGTTTGCATGTCGTATCTGGCGCCTGCCGATTTCGTGAAGAAGGCCGTCGATGCCGGTGAATCGAAGGTCTTCATGGCCACCAAGGACACCTTCATCCGAGCCTACATGGCCGGCGCGATCCTGGCGCTCGCCGCCGCCTTCGCGGTGACCATCAACCAGACCACCGGCCAACCGCTCGTCGGCGCACTGCTGTTCCCGGTCGGCTTCTCGATGCCCTACCTGCTGGGCTACGATCTGTTCACCGGGGTCTGCGTGCTCACGCCGCTGGCCCTGATCGACAAGCGGCCCGGCGTCACCGTGGCGGGCGTGGCGCGGAACTGGGCGCTGGTCTTCTTCGGCAATTTCGCGGGTGCGCTCACCACCGCGGTCATGATGTCGATCGTCTTCACCTTCGGCTTCGCCACCGAGCCGAACGCCGTCGGCAAGCTGATCGCCGGCATCGGCGAGGCGCGGACCCTCGGCTACGAGAAGTACGGCGCCTCCGGCATGCTGACGCTCTTCGTGCGCGCCATGCTGTGCAACTGGATGGTCTCCACGGGCGTCATCGGCGCGATGCTGTCCACCTCGGTGCCCGGCAAGGTGATCGCGATGTGGATGCCGATCACGGTGTTCTTCTTCATGACCTTCGAGCACTCGGTGGTGAACATGTTCCTGTTCCCGTCGGCGATCCTCATGGGCGGCCACCTGACCGTGATGGACTACCTGCTGTGGAACGAGATCCCGACGCTGATCGGCAACATCGTCGGCGGTATCGCCTTCACGGGCCTGATGCTCTACTCCACCCACATCCGGACTGGCGCGACGCGCCCGGCGTCCATGGCGTCGAACCTGCGTCATCCGATGGCGGCCGAGTAGGACCCGATAGCGCTACGCCGGCCGCTCGCCGCCCTGGGTCGGCGTTCGCGAACGACCGATCCCGGTGGCCGGGGACCCCGCAGACGCGCCCCGACCACATCCGCCGGCCTCGCCAATGCATGAACGCGAACCGGCTCCGGGGTGCAGACCTGTCGCTTATGCCTCTGAGCCTCGTCGCTGCTGCGGCGAGGCTGCAGGGCGGCGGGATGCCCGATACACCCTAGCGCGCGCGACCGACGTTTCGGATCACACGCGAAAGGGGAGGGACTCGGGATGAGCGCCACGCGGACCGTCACGGTCATCATCAGGGGCCGCGTCCAGGGCGTATCCTACCGCCTCTGGACCCAGTCCGAGGCCCGCGCCCGTGGGATCCGCGGCTTCGTGCGCAACCGGGATGACGGCTCGGTCGAGGCCCAGTTCAGCGGATCGCCGGACGCCGTGAGGCAGATGGCGGACCTCTGTCGGTCCGGGCCGCCCGGCGCGCGCGTGTCCGACGTCGAGATCCGCGAGCGCAGCGACATCACCCCACCGGAGGGTTTCGAGATCGTGCGCGGGTGACGTTCGCGAAGCGCGTCGGACGGGTTCTGGACCGGCCTCCGGACTGATATGGCACCGCGGCCCCTCGCGAAACCGCCGTCCGGAGACCATGAACGACCTGTCCGTCGGCAGCACTGCCTTCTCGCCCGTGGACCTCGGAGCGCTCCTGTACTTCATCCTCGCCTGGGTGGCGTACGGGTTGTCGGTCGGGCGGCTGCGCGGGCGGATGGTCTCCCTGAGCCAGATCATGAACGGGCACCGGTCCAACTGGGCGCGGCAGGTGATCGGTCGCGACAACCGGGTGGTCGACACGCAGATCAACGCTTCGCTCCAGAACGGCACCGCCTTCTTCGCCTCCACCTCTCTGATCGCGCTGGGATCAGTGCTCACCCTGTCCCGCTCCGGCGACGACGTGCTGAACCTGTTCGCGACGCTGCCCTTCGGCATGGGGGCGACCCGCCTCACCTGGGAATTGAAGGTTGCGGGGCTGGCGCTCGTCTTCGTCTACGCCTTCTTCAAGTTCGCCTGGGCCTATCGGCTGTTCAATTATGCGGCGATCCTGCTCGGCGCCGTCCCGCCGAAGGGATCCGGGGCGAGCGAGGCCGAGATGCTGCGGGCCGTGCGGCGGCTCGCAGCCATGAACGTCAGCGCTGGGCGGCACTTCGCGCGCGGGCAGCGGGCCTTCTTTTTCGCGCTGGCGTATCTCGGCTGGTTCATCAGCCCCTACGTGCTGTTCGTCTCGACATCGGCGGTGGTGATCATCATGTGGCGGCGGCAATTCGCCTCCGAGATCCGCACGGCGCTGCTCGAAGCCGGCGAGGGCCCCCACGAGGGACCGCTTCCGCTGCCTGCCGAGGAGACGTGGTCGTGACCGAATCCAAACCCGACGATGCCGCGATCGAGGCGGCGATGCTCGGTCTCGTGAGCGCGCGGGGCGCCGACAAGACCGTCTGCCCCTCCGAGGTGGCCCGGGCGCTCGGCGGCCCGCATCCGGATGGCTGGGGTCCCCTGATGCAGCCCGTGCGCCGGGTCGCGGTCCGCCTCGCCCATGCCGGGCGCGTGGCGATCCTGCGCAAGGGCAAGCCCGTCGATCCGGACGATTTCCGCGGGATCTATCGGCTCGCCTGGCTGGCGGGTGCATCCGGCCCGGGAAGCCAGTCCGACGTGTAGCCGGACCATCGATAGGCCACGAGGCCGATCCACTCCTTCACGCCGAGATCGAGCTGGAGCAGGCCATCGGAGGCGAAGCCGTTGAACCGGCTGAGGTCGCCCCAGCCACGCGTCCGGAAATCCACGGGAAAGGCGTCGATCGTGAACCCCGCCTGCCGGAAGCAGCCGACCGCCCGGGGCATGTGCCAGGCCGACGTCACGAGGAGCCAGCGCTCGCCGGGCTTCGGTTGGACGAGGGCCGCCGTGAAGATGGCGTTCTCGCGCGTGTTGCGCGAGCGGTTCTCCAAAATCAGGCGGGTACGCGGAACACCGATCGTGTCGGCCTGCCGGCTGACGATATCGGCCTCCGCGATCCCGCCGCCGATGAAGCCGCTCCCGCCCGAGAAGACGAGGCGCGCACCGGGGAATCGCCGGGCCAGATCGGCGAGATAGATCGGGCGCTCACCGGCATCATTAACGATGACCTGCCCCCGTGCCTCGGACAGGCCGGCCTCGATCCCGCCGCCGAGCACGATGATACCGGTGGGCGGCGGTCCGTCCGCCGGGAACGGTGGAAAGCGCTGTTCCAGCGGGAGCAACGCCAACTCCGAAAGCGGCGACAGTCCCCCGAGCGCGAGGCCGACCGTACCCGTCAGGGCGAGGCCGATCCCGGTCCGCCGCAACCGCGTCGCGGCCACGAGAAGCAACCCGGCAAGGCTTGCGAAGATGAGGATGTTCGAGGGCGTGACGAGGAAATAGATCCCCTTCGAGAGCGGGAAGAACACGGCGTCAGGCCGGCTTCGTCTCGGCCTGGAACCGCGCCAGCGCGGCGGCGTCCGGCGGCAGGAGGCTGGCGAGGCTCTCGCCACGTTCGACCTCGCGCTGAATCCAGAGATCGAGGCGCTGCTGTTCCACCGCCTCCAGAGCGATCCGTTCGGCGATGTCGGCGGGCAGGGCCACGATCCCCGCTTCCGTGCAGACCACGATGTCGCCGGGATGGATCGCGGCGCCGCCGCAGGCGACCGGCTGCTGCGTGCCGACGAGCGCCAAAGCCCCACCGGCCGATTCGGGTGCGGACCAGACCGGCAGTCCAACGTCGGCCGGCAGCGCGGCGTCGGTGACGAGGCCGCGCGCCCCACCCTGGCTGAGTCGCGCGGCCAGGATCGACCCGAAGGGCAGGGGGATCGCGGAGGCGGCGGCGTCGATCACCACGATCGCGCCCTCCGGCACGGCGTCGATTGCGGCTGCGACGTCGCCCGCCGCGTCGTCCCGGCTCGGGATCATCCGCAGCGTGTAGGCCACGCCGATGGCACTGCCGCCCTGTCCCGATAGGCCGCGCGGACTGAAAGCGCGCAGCCCCGCCCGCGTCAGCGCGCGGGCGAGGCTCGCGGGCGTCACGGCGGAGAGCGCGTCGCGCAGGGTCGTGTCGATCGCCATCAGGGGCTCCGTAAGGGCACCCGCAGGGGGGGCGCCTTGCCAAGGTGTATCGCGGGCGGCCGGCGACAAGCCCGCGGGTGGAGTCAGCCGACCGGCTCGCCCAAGGCCTGCGCGGCACCCGGCCGGGCGGCGATGCGATCGTACCAGCGCCGGAGGGCCGGACGCTCCATCCGCTCGGCGGGCAGATTGAGCCAGCGGTGGGCCGCGCAACCCAGGGCGATGTCGGCGATGCCGAACCGGTCGCCGACCACGTAGGTCCGGTCGGCGAGATGTCGGTCGAGGATCGCCGCCATGCCCTCGCTCTTCCTGAGCGAGTCCGCGATCAGAGCCCGATCCGGATCGGCGGACCGGAACAGCTGCCAGAACGCGTCGCGCATGGCCGGCGTGAAGCTGGTCGCCTGCCAGTCGAGCCACTGATCGACATGGGCGCGGGGGCGGGGATCCTCCGGCAGGGCCAGCGCTGGGCTGATCGCCGCGCAATAGCGGAGGATCGCGTTCGACTCCCAGAGGACGAAGCCGTCCTCCTCCAGGGTCGGCACGAGGCCGTTCGGGTTCAGGGCGCGGTAGGCGGGATCGGAGACGACGCCGAAGGCGCCGCCGGCATCGATCCGCTCGTAGGCGAGCCCGGCTTCGTCGAGCCCCCAGGCCGCCTTCTGCACGTTCACCGAGGTAAGCCGCCCCCAGAGCCTGCGCATCGTCTCACCGGTCTCCATCACCCTCGGGCGGATAGCAATGCTGGCGCCCGTTCGGATCGGTCACCCGCAGGCCGACCTCGGTCTCATGCAGGTAGCCAGGCCCGACCGGGACCTTGCCGTAGCCGCCCGGGATATCTAGTACGTAGGTGGGCTGCGCGAGGCCGGAGAGGCGGCCGCGCAGGGCGCGCATCAGGGCCTGACCGTCGTCGAGGCCGGTGCGCAGGTGGCCGGTGCCCGGCGCGAGATCGCCGTGGTGCAGGTAGTAGGGCTTGATCCGGTTCTCGACGAAGACCCGCATCAGGGCTTCCAGCGTCGCGGCATCGTCGTTGACGCCGCGCAGCAGCACGGTCTGGCTCACCATCGGGATTCCGGCATCGATCAGCCGCGCGCAGGCGGCGCAGGCCGCCGGCGTGAACTCGCGTGGGTGATTGGCGTGCAGTGCCACGAACACCGCGCCGCGAAATCGCTTCAGCGCCTTCGCCAGGTCGGCGGTCACGAGTTCGGGCTTCACCACAGGGACGCGCGTGTGGATCCGCATGACCCGGACGTGCTCGAAGGAGGCCAAGCGCGCCGCAATGGCGCCGAGCCGCCGGTCGGAGAGGGCGAAGGGATCGCCGCCCGTGAGCACCACTTCCCAGATCCGCGCATCGCGCGCGATGTAGCGCAAGGCGGCCTCAAGCTCGGAGTCGGTCAACGTTCCAAGTCCGTTCGGCCCCACCATCTCCCGGCGGAAGCAGAACCGGCAATAGACCGGGCAGACATGGAGCGGCTTGAGCAGCACGCGGTCGGGATAGCGGTGGACGATCCCGGTCACCGGCGAATGGGCGTTGTCGCCGATCGGGTCCGCGCGTTCCTCCGGCTGCGTGACGCATTCCTGCAGGTTCGGAAGGAACTGCCGGGCGATCGGATCGTCGGGATCCGACGGATCGATCAGCTCGGCCATGTCGGGCGTCAGCGAGACGGCGTAGCGCGCCAGCACGGCCCGAAGACCCTCGGCTTCGCTGTCGGCCACCAGCCCGGCCGCGACGAGGTCGTCGGCGCTGCGCAGGACACGGTTCACGGTGCGGTCTCCGCCACGGGGGTCCAGATGACATCCTCAATGCGGCTCGCGCCGCAGGCCAGCATCGCCAGCCGATCGAAACCAAGGGCGATGCCGGAGGCCTCCGGCATGGCGGCGAGGGCGGCGAGGAAGTCCTCGTCGAGCGGATAATGCTCGCCGTACACGCGCAGCTTCTCCGCCATCTCGCCCTCGAAGCGGCGGCGCTGCTCCCCCGGATCGGTCAGCTCGCCGAAGGCGTTGGCGAGTTCGACCCCGCAGACATAGAGCTCGAACCGCTCGGCCACGCGGCCGTCATGCGGTGCGGGCCGCGCGAGGGCCGCCTCGCTGACCGGATACTCGCAGAGGATCGTCGGCCGGCCGATGCCGAGATGCGGCTCGATCCGCGCCACCAAGACCCGCGAGAAGAGATCCGCCCAGGTGTCGTCCGGCGCGACCCGAAGATCCGCGCCGGCGACCGCCGCGGCGAGCGCATCGCGATCCGTCTCGCCGGTCGGCGCGACGGTGGCCAGCAGATCGATCCCGGCGAAGCGGTCGAAGGCCTCCGCCACGCTCAGGCGCTCCGGCTCCGCGCACGGGTCCGCCGCGCGCCCACGGACGTCGAACCGGCGGATACCGGTCGTCGCGGCAGCGAGACCGAGCAGCGCCGCGCAATCCTCCATGAGGACCGTGTAGGGAGCGCCGGCCCGATACCATTCGAGCATCGTGAATTCGGGGTGGTGCAGCGGCCCTCGCTCGCGGTTCCGGAACACCCGCGCGAGGCTGAATAGCCGCCTCTCGCCGGCCGCGAGCAGCTTCTTGCAGGCGAATTCCGGTGATGTGTGCAGGTAGAGCGGTGAACGTGCGCCGCTCGCCCCGACCGCCTCGGTGGCGAAGGCCGAGAGATGCGCCTCGTTGCCCGGCGAGACCTGCAGACAGGCCGCCTCGACCTCGACGAAGTTGCGCACTTCGAACCAAGAGCGGAATGCAGCCAGCACCCGGTTGCGCAGGAGCAGCGCAGGACGCCGGTCGCGGTGGCGATCCGGTGTCCACCAGTTCGGGGCAGATGCGTTCACCGTGTATCCTCGGATCCTGGCGCCGGCCTTACGGCGGCGCGGGCACGGCCGGCTACGCGCGGATCGCCCGCTCCCGGGCACGCGCACGGCACGCTCCATCCCCGGCCCAGTCCTGTCGCCGACGCTGCCCGACCGCATCGCAGAAGTCGACGCGCTGCCGGGCTTCGCACCCGCACGCTGGCAACCGGGACGCAGATGCGATAGTGGCGGGGTCCGAGATGCAGCGCCCGCGCTTGGCGCGTGCCGCACCCCATGTCAATGCAGGACGCAATTCCGTGAAGGTGATCGCCTCAACGCTCCGCAAGGGCAACGTCGTCGAGAAGGACGGCAAGCTCTACGTGATCCTGTTCGCCGAGAACATCCATCCCGGCAAGGGCACGCCGGTGACCCAGCTCGACATGCGTCGGATCACGGACGGTGTGAAGGTCTCGGAGCGCTACCGGACGACCGAGCAGGTCGAGCGGGCCTTCGTGGAGGATCGTGAGCACACCTTCCTGTACAGCGACGGCGAGGGGTTCCACTTCATGAACCCCGAGAATTACGAGCAGATCGCGGTCCCGGAGGACGTGGTTGGGGACGCCGCCCCCTACCTGCAGGAGGGCATGGCCGTCATGCTGTCCGTCCACAACGGCGTGCCGCTGACGATCGAGCTGCCCCAGCGCGTGACCCTGGAGGTCGCCGAGACCGAGCCGGTGCTGAAGGGGCAGACCGCCTCGTCGTCCTACAAGCCCGCCACGCTCTCGAACGGCGTGCGCACGACCGTGCCGCCGCACATCGCCGCCGGGACGCGCGTCGTGGTCATGACGGCGGATGGCGCGTACGTGGAGCGTGCGAAGGACTGACGAAACCTCGAAGTACCGTGAGTCCCGGGTGGCGGGATCGCGCCTGGGAGCCGTGCCCGACCGCGTTGGCCACGGTACACGACGCGAGGACGCCGAGCTCAGGAAACCCTGCGCCTCAGCCAGGGAAGCGCTGGCCCTTCAGCCCCCAAGCCGGCATCCCGGGGCCGCGCAGCCGAGCCCGGGATCGAGACGCCCCGACGCGCCGTCCTCGACCCGAAGCGGATCTTGATTCCGGGCTCGCTTGCGGCGCCCCGGAATGATCGAGCGAGACCGGGTGGAGCAGTTTCCCGAGCCAACGGGCTAAACACGCTTCAGTCCATGGACGTCGTGGACCGCCCGCGTTGGCATCGCGGGCTCCAGGCTTTGTCGAGACGCGCGGTTCCACGCCGAACCGGTGCCCGCTCCGGCGGAGACCGCGCGAGGCCGGGCGAGCGACCGCAGCCTTCGGGCGGCGTTTTCACGAGAGGTCCGAGCGTCCGATCAGCGTTGGGTGCGATCGGCACTCTCGACAGACGCGTAGCAGCCCTGGGAGAGCGCCTGAGCGCGCAGGCGCTCGGAGCCGGTGAACGGGCGGCCGTCCTCGCGGAACAGATCCTCCTTCTGCAACGCGTCGGCGGTGCAGCGGGCGGCGATCCGGCAGAGTGGCGGCTCGCCGCCGGTGCGCGTGCAGATCGTCACGTAATCGGCCCGGAACGCCTGCAGCCCGGCGCGCGGATTCGGACCCGTCACGGCGACCAAACCTGTGAGCAGCGCCAGCAGCACCGGCTGGTGGATAAGATAGATCGCGAGGCTGTGTCGCCCGCTGAAAGTCGCGGCCCGGGCGAAGCCCGAGCGCGGGGCCCACCCGCCGAGCCGCGAGGCGGCGAGGGGCGGTAGGGCCGCTCGGCCGAGCACGATCCCTGCAAGCACGAGACCGGACCACGGAAAGAGCGGCACGTAATCGTTCGTTCGCGGCATCACGGTCCCCAATCCGAGGAAGAGCAGCGCCGGAGCGTCGAAGATCGGCCCCTGCACGACATGCGGTGCCGCGAGGACGGCTGCCGCCGCGAGCGCGGTCACGAAGACCGGGAGGGCCAGGAACGCCAGGCCGAGCACGCTCGATACCGCGATGCAGTGCAGGACCCCGAAGAACACATAGGCGTCCGGGAAGGTGATCCAGGTTCCCAGCGTCACCGCGATTGCCGCCGCGCCGATCCGCGCCAGCCGCAGAAGCGTGGGCCGTGCCCGAACGCCCCGGCCATTCATCAGCACGAGCCCGATGCCGACGAGGATGAGGAAGCTACCCGCGATGATTTCGGCGGCGGCGCGCCCGACAGGGGTCCCGGCGTAGTTTTCGGCCGTCAGCCGAAGATGCCCCAGATCCCAGAGCGTGTGATAGGCGACCATCGCTGCAAGCGCGGCGGCGCGGGCCGCGTCGATGACCGGCAGTCGCCGGGGCGACGGGGGGGCCGCTTTCGCGGCGGGACCGTGGTCGAGGACGGCATCTGAGGACATCGGGCGATCCCAAACCATGTCAGCCCCAGGGACGCCAGGGCGACGGTTCGGACGACCGGGCGGGTTTGGCGGGCCGTCCGCCTGCTCTCGAAAACGTGAAGCCGTCCGGAAGCTCGCCGCGGCGGCGTGACGGCCTGTCGGCGACCGTGGGATCCGCTCACCAGCGCCGCCGCTTCAAAGCCGTCTTGTCGTAAACCTGCGACCGATCGACTGTTGCTGCGCCGCCTCCCCGGTCCAAGATTGCATCTTGGCGGGGCTGTCGTGCCGGCCATATGGGCTTCCCGGCCATCAGGACTTCGTTAATCTTGCCGGGCAAGTGCGCGGCGTGATTCAGGGTAGGTTTCTCGGCCATGTCTGACGAACGCGGATCCGGGCCGGGAACCCAGATGGGGCCGATGGTGTCCGGACCAGCGAGACGAGTCCGCACGAACACGAGGTTCTGGACCTCGTCGAGGTGGCGGGCCATATCAAATGGTTCGATGTCTCCAAGGGCTTCGGCTTCATCGTGCCGGACGACGGATCGCCGGATATCCTGCTCCACGTGACGTGCCTGCGGCGGGATGGCTATCAGGCCGCGAGCGAGGGGGCGCGGATCGTCGTGGAGGCTGTGGAACGGCCGCGCGGCTGGCAGGCGTTCCGGGTGATCTCGCTGGATCAGGCGACGGCCGTGCATCCCTCGGAGATGCCGCTGCCGCGCACGCACGTCACCGTGACCCCAACGAGCGGTCTGGAGACCGCCGTGGTGAAGTGGTTCAACCGTCTGCGCGGCTTCGGCTTCCTGACCCGGGGCGACGGCACGCCCGATATCTTCGTCCACATGGAGACGCTGCGCCGCTACGGCATCGCCGAGTTGAAGCCCGGCGAGGCGGTGCTGGTGCGCTACGGCGACGGCTCGAAGGGCGTGATGGCCGCGGAGGTGCGGCTGATCGACGGGGCGCTGCCGGCGTCGCACTGATCTCGGCTTCGTCGCCAAGCCTCTGACGCATATGGCCTTTTTCGAGCCGTATTTCCCTGGTTCGAAACGTGTTCTATGTCTGCCCCTCCGGCGACGAGGCCGGAGCATCGTCCCGTGAGAGGCTTCAGCCTGTGAGAGTCCTGCCCCGCGCCGTAATGGCGACCGCTCTGGCCTGCCTCACCGTCTTCGCACCGATCCCGAACGTTCACGCGCAAGGGGTGGCGCGCGCGGCCGTCGCCAAGGGCGAGCCCCTGACCATCGTGACGAAGTCCGGGCCGAAGCGCTTCGATGTCGAGGTGATGCGCGATGACGCGGGCCGGTCGCGCGGCTTGATGTTTCGACGGCATATGGCGGCCGATCACGGCATGCTGTTCGACTTCGAGCGGGACGAGCCGGTCACGATGTGGATGAAGAACACCTATCTGCCGCTCGACATGGTCTTCATCCGGCCGGACGGAACGATCAGCCGCATCGCGGCCGACACGGAGCCGCTCTCGACCGCCATCATTCCCTCCGGCAGCCCGGTCGTGGCGGTGCTGGAACTCAATGCCGGCACGGCCGCCAAGCTTGGCATCCAGCCGGGGGACCGGATCGAGCACCCGATGTTCAGATCGCAGTGACTGAAACGGCACGCGCCGGGAACACAGCGGGAACAACTGCCTTGACCGCCCCCGCGATCCGGGCCAGTGTTCCGGCAATGTTCCGGTGCGCCGGAGCGCCGGTTCAGGGCGGAGATCCCGATGAGCAACGTGGGCACGGTCGAGCTGTTCGGCAACACCGACTGGTCCGTGCAGGCGGACGGGATCGAGCACCGCGACACGGGTTACTTCATCGCGCGCGACGCGCTCACGGCGCGGCGGGCCGAGGGCCTGTGGGAGTGGCCGCTGCAGATGGCCGAGAAGCGCTGGTGCCGGCCCAGCCTGTTCCGCGAGGCGTTCCTGGTTGCCCTCGACCGGTTCGGCATCGGGCGCGACGCGGATCTGCTTCGCTCCTTCGCGTTGGGTTACGGAATCCGTGCCGTAGTTTCTCCGGCCGCAGAGACCGTCGTGAGCCTCGCCGATATCCTGCACCCCCCGAAGGCTCGCGAGACCGTGCGGGCCGCGTCCCGGGAGCCGGTGCGCGCGCTGGTCGCCGCCGGGGCGTGACGACAACGCGCGCCGCCAAGGCCGCTTGGTGATTTGACCGAGCCCCGGAGAGACGGATAGCCCTCCGCATCGAGTTCAAGGAGGGATCACATGGCCGATCGGGATCAGGCGGGGCTCGACGGGCTGATCACGCCGCCGCTGTCGCGACGCAATTTCGTCATGACGAGCCTGATGAGCGGCCTGACGCTGGCGACCACCCGGGTCGAGGCGCAGGTCATCCACACCGACAGCACCGGGATCGAGGCCGGCGAGGTGAAGATCCCGGCGGCGGACGGGCCGATGCCGGCCTACCATGCGGTTCCGCAGGGGGCAGGTCCGTTCCCGATCGTGCTGGTGATCGAGGAGATCTTCGGTGTCCATGAGTACATCAAGGACATCTGCCGGCGGCTGGCCAAGGCGGGCTATTGCGCCGTCGCCCCGGAATTGTATGCCCGGCAGGGCGACCTCTCGACCATGACGGATCCCAAAGTCATCATCCGGGACGTCATCGCGAAGACGCCGGATGCGCAGTGGATCGGCGATCTCGATGCGACTGCGGCCTGGGCTGCCTCGGCCTCGAAGGGCGACCTGAACCGGCTCGGGGTCATGGGGTGGTGCCGGGGAGGACGCGACGTGTGGCTCTATGCGGCGCATCGCAACGACCTGAAGGCCGCCGTCGCGTGGTACGGGCCGATCGGCGGCGAGCGGACAGACATCCAGCCGCGCACGGCCGGCGACGTCGCCGCCGAGATCAACGCCCCGTTGCTTGGTCTCTACGGCGGCGCCGATACGGGCATTCCCGTGGCGTCGGTCGAGGAAGCGCGGGACCGGGCAAAGGCGGCAGGCAAAAGCGTCGAATTGGTAGTCTATCCTGACGCCCCGCACGGCTTCCACGCGGATTACCGGCCGAGCTATCGTCGTGAGGCCGCCGAGGACGGGTGGAACCGGGCACTCGCCTTCCTCAAGGCACACGGCGTCGGCTGAAACGGCTCGTCATCGGCGTCTCCGAAGCGTTCCTGGCGGCCTGTGTTACTTGGGCCACGGCCACAACTTCTCGATTATGCAAGGATCCAAGGAGGATCTGTGCCTGCGCGGGTCTGGCACTCCGCTGCGATCAGTTCGTTGAACCGTCGCGGCGGCCGCCGTTCAGCCCCTGTAGAGTGTCCCGGCGCATGAGCGATTCGGTACAGACCGGCCGGAAGCCCGTGATCCTCGTCGTGGAGGACCAGCCCGACGAGCGCTTCCTCGCGGCTACGCTGCTGGAGGATACCGGCTTCACCGTGATCGAGGCCGAGACTGCCGATCGAGCTCTGGCTATCCTCAACGATCGGGGCGATGAGGTGAGCGTCGTGTTCTCCGACGTGCGTACGCCCGGTCCGATCGGCGGCTTCGAGCTGGCGCGGATCATCGGCGTGACCTGGCCGCGCGTGCGGGTGCTCCTGACCTCCGGCGATGCGGGCGACCAGCCGAGCGACCTGCGGGTTTCGGCCACCTTCATCCCAAAGCCGTGGCGTGCCGAGGACATCCTGGCCTGGGTCGAGCAGGCGGCCGGGCGCCCCTCGGGCACGGCTGGTCCGTCCGTCATCGGGGCCGGGGGTAAAATAATCTCCCCGGGATTGGAAACCTGACGCGCGGACGAAGTTGTACGCCACTCTCGGGATGTGCCGGTCCCGCGCTTCCGTAAAGCAGTCGATCCCGATCGCCGCCATGAAAATCGTCGCCGCCAATTTCGCAGATACTCTACGCCGTCCCGGTGTCCCGGAGACCGCCGAGACCGCCGTGCTCGATACGGTCCGCGCCGAGCTGCGCGGGTTTTACGGCGAGGCGGATGACGACCTGCCCGTCGAGCTGACGGTCCTGGCGCAGCGGCTGGACCGCTTGGACCCGGCCCATGGGCTGACGGCTTAGGTACTGCCGGGCGCTTTCGGCCGGACGCGCGGAGCAGCGGGTCGCCAAGACCTGAGAATCTGCTATTCAGCCGTTTCTGATCTGCCGACGCGTCGCGTCTCTCAATCGAGCCCTTCATGCGTCTTCCCGCTCTTCGCGGACCGCTCGCCGCGGCCGCGACCATGATCCTGGCCGGCCTCGCCGCCGCGCAGGCCGCCGCGCCGCCGCCTCAACCAACGGAGGGGCCCGGCGGTGCGGGCGACCGCAAGGTGACCGTGACCAAGCGCCTGCTGGGGCGCGGCACTGCGACGACCTTCGCGTTCTACGCGGCCGGCGCGGCGCCGGAGGCCGGCCGGCCCGTGGCGATCCTGCTGCACGGCTGGGGCGTGGTGAATCCGCAGAGCTACGGGGGCTGGATCGACCACTTGGCGCGCCAGGGCTGGCTGGTGCTCGTCCCGCGGTTTCAGGAGGTGAACCGGACGCGCCCGGCCGATGCGCCGGGGATCGCGGAGATCCTCGTGAAGGCCGCGCTGGCCGATCTGGCATCCGACAGCGCGGCCAAGCCCGACCTGTCCCGCGTGGCGATGATCGGCCATCTCGCGGGCGCGCCGCTGGCCATGGATCTCGCCGCCGACGCCAAGGCGCACGGGCTGCCCGCGCCGAAGCTGATCTTCGCGGTGACGCCCAGAGGCATTGCCAGCGGGCCGAAATCGCGGGGTATCACGCTCAGCGACCTCGCGGCGATCGATCCCGCGACGCTGATCATTGCCATGGTGGGCGACAAGGATACCCGAGCGGCCGATCTCGCCGCAAAGCGCCTGCTGCGCGAGGCGAGTTCCGTCCCCCTGGAGCGCAAGCTGTTCGTGCGGATCCTGTCGGACGATCACGGCTTCCCGGCGCTGACCGCGACTTTGGCGGCGCCAGCGGGGCTCGACACGGCCTACGATGGCGGCGCCATCAAACCGGCACCGGAGCCCAAGGACGCTCCGAAGGACAATCCGAAGCCGGCGCCCTTCCGCTGGTCGCCCGATATGGCGCTCACCGGCGAGCAGCAGACGCTGGTCGCGCAAGTGAACCTCGCCCGGGTGGATGCCCTCGATTATCTTGGGTTCTGGAAGACCTTCGACCTCGCGGCCGCGGTCGCGTTCGGCGGTTCCGATGCCACCGCTCTCAAGAACAATCCGAGGCTGGCCGATATGGAGCGCTGGAGCGACGGTTGGCCGGTAAAGCGGCTCGCCGTCGAGACGCCCCGGCCCACTCCCGCCGCTCAGGCGGGCGCACCGGCGCCAGCAGCCCGGAAGCGCTGACCGGCGGTCGATCCGCGCCTGGTCTTGGCGCAGGGCTTGCTAAGCTGATCCCGCCTACAAGGGGTCCGACCATGCCCGAGTTCGTCGCCAGCCTGCTCGCCGCAGCGGCCTTCTGCCTGACCCTGCTCGCCCTGAACGCGCTCACGCGGGTGCTGATCCAGGCCCATCTGGGTCCGCCCGATCTGGGCGAGACGGGTTTCCTGCAGATCGGCGGCGCGCTGCTGATGGCCCGCGTCGCCTATCGCCGGGCGCCGCATCACCGGACATACTGACGACCGCACCGCCGCCAAGCCGATCACGCTTGCAAGTCGCGCCTTCAAGTCACGCCTTTCGCACCGCCGTCCTTGCGAGCGGAGCGAGGTCCCACAGCAGCGCTCCGACCGCCCCGCTCGCGACGACAGCGCGACCGACCGCTCGGAGCCTCAGCGCAGGAAGGTGCCGAACGAGCGCGGGCCGTTGCCGGTCGGGATCGTCTTGAGCACTTTGAGGGTCCGCGCGTCGAGAACGCTCAGGGTGTTGTCGCCCCAGTTCGCGACGTAGATTTGCCCAGCTTCGTCGGCTGCGATCCCCTCGGGATGGTCGCCCACATCGATGTCGGCGATCGGCTTCAGCGTTGCGAGGTCGAAGACCGTGACGCTGCCGGCATATTGGTCGGTGACGAACCCGCGTCCGCGGCTCAGCGCGATCACGTAGGGGCGCCGGCCGGTGGGGATCCGGCCGATCTCGCGCCCGGCCGTCAGGTCGATCACGGAGACATCGTCGCTGGTGACGTTCGCCGTGTAGGCGCGACCCGCCGCAGCATCGAGGGTGATGCCGAACGGGTGCTGGCCGACCGGGATGGTTTTGGTCTGGCGGCGCGCCGCCGCATCCACGACCGAGACCGTGTCGGCCTCGCGGTTGGCGACGTAGAGCGTCGCCCCATCGGGGGTGACCGCGATCCCCGACGGGGAGGCGCCCACCGTGATCTCGCCGTTCGGGACCAGCGTGCCGCCGCGCTCGGTGAGGACGAAGAGGCGGTGCCCGTACCAGTCGGCCACGTAGATCGTGCCGCCCCGCGGATCCGCCGCGATGCCGAGGGGGCCGCCGGGCAGCGCCACCTCCGACAGGACGCGCCCGGCATCGAGGTCGATCACCGCGATGCCGTGCTCCTCCGGCCGCGTGACATAGGCGCGCTTGCGGTCAGCCGAGAGGGTGATGCCGGCCGGTGCCCCATCCACGGGGATCCGGCGCGCCACCGTGCCGCTGGCGAGGTCGATCACCTCGACGGCACCGCCGAGCTGCGCGGTGACGATGGCTTCCCGCGCCGGCGCAGCGAGCGCGGCCGAGGCGATCAGCACGAGGCCGGCGGCGAACGCCGCGCGGCCGGGGCGGTGCTTCACGAGCCCTTCTCGACCTTGGCCTTCAGATTGGCGAGGCTCGCCTTGATCCAGTCGCCGACGCCCTTCTCGGAGGCCTCGTCGTTCAGATCGGGCGGCGGATCGTTGTTCATGTAACCGCGGTAGAAGGCCGCCTTCCACTCGACCTTCGACTTGGCGTCGCCCGCGGGCTCGACCGTGATGGTCGCCGAATAATCGTTAGCCGGCAGGTCCTTCACGTCGACCTTGTCGATATAGTACGAGAACAGCTTGTCCTCCGGCTTGTACTTGTTGCTGGTCTCGGCAATCTGGTCGCCGTTCTTCAGCGTCAGGACCCGCTTGAACTTGCCGGCCGGGTCGCCGTTCAGCTCGGTCTTCGTGACGTTCTGCATCCAGTCGGCATTCTTAACGTCGCCGACCACCGCCCAGACCTTGTCGGCCGGGGCGTTGATCTCGATCGACTCGGTGATCTTGCGCCGGGTCGGGCCGTGGGCCTGCGCGGTCGCGGCGACGAGCGCAGCGGTGGCCGCCAAGGCCAGGGTGATTTTTTTCATTGTGTCCTTCTCCTCCCGCGATCAGCGGTCGTCGCGACCGAGGATCCGCGCCTCGGGGCCGAAAGCCGCCGCGACCTTGTCCTCGATCCAGCCCCAGGCCTCGCGCTCGCGGGGACCGGCGGTCTTGCCGATGGCGATGGCGAGGTAGGCCATCTCCGTCAACACCTTCTCGGGCTCCAGCATGTGGAGCCGGGTGGACAGGATCGCGGCCTCCAGGACCGCCGCCTGCGCGCGGTTGTAGCCGATGAACGGTGCATGCGCGGCGCTGTGGACCATGCGGCCGCGGAAGCGCGGGCGGGTTTCGTGATCCTCGACGGCGGCGACCGTGAACTCCGCGTGGCCGAAGCTGTCGGTGAGACGGCGGCCGGGGATCGCATCGCAGGCCACCGTCGGCCAGTCGCGCCGGCCGGTGACCGCACCGGCTATCACCCGGATGTCCCGGGGGCTCGATGCCGCGAAGGCCGGATTCACCTCCAGATTGGCGATGGTCGGCGACGGCCTGAACGGCGCAAGGACGAAGCCGTCCTCCTCGCCGATCAGGCCGAAGGGCACGAGATGCAACTCGCCCGCGGGCGAGAGCGTGGTGACGATGGTTTCGAGGATCAGCGGCATCGGCTCACGCCCTGTCGGCCGGTACGAGCCGACCGCAGACGAGCTTCGCGGGCGGATCCTGGGGACGGTCCGGGCTTGTCGCGTCGCGCGCCTGCGTCTCCCGAACGGTCTCGGGCGTACGGGCATCGGCCTCGGGCGCCACCATGCGGGCATCCCGGGTGCCGGGCGGCGGCGCATCGGGACCGGAATGCCGGGTGTGGCCAGCCTTCTTGAACGCGGTGGAATCCTCGATCTCCGCGTCGGCGGCGCAGCCCCAATCGAGCGGCTCATCCTGGACGTAGCGCTTGCCGAGGCGCCAAGCGGTCTCGGCCTTGGCGAGTTCCGCCCCGAGATAGAAGGCGTGGGCACCGTCGCTCGCGACATCGAGTTCGGGAAAGAACGCCATCGCGTCGGTGCCGACCCTGTGGATGTCGCGATTGTAGACATGAATGCCGTCCTCCGCGACGGCGATCCGGTAGTTGGGATCACGCACCTCGGCGGCGGCCTGGGCGATCTCATCCGCGGTCTGCACGAAGGGCCGTTTGTCGTGGAGCGCCAGCAGCGCCCGGCCGTACCCCTTGGGCAGGGCCGAATCCGCCTTGGCGGCGTACATCACCCGCCGGGCCGCATCGTGTTCCTCGACGGTGCGTCGGGTGTGGTTGGAGACCTGCACGATCAGCACGTTCTGGATCGTTAGTTCCGAGCACATGCCGACGAGGAGCGCGGTGACGCCGAGCGAATCCGCCTCCGTGAGTTCGGTGAGGTTGCCGGTGCCCATCATCATGGCGATGTCGGGCCAGCGGGCGCGGGTCTCCCGGTAGCGGGCGATCGAATCCACGAAGCCGTGGTGGATCGGCTCCAGGATCGGGTCGGCCAGGAACGGACGGCCGGCCTCGCGCATCCGGGCGATGGCGCGGTCTAGGGAGGGCAGATCGTCGGGGCGGGTCGGGACCAGAACCGGCACGGCATCGGTCTCGAAGGCGAGGTCGAGGGTGTCCTCGTTGAGGCTCAGCAGGAAGTCGGCGCCGGCCCCGGCGCCCCGCGCCAATTCCTCGCGGGAGAAGGAATCGACGCTGACCTTGAGCCCGGCACCCTTCAGGGCGCGTACGGACTCCTCGAGATGCGGAAACGGCGTGTCGGGCAGGCCGCCGAGGTCGATCACGTCGGCGCCCCTTCGGGCCAAATCCTGCCCCTTCGCCAATATCTCGGCGACGCTCATCTTCGAGGCATCGACGATCTCCGAAAAGATCCGCAGGTCGTGGCGCGAGAGATCGACCTTCCGCGCCGAGAGCCCGAGCCAAGCCGGGAGATCGACCACCTCGTCGGGCCCCCGCTCCACCGGTACGCCGAAATGGGCAGCCAAGTGCTCCGGATTGGCGCGGCAACGGCCCGGCAGGATCACCCGCGTCGCGCCTTCGGGCAGTTCGACCCGGCGGCGGATGATCTCCTCGGTCATCAGCGCGGCGACCTTCACGCCGGCATCCGCGATGCTCCACCGGAGGGTTCCCGGGAGGCCGGCCGCGACCTTCTCCAGCCGGGCTCGGGCGAGGCGGCCGGTGACGAAGACGATGTGGTCGGGTGCGCTCATGCCGCGTTCCGCGCGGTGACCGGAACCGGGCCTGCCGGTCCCCAGATTTCGATACGGCCTCCGTAGCGCGCCGCGAAGGCCGGGAAAGCGGCGTCCACCAGCCCGTCCAGCGCGAGCGCGGCGGCATCCTGCGCCGGTGCCGCGTCGCGGGATTTCACCAGCACGCAGCGTTCGGCCGCCACTTGCCCGGCGAGCCAGAGGGCGAGGCTGTCGGAGGTCACATCCCAGGTCTCGGGAATATCGGGATGCCCGGTGCGCAGCAGCCGCGGGTTCCAGACGCGCGCCGTGGCGGACACGGTCTCGGCCCAGGGCTCCAGGGTCTGGACCAGCCGGGACTCGATCCCGCGGTAGATGCCGGCGGCGTCGCTCATGGCGTCCAGGGCCCGGCGATGGGCCTCGGCGTCGCTGAACCCATCCCGCGCCTGTGCGGCCCGCACGAGGCTGGCGAAGGTGCCGCCGCCCGGGACGACGATGCAGCGTCCGTAAGCCCCGTCGGCTATCCGGTTCAGGAGCGTGCGGCGGCGATGCGGATCCGCCTCCAGGCTGCCGCCGATCTTGATGACCGAGATCACGCGGCGTCCCGCTGGTTCGGGCGCAGGGCGCGCAGGGCTTCGGCGATCCGCACGGGATCGATGCCGTTGCGCCGGTCGAAGTCGCGACACAGGCCGCCGCGGAAGCCGAGATAATCCGGTCCATGCGCCGCCAGAATCGGGATGTCGATGATCCGTAGGGAGCCCGCAAGGCCGCTCATGAGGCGATGCCGGCGGCAAGAGGCGGCGAAGGCCGCGAGATCCTCCGGTGCGGCAAGGTCGGGCAGGCGCGCGCCGTCCTTGCCGGCCGTGTCGATCATGGCGCCCGCGAAACCCGCTTGCGCCAGGGCCGGAACCAGGGCGGCCGCGGGGCCATCCTCGGCGAACAGGACGGCGATGAGACGACCCGGAGCTGCCGCGGCCAGATCGGCAAATGCCGCCTTGTCGCGTCGACGGCGTGCGTCGAGCCCGGTCTTCACCCAGTCGGTCCCGGTCGCCACCATGGCGGAGACGGCCGCCGGCGCCGGATCGGCCACCGCGCTGGTCACCGCCCCGCCAGCCACGCGGGCGACGATCTCGCGCACGGCGTCCGGATCGAGGGCGCCGAGCGCCCCGCGCTCGGGATCCTTCGCATCGATCAAGTCGGCGCCCGCAAGCCGCGCCGCCTCGGCTTCCGCCGGATCGCGGACGCTGACGAGCAGGCGGGGCAGGGCATCGTCTTCGAGGGGGGACGCGTGCACGGTGAACTCAATCGGTGAACAGGACGTCTCAGGACTTCCCGGGCAGCGGCTCGGCGAGCAGGCGGTTCTTCACCACCCAGCGCATCGCGTGGGCCCAGGTCTCGTCGGTGTCGGCCCGGATCGTGACCTGCCCGCCGCGCACGACCTTGCCGGTCTCGGCTTCGGCGATGGTGACGTTCAGGTTGAAGATCTGGCCGGACCCCTTCTCCACATAACCCGTCACGACGAGGTCCGCACCCAGGCTCTTGCCGATGTCCGCCGCGCAGCCGTTGCACTTGTAGAGCGGCCCTTCCTTGGCCACGGTGTCGGCCTTCGGTGCCGTGTCGACGATCTCCAACCCCGCCTGATCGTGGAGCGCCTTGCGCAGCTCGTCGGTCACGAGCCCGAGCTTTTTGGTGTCGGCCGGACGCGCGCGGGCGCCATAGGAAGCCCCGGGATCGAACAGTTCGACGGGAAAGACGGCCGCCTTTTCGGCCGCCTGCGCGGCGCCGGGCAGAGCGGTGCCCAATGCGATGAGCCCGGTCCCGGCCGCCGCTCGGAGGGTCCGGAGACGCATGGTCATGTGACGCTCGGTCATGTGACGCATGGGCGGGGCGTTCCTCTCGACGATCCGGCCGCTCGATTCGGCGGCATCTATCCCGGCATAGGTCGGGCGACGGGACACTTTGGCAATGTACTTCGCGGTCTGCGTGACCCACGACGGGAACGTGAACGTCGGGACCGCTCGCCGCGATTGAGCGGTCGGGACGGAAACTGGTAGAGGCCGTGCCTATGCACAATCCTGCAGCCGAGACCGCTGCCCGGCCTTCGCGTTGGCTACGCGCGGCGCTCACCGTGCTTGCGCTGACGCCGATCACCGCGTTGGCCCAGCAGCCGGCGCCGCAGCCGATCGAGACCCATATCGGCCTGATCTACCGGCCGCAGCCCGCCCCATCTTCCTACGATGCCGAGGCGGCGCCCGAAGACGAGGGGCTCGCCGGCGCGAAAATGGGCATCGCCGACAACAACACCACCGGCCGCTTCACCAAGCAGACCTACACCCTCGACGACGTGGCGCTGACTGACGACAAGCCCGACCCCGTGGCGGCGGCCAAGGAACTCGTGGCCAAAGGCCTGCGCTACCTTATCCTGGCGCTGCCCGCCGACGCTGTCCTGGCCGTGTCGGATGCCGTGAAGGACACGGGCGCCGTGGTGCTCAACGCCGGCGCCCCGGACGACCGGCTGCGCGGCCCGGACTGCCGGGCCAACGTGTTCCACATCCTGCCGTCCCGGGCGATGCTCACCGACGCGCTGGCGCAGTATCTCACGGTCATGCGCTGGCGGAAGATCTTCCTGATCGTCGGCCCGACCGATGCCGACAAGGCCTATGCGGAGGCGGTGCGCAACTCCGCCCGGAAGTTCGCGCTGAAGATCACGGCGGAAAAGCCCTGGAGGTTCGGCCCGCTCGCCAAGGCGCGGGGCGACACCCCGACCCGCGCGGAGGCGATGGTGTTCACCCGGGGGCTCGACTACGACATGGCGATCGTGGCCGACGAGGAGGGCGATTGGGGCGACTACGTCCCCTACCGCACGGTCGATCCCCGGCCGGTCGGCGGCACGCAGGCGCTGACCCCGACCACGTGGTCCCCCGTCCTCGAAACCTGGGGCGCCGCCCAGGCGCAGAACCGGTTCCGCCGCCTTGCGGGACGGCTGATGCGGCCGCTCGACTACCAGGTCTGGGCGGCGGTGCGGACGGTGGGCGAGGCCGTGACCGCCAAGAAGACCAACGATCCGGCCGTGATCGCCCCCTATTTGTCGGAGCCTGACTTCACGCTGCCGGCCTACAAGGGCGTGCCGCTGAGCTTCCGTCCCTGGGATCACCAGCTGCGGCAGGCGATCATCGTGGTGCAGCCGAAGGCGTTGGTTTCGGTGGCACCTGAGCAGGGGTTCCTGCACCAGCGCACGCCCCTCGACACGTTGGGTGTGGATCTCCCCGAGACGACCTGCAAGTTCAAGTAACCCGAATGCCTGCGGCGTTGACGAGCGGCTCAGACCCTCGCAACGCGCGGATATCGCACTACAATTGTCGTCCGAGAACGTCCGTCGAGGACGCCGGGTAGCCGCAAGGGAAGGGAATGGCATGAGCCGCCGGGTCGAGGCAGGTCTGAGTGTGTGCGCCCTCGCTGCGTGGTTCGCCTTGGGCGGACCGGCCGCGGCCTACACGGCCTACGTCACCAACGAGAAGGGCAACTCGGTCAGCGTCATCGACAGCACCACCATGGCGGTCACCGCCACGTGGAAGGTGGGCCGGCGCCCCCGCGGCGTCACCCTGTCCAAGGACGGCAAGGAGCTGTTCGTCTGCGCGAGCGACGACGACCGGATCGACGTCCTCGACACCAGCTCCGGCAAGGTGGTCCGCTCCCTGCGCTCGGGGCCGGATCCGGAGCAGTTCATCCTCGATGCCTCGGGCAACCCACTCTACGTGGCCAACGAGGACGACAGTCAGGTCACCATCATCGACATCGAGAAGAACAAGGTGCTGGCCGAAGTGCCGGTCGGCGTCGAGCCGGAGGGGCTGGGCCTGTCACCGGATGGGAAGGTTCTGGTCAACACCTCCGAGACGACCAACATGGCCCACTTCATCGACACCAAGACCTTCCAGGTCATCGACAACGTGCTGGTGGATGCCCGGCCGCGCTTCGCCGAGTTCACCGCCGACGGCAAGTTCCTGTGGGTGTCCGCGGAGGTCGGCGGCACGGTGAGCGTGATCGACGTGGCCCAGCGCCGGGTGATCAAGAAAATCACCTTCAAGATCCCGAGCGTCAACGACGAGGCGATCCAGCCGGTGGGCATCCGGATCACGAAGGACGGCACCAAGGCCTTCGTGGCGCTCGGTCCGGCCAACCGCGTCGCGGTGATCGACGCAAAAACCTATGCGGTGGAGAAGTACTTGCCCGTGGGCCAGCGCGTCTGGCAGCTCGCCTTCACCCCGGACCAGAAGCAGCTGTTTACGACGAACGGCACGTCCAACGACGTCTCGGTGATCGACGTGGCCTCCGAGAAGGTGATCAAGAGCATCCCGGTGGGCCTGCTGCCCTGGGGCGTGGCGATCTCGCCGAACTGAACCCGCCAGCCATCGGATCCGGATCGGACAGGCTGCAGAAGCCGCCACCGAACGTTAGGGAACGTCATGACGCGTGTGTTTCGAACGGCAGCCCTCACGCTCGCGGGACTGCTCGCGGCGGGGCCGGCGGTAGCGCTCGACCTCACCAAGAAGCGGGAAAACCTGCCCGACCTCGTCCTCGGCGACGAGCAGGGCAACGACTTCACCGTCGAGAACAAGGATATCACGCTCGAATCCGGCAAAGCCTACCGGCTGCGGATCGTCGCCAAGGGGCGTCAGGAGTACAAGTTCTACGCGCCGGAGTTCTTCCGCTACATCTGGTTCAATCAGATCGTGATCGAGCACAAGGAGATCCACGGCGGCGGACCGCCCGATCACCTGGAGTTCGACGATCCGGGCGAGATCGCCATCGAGTTCGTGGCGATCAAGCCGGGCTCCTACACCTGGGCGGCGCGCGGCCTGGAGGCGAAGGGCATGACCGGCACGTTGACGGTGAAGTGATGCGCGCGTTTCTCATGGCTTCGTGCATCGTGCTCGCGACCCCGGCCTTCGCCGCCGACGATGCGTCGGCCTGCGCCGAGGGCATCACGATGATCCGCGACGCGCTCGCGCTCAACCCGCCCGAGGCCGCCGTTCCGAAGCTCAAGAAGGCCCTCCGGGTGGCCGAGCGGGAGCAGAAGGAGGGTGAGTTCGACGAGTGCCTCGACGCCGTCGCCGACGCCCGGAAGGCGCTCGGCCGATGAGCGGTGGAGAAGCGCCGGCCCTTCAGGTCGACCGGGTCGGCCATCGCTTCGGCAGCCGCGCCGCGCTCGACGACGTCTCGCTCACCGTGGAGCGGGGCCGGTTCGCGGCGCTGCTCGGGCCGAACGGCGCCGGCAAGACGACGCTCTTCTCGGTCATCACCCGGCTCTACAACAACCAGACCGGGCGGGTCTCGATCTTCGGCCATGCCCTCGACCGCGAGCCCTCCCGGGCGCTGGCACGGCTCGGCGTGGTGTTCCAGGCGCGGACCCTCGACACCGATCTCACCGTCGAGCAGAACCTGCTCTACCATGCCAGCCTGCACGGCATCGCGCGAAGCGCGGGGAAGGCCCGCGTCGGGCTGCTCCTCGATCGGGTCGGGCTGGCCGACCGGCGGCACGACAAGGTCCGGACGCTCTCGGGCGGCCAGTCGCGCCGGATCGAGATCGCCCGGTCGCTGATCCATCGCCCGGACCTGCTGCTCCTCGACGAGCCGACCGTGGGCCTCGACCTCGAATCGCGCGCCGACATCGTGGCGATCGTGCGCGCTCTGGTGCGCGAGGAGGGCCTGTCGGTCCTCTGGGCGACCCATATCTTCGAGGAGATTTCACCCGAGGACGACGCGATCGTGCTCCATCGCGGCCGGATCGTCGCCCGGGGCCGGGCCGGCGATATCGGTGCCCCGGGTGAGGCGCTCGCCGACGCGTTCCGCCGCATCGTGGCCGAACCCGGGAAGGCTGCGGCATGAGAGCCGGTTCGATCGTCCCGACCCGCATCGGCCGCCTCGACACCGTGGGCTACCTGATCTGCCTCGGCGGCATCGTCCGCCGGGAGCTGCTGCGCTTCTTCAATCAGAAGGAGCGGTTCTTCTCTGCCCTGGTCCGTCCGCTGGTGTGGCTGTTCATTTTCGCGGCGGGGTTCCGCAACACGCTCGGCGTCTCGATCGAGCCGCCCTACCAGACCTACGTGCTCTACGAGGTCTATGTCGTGCCGGGGCTGGCGGTGATGATCCAGCTGTTCAACGGCATGCAATCGTCGCTCTCGATGGTCTACGACCGCGAGGTCGGGTCCATGAAGGTGCTGCTGACCTCGCCCTATCCGCGCTGGCTGCTGCTGCTCGCCAAGCTGATCGCGGGCGTCGCGGTGTCGATCGTGCAGGCCTACGCGTTCCTGGCAGTCGCCTACTTTTGGGAGACCGACATCCCGCCGCTCGGCTACCTGACCGCGCTGCCGGCCTTCCTGGCCACGGGCCTGATGCTCGGGGCGATCGGCCTGTTCCTGTCCTCGCTGGTTCGCCAGCTCGAGAACTTCGCCAGCGTGATGAACTTCGTGATCTTCCCGATGTTCTTCGCCTCCTCGGCGCTCTACCCCCTGTGGCGGATCCGGGAATCCTCCGAAACGCTCTACTGGATCTGCGAGCTCAACCCGTTCAGCCACGCGGTCCAGCTCGTCCGCTACGCCCTCTACGTCCAGTTCGAGCCCGTGGCCTGCGCCGTCGTCGTGGGCGTCACGCTCGCCTTCTTCGGCATGGCGGTGGTCGCCTACGATCCCGGCCGCGGCATCATGGCCCGGCGCGGCGGCCCGGCCGGCGAGACCACCTGATGGAGTCCGTTCGATGAATCGTTCCGCTCACCGCATCCTCGGCCTCGCACTGGGCCTCGCGTCTCTGGCCGGCCCGGCGATGGCGCAACCCCGACAGGATCCGGACTGGCCGGGCGTCCAGCGCAAGGTCGCCACCTTGAGTCCCGGCCAGTTCTGGACCGGCCCGGACATCGCCGCGGCCGGCGATTGGGGCAGCGACAACGATGCCGCGGTGCTGGCCCAGAAGATCGCCTCGCGGCGCACGGAGCTGTCGCAGGTCGGTCCGTTGCTCGACGACTTCGCCGGCAAGTTCGGAACGGACAAGAACGCCAAGGATGCGGCGCTGACCCGCGTGTACGCGGGCGTGTTCGAAGTGATCAACGGCGAACGCGACAAGGTGATGGGCGGCATCGCCCGATACGCCCAGGGTCAGCGCCGGATGGCGGAGCGGATCCGCGACGAGGCCGACAAGGTCAGCCAGACCAAGGACGCCCCGAGCGCGACCGACGCCACCGAGCTGCCCAAGGACCAGTCGGAACTCGAGACGAAGTTCGCCTGGGACCGCCGCATCTTCCAGGAGCGCAGCCAGTCGCTCACCTATGTCTGCGAGGTCCCGCAGCTCCTCGAGCAGCGGCTCGGCGAGATCGCCCGGCTGATCCAGGCGCGGCTCTGATCGCGCGTCGCGAGCAGCCACGCGCCATTGCCTGGTTATCCCGGGCGGCCTTGCCTAAATTACCCTAAGTGTTTGATCGCACTGTGAAAAACTGTTGCCGTTTCATCACTGACACCCAGCATTAGTCTGCCGGCACCGGAAATACGGCGGAAACAGAGCGCTCGCGGTTCACGAACAATTGTGTGCCTCGCAACCACCGGCCAAGAGTGATCACGAGCTCGTTATCAGCGGGCCTCGATCTCACGGCACGGGGGTAGGAATGTCACTTCGCGCGTTGCGGAGCACGTTGGTCGCGTCGTCATCGATCCTCGCCGGAGCGGTGCTGTCCGCGGCCGCTCAAGCCCAACAATCCGTGACGCTGGGCGAGATCAGCGTGGTCTCGACCTCGCCGGTGGGTTCGGCCGGCGGCAACGCAAGCCCCGCGCAAATCTACGATGGCCCCGGCACGACGGCGCCAATCGGTCCGGGGGGGGCGACAGGTTTACCCCGCCTGCGAGGCAGTGAGCAGCCACTGTACAAGATTCCCAGCACGGTGGAGTCGGTCACGGCGAGCGACCTCACGATCGATCAGGCGAACAACAACCTCGTCACGACGCTCGCCCGCCGCACCCCGGGCATCAACCTGTCCGACTCGCAGGGCAACAACAACCGCGTCGACGTCACCTATCGCGGCTTCACGGCATCGCCCGTGCAAGGCGTGCCGCAGGGACTCGCCGTCTACCAGAACGGCGTCCGCATCAACGAGGCCTTCGGCGACATCGTCAACTTCGACCTGATCCCGCCGCAAGCGATCCAACGGATCGACGTCGTGACCGGCAACCCGGTCTTCGGCCTCAATGCGCTGGGCGGCGCCATCAATATCCAGATGAAGAACGGCTTCACGTGGCAGGGCACCGAGATCACCGCCTATGGCGGTTCGGATGCGCGCACCGCCGGCTACCTGGAATACGGCAAGGTTTCGGGTCCGTGGAGCGTCTACTTCACCGGCGACGGCCTGAACGACCGCGGCTGGCGCTACGAGAGCCCGAGCACGATCGGCCGGCTGTACGGCGATCTCGGCTACCGCTCGCAGGATTCGGAGTTCCACCTGATCGGGCTCGCCGCGCGCAGCTTCTACGGGGCCGCCGCCGCGACGCCAGTGGACTTCACCCATCGCGATCCGCGGGCGATCTTCACCTATCCGCAGACCACCACGACGGAAGTCGGCACGCTCCAGCTCACCGGCCGGGTCGACATCTCGCCGACCTGGGATCTCGCCGGCAACGCCTACTTCCGCCGCTTCAGCCAGACCTATGTCGACGGCAACGACGGCAACTTCGAGAATTGCAGCACCCGCTCCAGCTTCCGCGGCAACCTGTGCTTCGAGGATGACGGCTTCAGCCCCGCCGCCGGCCAGTCCCAGCTCGCCTTCCGCAACCAGTTCCTGATCCTGGGCCAGCAGAACCAGCGGGTCCCGTTCCGCTCGGGCATCCCGTACGGCACCCTCGACGTGACCAACACGGAAGCCACCGGCTTCGGCGGTTCGCTCCAGGCGGCCAACCGCGACCGGGTCTTCGGCCTGCCGAACTCCTTCGTGGTCGGCGGCAGCATCGACACGGCGAACTACTCGTTCAAGTCGTCGAGCACCCTGGGCGTCATCAACCCCGACCTGTCGATCACCACCAACCCGAGCAACCCCTATTACGGAAACATCCCGGGGCTCGGCACGCCGCAGCTGCGGACCGCCGGCGCCCTCGGTATCGCGCCGAGCTCGGTCAACGGCTCCAACGTCTACATGGGCCTTTACACCCTCGATACGCTGGACGTGACCGACCGGCTGTCGCTCACGGCGGGCGCACGGCTCAACTTCGCGCGGATCCAGAGCGAGGATCTCACCGGGTTCTCGCCGGACGTCACCGGCACGCACTACTACAACAAGATCAACCCGGTCGCAGGACTGACCTACCGCTTCGCCGATGCACTCACGCTGTACGGCGGCTACTCAGAATCGAACCGAGCGCCGACCCCCCTCGAACTGTCCTGTGCCAATCCGAACCAGCCCTGCCTGCTGCCGAACTCGCTGGTGGCGGATCCGCCGCTCAAGCAGGTGACGGGGCGGACCTACGAAGTCGGCTTCCGCGGCCAGCTGCCCAACACCTATGACGGCGGCACCATCACCTACAAGATCGGTGCATTCCGCACGGATTTGACCAACGACATCCTGTCCCTGGCAACACCGGGCAACACCGCACGCGCCTATTTCGTGAACGTGCCCTCGACCCAGCGGCAGGGCATCGAGGTCGGCAGCGAGTACACGGCCGACTACCTGCGGGGCTACGCCAACTACGCTCTGGTCGACGCGACCTTCCAGTTCAACGGAACCCTCTCGTCGCCCAACAATCCGCTCGCCGATGATGGGGCGATCGATGTCCGCAAGGGCAACGTCGTGCCGCTGGTCCCGACCCACCAGTTCAAGGCCGGCTTCGACTACTTCGTGACGCCGAACTGGCAGCTCGGGCTGTATCTCCAGGCGTACTCCGCGTCCTACTTCCGCGGCGACGAGTCGAACCTGAATCGCAAGCTGCCGCCCTACTACGTGATGAACTTCCAGACGAAGTATCAGGTGACCAAGAACCTCGAGGTCTTCGGGCTCATCACCAACCTGACCAACAACCGCTACGCGACGTTCGGCACCTTCGCGGAGCCGGGCCCGGTGGCCGGGAACCTGCGCATCAGCGACCCACGGACCACGACCCTGGCGCAGCCCTTCTCGATCTATGCCGGCGTCCGCTACGCCTTCGGCGCCGCCCCCGTGCCGATGTCGCCGGAGCCGATCATCCGGAAGGATTGAGTCCCGCGGCCGCGGGTGCGGGCGCCGCCGTGGCCTTCGGGGCTTGCGGGGCGCCCGCTCGCATCTCCGGGACGCGCCGCTGCGGCCTCCTGTCTCGGGAACGGCGCCGTGCGCCCAGCGTCTCCCCGATAGTCGCTCCGCTCCGAATTCCGGGGTCACGACACAGAGACCCCCGCTCGCGCGACCCGATATCCTGGAGATGGTCTTCGATGATGTTCCGTTTCGCCGTCGCAGCCCTCGCGCTCGCCGCAGCCACCCCAGCCCTCGCGACGCCCTGCGCCGACGAGGTCAGCACGCTGCAGCGGCGGCTCGACAGCGCCGGCGCGGCCATGGTGACGGGGAAGACTCCGCCCGGCGGACCGACCTCGTCCGACTCGCCCAAGGCCCTCGACAAGCCGCCGGCCCTCACCAAGTCGGATGCCAGCGTGAAGCCGACCGCGGCGGGCGTCGAGGAAGCCAAGAAGCTGGTGGCGAAAGCCGGCGAGCAGGACAAGGCCGGCGACGCGCAGGGCTGCCGCGACACGATCATGAAGGCCAAGGAGAAGGCCGGCGCGCTGCCGTAATCCACCCCTCTCGAGCGGCCGGCGCTCTGCCGGCCGCGCAACGAGGCGGCGTTCAGTACGCGTTCTCGGTCTTGAGCAGCGCGAGAGGCGTGGTCAGGAGGATCTGCAGGTCAAGCCGAACGGACCAGTTCTCGATGTAATACAGGTCATGCTCGACGCGCCGCTGGAGTTTCTCCGACGTGTCGGTCTCCCCGCGCCAGCCGTTGACCTGCGCCCAGCCGGTGATGCCGGGCTTGACCTTGTGGCGGGCGAAGTAGCCATCGACCACCTGATCGTACAGCGTATTGGCCGCCTTGGCCTGCAACGCGTGGGGCCGTGGGCCGACAAGCGAAAGATCGCCCTTCAGCACATTGAACAATTGCGGCAGTTCGTCGAGCGATGTCTTGCGGATGAACCGGCCGACCGGCGTCACGCGCGGATCGCCGCGGGTCACCATCTTGGCCGCGCCGGCATCGCACTGATCGACATACATCGAGCGGAATTTGTAGACCTCGATCAGCTCGTTGTTGAAGCCGTGGCGCTTCTGGCGGAACAGCACCGGCCCTCGCGAGGTCAGCCGCACGGCGAGCGCCACAGCCAGCATGATTGGCGACAGGGCGAGCAGCATCAACAGGCCGACGCAGCGGTCGAACAGCGCTTTCACCACGACATCCCAATCGGCGATCGGCTTGTCGAACACGTCGAGCACCGGGACCGAGCCAAGATAGGAGTAGCTCCGCGGGCGAAGGCGCAGCTTGGCGGCATGCGCTGACAGGCGGATGTCGATCGGAAGCACCCAGAGCTTGGCCAGCATCTGCAGGATGCGGCCTTCGGCGGTGATCGGGATGGTGAAGACGATCAGGTCGAGCCGGGCATGGCGGGCATAGGCGACGAGGTCGTCGATGTTGCCGAGCTTGGGATGGCCCGCCACCACCTCCGACGAACGGTCGGTGTTGCGGTCGTCGAAGACGCCGACGATGCGGATGCCGCTGTCGCTCTGCGTCTCCAGGGCGGCGATCAGATCCTCAGCCGGCTTGCCGCCACCGACGATGGCGGTGCGGCGGTCGAAGCGGCCGGCGCGGGTCTGCGCCTCGATGATCCGATAAAGCCCGTAGCGTGCGGCCAGGAGAACCACGAGGCCGGTGCCGAAGAACGCGGCGAGCCACAGGCGCGCGGCGTCATCGGTGGCCTTGGCCAAGACGAGGCCGAGAGCGACCATCACGAACGTCATCGACCACGCGGCAACGAGCCGGATCGTAGTCTTGGCATAGGCGCGGAAGGCGGCGATCCGGTATCCCCCGGCGGCCTGGATCAGCGCGACGGAAATGAGCGTGATCAGACCGATCGCGCCGATGTAGGTCGCGCCGAACGGCACCGTCCCGTTCAGCATCAGCAGATGCAGGATCGTGCCGACCCCGAGGATCAGGACGCCCTCCAGAGCGCGCACCAGACCGGCCACCACCACTGGAGAGATCGCGCCGGGCCGTGAAACGGCGGGTTCGGCGCGGGGCACCGGCTCAGAGTGGACAGCTTTGGGCGGGCCTTCCGACGGGCCCGTCGCTTCCAGGAGATCGCGAATATCGAACGCGCTCATCGGTCGGTCCCTCCCGTGGCATCCGGCGGATCATCAACCGGAAAGTGACATGGGGTTGTTGTCTGAAAACTTAAGGATGAAGCGGGCGCGACGATATGCGTCGCCGCGACCGGTCTTTCACCGTCACGATCCCGTGGAGACGTTCAGGCGATCCGCGAACCGGCGACGCCTGCCGCCTCGACGGCGCGCGGGCGTTCCCGGGCCTGAAACGCGGCCGCGTAGCCCGAGATGACTTCGCTGCCCATGCGCTCCAGGGAGAAGCGCTGCCGGACCGAGGCGCTGAGGGCGCGGACGCGGGCCGCGAGCACCTCGGGCGCATCGTCGAGCACGCGCCGAATTCCGGACGCCAGCGCTTCGGGCTCCCGTGCGGGAACGAGGTCGCCCGCGGCCGCGCCGAAGATTTCGGGGATGCCGCCGACCCGCGTGGCGACGAGCGGCTGCGCGGCGGCTGCAGCCTCCAAGACCACGTAGGGCAGCGATTCCGCCAGCGAGGGAACCACGAGGATCCGGCCCCGTGCCAGCACCGACCGGATCGCCTGCGGCGGTTCGAAGGCCACCGCCTCGTCGAGCCCGAGGCGCGCTACGGTCTGACGGAGAATGTCGGCATCCGGTCCGGACCCGACCATCAGGAGGCGCAGTGCTCGCCCCTCGGCGCGGAGCTGGACCAGGGCTTCGAGCAGGTAGGGCAGGCCTTTCGCCTCGCGCAATTCGCCCACGTAGAGGAGGTCGAAGGGATCCTCGGTTCGCTGCACCGGAGCGAATTCCGCTTCCGCGATGCCGTTGTGGACGATCCGCGTGACCTGTTCCGGGCCACCCACGAAGAAGCGGTGTCGGCCCGCGACATACTCGCTCTCGAACAGGAAGGCGTCCGTTCGGCGGGCGAGGACGGCCTCGGCGCCCATGTAGAGCCGGTGCAGCGGCGTGCCCGGGCGGTAGTTGTAGCTCCCACCATGCGGTGTGTAGGCGCGGATAGCGTGGCTGGCCGCAGCCAACCGCGCGTAGGCGCCGCCCTTCGCCCCGTGCCCATGCAGGACGCTGGCACCGACCGTGGCGGCGCGCTTGCTGACGGCGCGCAGGCATGCCCAGTCGGACACGTGCGGGTTTCGCTTCATTGGGATCCGCAGGAGGCCGAGCTCGAGGCTGGGCATCAGCTCCGCCAGGGCGCGCTCGCCGCGCTCGCCGCCGGTCGTCGAGTCGCAGATGATGCCGACGGCGTGTCCGGCAGCGGCCTGAAGGCGGGTCAGGTCCAAGACGTGCCGAAACAGGCCGCCGACGGGAGCGCGGAAGACGTGCAGGACTCGGTAACGCTGAACGCTTCGCGCGTCGTTCGACTTGGCGACCACGGTATCGCTCCCGGGATAATCAGTCCCGGAAGTTCTGGCGTGTCAGTCGTCGCGACGAATTTAAAGAGAGGCCCGCGAATGCGGCCTTTCCGAGAAGAGGGTAACCGGAATTCTACGCGCGGGGCTGCGACTCACGCCGTCGCCAGCCCGTTGAGGCTGGCCCAGATCGTTCCGTAGTGGCAGGCTGTGGCGGCCAGCACGAAGCCGTGCCAGATCGCGTTCTGGAAGGGCAGTGTCCGCCAGATGTGGAACACCACGCCGATCGAGTACAGCGCCCCGCCGATCGCCAGCAGCCACAGCGCTGTGGGCTGCAGGCTCGCGATCACCGACTCGTAGGCGAACAGGCCGCTCCAGCCGAGCATCAGGTAGAGACCGATGGAGAGTCGGTCGAACCGCCCGGGCAGGAGTAGCTTCACGGCGATGCCGACGAGGGCGACCGCCCAGATCGTCGCCAACAGCGCGTAGGCGCGCAGTCCGGACCCGACGAGGGCGACGAGCGGCGTGTAGGTGCCAGCGATCATCAGGTAGATCAGGGCGTGGTCGGCCCGGCGCAGGAGCCATTTGCGCGGGCTGACCGGGTACATGTTGTAGAGCGCGGAGACGCCGAGCATCAAAACCAGCGCGGTGGCGTACACGACGACGGCTGCCTGCTCGCCGAAGCCGAGATGGGCCGAGACGGCCGTCACCACCAGTGCAAGCGCGCCCACCAATCCCAGCACGACTCCGAGCCCGTGGATCACTCCGTCCGCGACGATTTCCCGGGGCGTGTAATGCCATGTCACCGAAAGGGGGCGACCATCCTCCGCGAGAGACATCGTGAGGCCTCCTGCAACGCTTGCAGACTAAAGCATGAGACGTCTTGATCGTTCCACGTGCGGAGTGCTGAGGCGAGTTATCCCAAAGTTTCTGGCCTCTTGGTTTAGCTCTCGTGCGCCGCCGCAACCTTGGTGCGCTGCCAAAAAACTAGGCGCCGTGACCGGTCAACCCTTCGAACCCAAGGGGCACCGCGGCGGTGGCGGCCGGTACACGGCCGATCCCCCGGCTCAGCCGGGCATGAACGGTCGTCATTGTCAGGACCGCCATGGCCAGGACCTGATGGGCCAGAGCCGCCCAGAGGGGGACCGCGAGGAGGAGCGTCGCAACGCCGAGCCCGACTTGGAGCAGCGCCAGCGCGGCGACGCCACGCGCGCGCGCCGCCGCTCCTGCGCTCCCCGCAACCCGCGCATCGACGGCGTGCAGGATCGCCACCGCGACGACCAAGTAGGCCGTGACGCGGTGATCGAACTGGACGAGGGCATGATTGTCCACGAAGTTCTCGATCCAGGGGCGGATGGCGAACAGCGTTTCGGACGACGGCACCAGCGCACCGTCCATCGTCGGCCACGTGTTGTAGACCAGACCCGCATGCGAACCCGCGACGAGGCCCCCCAGGAAGATTTGCGCGAGCACCAGAAGCGGCAGCAACGTGGCCGTGGCGCGCACCCGGTTCGGCACCGGCGCCGAGACGCCGCTCCGCTCGCCGGCCGCGAGCCAGACGAGGCCAGCGAGGATCAGGCTCGCCGTGGTGAGATGGAGGGCAAGCTTGAGCGGTGCCACCGCGGTCATGCCCGGCTGGAGCCCCGAGGCGACCATGATCCAGCCGATCGCGCCCTGCAGCCCACCCAGTACGCCGAGCCCCAGGAGCCCTAGCCCGAGGCGGCGGCTGATCCGCCCCTGCCACCAGAACAGGAGCAGCGGCAGGAAGAACACGAGGCCGATCAGCCGGCCGAGCAGCCGGTGCCCCCATTCCCAACCGTACAGAACCTTGAATGCTGAGAGGCCCATCCCCTGGTTGAGGATGCTGTATTGCGGCGTGTCTTTGTACTTGGCGAACTCGGCGGCCCAATCCGCCTCCGAGAGTGGTGGAATCGCGCCGGTGACGGGCCGCCACTCGGTGATCGACAGCCCCGATCCCGTCAGCCGCGTCGCACCGCCGACGGCCACCATGGCGACCACCAGAGCCGCGACACCGTACAGCCATGTCCGCACCCCCGATCGATGATCGTTCGCGCCGTCCATGTGCAAGCGTACCCCTTCCGCGCGGGCCGGAACGTCCCGGCCGCGGCGCACGGGTTAGGCGAAGCACGCCGCGCCGGCAACGTCGCCGGCGCCGCAGCCCGCGGCCTTGCGCGCGTTGCCAAGCGCGGCCCTGGTCGATAGCGGTCGCCCGTCAGCGCCGCCGCGCCGGTCGCAGAGCCACGGACATCACCATGCGCCGCCGCACCCGAACCCTGATCGGCACCCTCGCGATCCTGGCCTTCGTCTGCGTCTACGGCCCCCTGGCGATGACCCTGGCCGACAGCCGCATCTCGGAGACGCCGCCGGCGGTGCAGGCCGTGCTCTACTCGATCCTGGGGATTGCCTGGATCTTCCCGCTCATGCCGCTGATCCGGTGGATGGAACGGCCGGATCACTGAGACGAACCCTCGATTTCGCCGCACTCGGGCGCCACAAGCGTCGGAGCCCGCTGCCGAGATCAAGCCTCCGTGTCTTTTTCCGTCCTCCGCACGATCCCTCTGGCCGCCCTCGCACTGTCGCTGGCTTCGCTGCCGGCCCTGGCCCAGGGAACGCCGCGGTCGATCGGCGAGTGCGAGCGGCTGAAGAACGATCTGGCCTACAACCAGTGCCTGGCGATGTTCGGACCCGCGGCCAAGAACGTGGCCGGCGGCTACGCCTCGGCCGACGTGGGCTCGACCCCGGCGGCTGCCATGGCGGAGCCGATCCCGCAGGTCGAGGAATCCGCCGAGGCCACGACCAGCCGCCGGCGCAGCTACCGGTCGAGCCGCGGCCGGCAATATGCCTCGTTCTCGACCGGCTATCGGCACCGTCGGCGGCGTTAGCGCCCGTCAGGCGACGTTGAGGCGCCGCCCGCGATTCCAGGCCAGGAAGGGCACGCCGGACAGGAGCCCGGCGAGTGCCGACCGCGTCTGGTGGCACCCGTTCACCGAGACCCGGGGCAGCGCGGGCAGGTGGCTCGCATGCTCGGCGAAGAGATGGCCCGGCCGGGTGGTCACCGCGGTCGAAAAGCCCAGTTCCCGCGCGAGGTCGAACTCCCGCAGCCCCGCCGAGCCCGGATCGCCGACCGGATAGGACAGGTGGCGCACGGGACGCCCGAGCTCCGCCTCGATGCGGGTCCGGCCTTCGCCGATCTCGCGGGCCGCAACCGCGGCATCGTGCTTCGCCAGCATCGGATGGCTGACCGTATGGGCTCCGAAGGATACCGCGGGGTCCTGTGCGAGCGTGCGGAGTTCCGCCCAGGAGAGGCACAGCTCGGCGGCCAACGCGCCCGGCGCGAAGCCGGCCTGCCGGCACAGGTCGCCGATTCGCGCGAGGAGATGCGCCTCATCGCCGCCGCGGAGGTCGCGGTAGACGGCATCGAAGGCGATCGCTTTCTCGCCCGGGCTGCGCGCCGGCAGATCGACGCTGCGCGCGCCGATCACGATCCGGACCCGGTCGAGCCGTGCGATGGCCCGCTCCAGTTCGATCCACCACAGCCGGCCCTTCTGGTCCGCGAAGGCGCTGGTGACGAACAGCGTCCAGGGCACCCCATGGCGGGCCAGCACCGGCCGCGCATGCGCGACGTTGTCCCGATAGCCGTCATCGAAGGTCAGCACCGCGAAAGGCGGCCCGTAATCGGGCTCGGCGAGGCGCTCCGGCACGGCGTCGAGGCTGATCACCTCGAAGCCGCGCGCATCCAGCTCGCGCAAGGTCAGCTCGAGGAAGTCGGGCGTGATGCCGAGCAGCCGATTCGGCGCAAAGGCGGCGGGCGGATCCGGGCTGACGTGGTGGAAGGTGAGGATCACGCCGAGTCCGCGGGCGGCCGGGCTCAGCCATCGATCCGCCCCGAGGGCCTGGATCGCGCGAAATCCGGTCGCGAAGACCCGATGTTTGGTGCGCGACGACAACATGACTCTTGGCCGATCGGGCCGCAGCCCGGACCCGCATAGCCTGCGCGCCACAGGGTAAAGAAACCAGAAAGGCAGCTCTCAAGCTGCGATGATCCGGAACGCTAAATTAGCCAAGACAGAGATTGGCCGGGCAGTTTCTGCCATCGAAGCCGCGCACTCCCGTTGTCGGTGATGGGATGTTCAGTCGCCGGCGTTCAGATCGGGGCTAGCGGATCGACCGGGCGCGGTTCGGGGAGTTCAGGTCCATGGCGGTCGGTGTCCACATCACGGGAACGGGCGTGGTCGAGACGCGAGCGGACGGCGCACTGGTCGCCGAGATCCTTCCCGACCTGGCGGCGGCCGAGGGATCCTGGCGCCGGATGGAGTCGGATCCCGCAAGCCTGCAGACGCCCTACCAGCGCTTCGACTGGGTGATGGCCTACCTCCGGTCGACCGGGCGCCTGGACGCAGCACGGGTTGCCCTGGTGCGGGACGGTGACGGGCGGGCGCGCCTGCTCCTGCCGTTGACGGTCCAGCGTGAATTCGGGCTCCGCGTCGCCAGGGCCGTCGGCGATACGCACGCGAACTTTCAGATGCCGCTCTTCGCAACGCGCGACGCGGCCGCGATTTCGCACGCGAAGATAAGGGCGGCGCTCATCGAAGCCGGGCGGTCGGCCGGCATCGACCTCTACGCCTTGCAGCACCAGCCGCGGATGTGGGAGGGGGCCGCGAACCCGCTCGCCTCGACCGGCGAGGCCGAGCCGAGCGACGCTTACGGCCTGATGCTGGGGCCGGACCCGGAGGCCACGGTCCGCCGGGTGTTCAGCGGCGATGCCCGCAAGAAGCTGCGCTCGAAGGAGAAGCGTCTCGTCGAGACGAAAGGCCCGGTCGCCTATCGCAGGGCCGAGACCCAGGCCGAGGCGACCCGATTCCTGGCGGCCTTCTACGACCAGAAAGCCGCGCGCTTCGTCGCCATGGGCATCGCCGATCCCTACGCCGACCCGGCTATCCGCGCATTCTTGGAATCCGCGGCGTCCGGTCCGAATCCGGCGGTGGAACTCTACGCCCTCTGCCTCGCGGAGACCGGGCGCGTGCTCGCGACCTTCGGCGGTGCGGTGAGCGGGCGCCGCTACAGCGGCATGATGACCGCGTTCGATCCCGATCCGGAAATCGCCCGGTACAGCCCCGGCGATCTGCTCCTGCAGCACCTCGTGCGCGAGCAGGCGGCGCGGGGACGGCTCGGTTTCGATCTCGGCGTGGGCGAGGCGCGCTACAAGGCCAGCATCTGCGACGAGACGATCGGGCTGGTGGAGACCCTCGTGCCGGTGAGCATCAAGGGTCACGCCTACGGTTTGCTGCGGCAGGGCCTGACGCGTACGAAGCGGCGGATCAAGCGCGATCCGCGCCTCTACGCCACCCTCCAGCGCCTCCGGAAGCTGCGCCGGACGTGAGCGCCTTCACGCGGCGCTGAGCCGCAATTCGCTGGCGGTCCCTGCGGCGGCCTTGATCTCCGCGCTCGAAACGGCACGGTCCTGGGCCACGAGGATCTGTCCGGCGCCGGCATCCTCCGCGATGGCGTAGAGATCGGCCAGCGCCGGGTCGTCGGCGGAGGCGTTCGAGGCGATCACGACGCTGTCCATGTGTCCGGCCACCAGGTCCAGCAGATCGACTGCGCCCGTGACGGCGTGGATGCGGCAGACGACCCAATCGTAGGCCTCTGCCAAGGCTTCGAATGTCAGTACCAGCGTATCCGGCTCGTCGAACAGCACCGTGGCATCGATGTCACCGGCTGCGATGTGGTGCCGGTTACCGCCGCGATCGGCCTGTATCGCGTCCAGAAACGCGGCTTCTCCGGCGACGAGGTCGGTAAAGCCGATGCTCGGTGCCTGTCCGGCCGGGGCGTTGAGGTCGACGGACACGAGGGATCCCCGGGCGCTCAGGGCGTCCGCGAGGGCTTCCTGCAGCGAGAATGTGCCCCGAGCCTCCTCGGTCTCGACGATCAGGACGCGGCGGCCGGTGCGCGCCTCGGGGCCGCGGGGCGCAGAGGCGATCCGTTCCACGAGCGGGCCGAGGTCGAACGCGGGGGCGACCTCCGCCGCCATCTCCGAACTGACGGCTGCGGGAGCCGGCTCCCCGGCGGCTTCGGCCGCGCCTGCCTCAGGCCAGCGCGCGGGCGGCATCGCCTCCGGGAAGGCGAAGACCGGACGTTCCAAGATCGGTTCGCGGCGCGCGCGGTCGTCTGCCGGATCGACGTAACGGCCGGCTCCGATCCGAGCGCCTTCGGCAAGGAGGGCGCGGGCGAGCACGGCACCGACCGCGAGCATGAACGTCAGCAGGGTCGCGAAGGCGACGATCGGCAGCTTCTTCGGGAAGGATGGCACCTCCGGCGTCACCGCCCGGGAGACGATGCGGGCATCGGCCGGGGTCGCGGCTTCGCCGTCGCGGGCCGCCGCCTCGCGGTAGCGGGACAGGTAGGATTCGAGCTGCTCGCGCTGCGCCTTGGCCTCGCGCTCCAGGGCGCGCAGCTGGATCTCGCTGGAATTGCCGCGGACGACCACGTCCTGCTGACCGTCCACGGCCGCCTGGAGGCTCTCGACCCGGGCGTCGGCGATCTTGGCGTCGTTCTCCATCGTGCGGACGATCCGCTCCGCGGAAACCTTGATCTGGGCGTCGAGATCCTCGAGCTGCGCCTTCAGCTCCTTGATGCGCGGGTGGGCCGACAGGAGCGTGCGCGACTCGAGGGCGAGCTGCGCCCGCACGGCGATGCGATTCTCGACGATGCGCCGGATGACCTCGTTGTTGGCCACGTCCGCGGTCTCGAAGGCGCGCCCGTCCTTGATCAGATCCTTGATCGCCTTCACCTTGCCGGTGAGATCGGCCTTGAGGATCCGGGCGGCGGAGAGCTGGCTCGACAATTCGCCGAGTTGCTGGGCATTGAGCGGGCGTCCGGTGGCGCCGGAACTGCCGACCAGACCGTTCTTGGCCCGGAACGCCTCGACCTTCGCCTCGGCCTCCGCCACGCGCTTGCGCAGCCCGTCGATGTTGCCGCCGAGCCAGGTGGAGGCGTAGCGCGCGGTATCGACCTTGTCGGCTTCGAGCGACGCGATGTAGAGCTTCGCGATGGTATTGGCGGCGTCGGCCGCGAGCTTGGCATCCTTCGCGCGGAATTCGATCGTAAGAATGCGCGACTTGCCGGCGGGATACACAAGCAGATGCTCGAAATACGCGTCGAGCACGCGATCCTCGGCCGGCCGATCGAGGGGATTGGGGCCGATGCCGAGCATCATCAGCACGCGCTGAACCGGGCCGATGCTCGCCGCGCCGGGATCGAATTCGGGGTTGCCGACGAGGTTGAGCCGGCGGATCGCCTCCCGGGCGAGATCGCGCGACATCACCACCTGCACCTGGCTCGCCACCGCCTGCTCGTCGATCGGCGCGAGTTGATCGGCGCGTTCCTGCGCCGTGCGGGCGAAGGCCGGATCGCGACTCTCCAGGAGAAGCTTCGCCTCGCCGGTGTAGCGCGGGCTCACGACGTTGACGAAGACCGTCGCGCCGAGGGCGACGACCAGCGTCGGTCCCACGATCCAGCCGAGCGAGCGGCGCAAAATGCGCGGCACTTGTGCGAGGCCGAGGCCGTCCTGGGCGCCAGGCAGCGCACCCGGCACGGCTTCCATCGAGCGTTGACGAATACGGGACATGCGGACGCTCTGGGCGCGGGGGTAGACCGGCAGCACGTAATGCCGCCCGTCCGCTATTAGTGGATATTAAGGTTGCTTAAGAGTTAAAGCGGGCCTCGACCGACAAAGCCGCCTTCGGCCGGGCGCGTGATCAAGTTTCGTTAACCTTAACAGCCTAGACCCGCCGCAACCGCATCCATGACGGCGATGGTGATGAACCGGCGCGCTCTTCTCCTCTCCCTCGGCACGACCCTGGCCCTCGGCGGATGCCTGCGTCCGACCTTCCGGACAGACCAGCTCGACGCGACCGGCACCGGTTCGATCGCCGCGCGCTACACATTGGCGGCAGGCGACAAGCTCAGGGTGATCGTCTTCGGTCAGGATAACCTGTCCAATATTTACGCGGTCGATGGGGCAGGGCGGATCGCGATGCCGCTGATCGGCGTCGTGCAGGTCGGGGGCCAGACGACCGGCCAGGCGGCCCGCTCGATCGAAGCCAAGCTCGCCTCGGGTTTCGTACGCGAACCGCACGTGACGGTGGAGGTCGACGCCTACCGGCCGTTCTACATCCTCGGCGAGGTCACGACCTCCGGCCAATACCCCTTCGTGAGCGGCATGACAGTGGAGACGGCCGTCGCGATCGCGGCGGGCTTCGGCCCCCGCGCGGCCCGGGACTACGCCGTCCTGACCCGCGATACGGGTGGCGGCAAGCTGGTCTCCGGCATCGTGCCGATGACCTACTCGGTCCGGCCGGGCGATACGATCGTGGTCAAGGAGCGGTTCTTCTGAGCGCGACGCGCTCTACTGGTTTCCCTGCCAGGGATTGATGATCCGCATCGCGGTCTTCTGCTCCGGGATCGGCGTGGCGATCGGGGCAACCGTCTGAGCCGCACGCGCCATCATGCGGCGCGCCTCGTTGGCGGGGAGCGCACCCACCGGCGTGAACAGGCCCGCGAGAACTTTCCGCGTCCCCTTGCTCACCAGACGCGAGTTCTGGGCCGGCTCGAAGTCGCGCAAGGCGTGGCCTCTGTCGGGATCGCCGGTAAAGACCTTGGGTCCGGAATTCAGCACGACGATGTCGCCGGGCCGCAGTGTCTCATCCTTCAGAAAGGCCGCCGTCGCACCCCCCTTCATGTCGATCGATACCTGACGCTGGCTGATCTCCGGCTCTTTCGCGCGGATCTTGATGGGGAGCGCCGCGTAACGCGTTTGAAGATGACGACGGCCGGCACCGAGACGCGGGGTCGATCGACGGCCGTAACTGTAGGCCGGAGCCTCAGGCGTCGCCGCCGGCGCGGGGGCAGCTTGCTGCGGAGCCGGGCGCGCGCCGAACAGCATTTCGAGGAAGCCGATCTCGGCCGCCTCCGCGCGGAAGGCAGTCCCGGCCAGTAACGCGCCGGCGATAATCGCCAGCATCCAGCCCGTGCGAAGCGTCATGGCGTCCTCCGGAAGCGACGCCCGACGCGAGCATCCATGCTTCAACTGCAGGTCGTGGGCGCGAGTTCCGGGGTTGGCGTTGCTCCCGCGAGAGACTTGGAGTCAATGCGCGGACAGTGCGGCCAGTCGAGGATCCGTCGTCGGATCGAGTGCGTAGAAACGGCAGGGGATCGGTGATCGAGAGGCCGATCAGCCCGGGGCCGATTGCTCGCCCTCGCCGATGCAGTCGAGGGCGCGCTCGACCGCGCTCACCGCATCGAGGAGATGCTGCACCGTCAGCTCGACCTCGCGAGCCGGGCGTCCCATCGCGGCGGCGCGGGCGCTCACATCCTCCAGCTGCTCCAGGAGGGTGAGGAGGTCACCGGCCACCGTCACGACCTCGCAACGGGCGAGGCGCGGGACGGACGGGCGCGGACGGAAGGGCAAGACGTTCGTCATCGGTTCGGAGTGTCGCCCGAAAGCGTCCGGATTTGCCAGGGGGTGGCGACCGCGTTCAACACGATTGCCGGCCGATATCCTGGGCAAAGCCGGGGTGTGGTGGATTTTCCGTGGCCGCCGCGCATCGGAGGCGGCAGAACCGGTTTACGGATGGCCCGCGACCTTGACGGATCGCGCCCGTGGCTGACCATGCCGCGCGTGTCCCGACTTACCGACACCCGCCCGGTCGATACCAGTTCACCCGCCGATTCGGCACCCGTCAGGATCAGACATGCGCCTAACCCTTCTCGTCCTGTCCGCGCTGGTCGCCGGCGGCCTGTGCGCCTGCGCCACCGATGGCCCGGATTCCCGCAGCGGCCTCGCCGAGAGCTTCAACCTCGACAATTACCGCGCCTCCAGCAACACCAACGGCACCCAGACCCGGCGGGATGTTAACCGGGCCTACACGCAGCCGACCCTGCCGACGATCGGCAACCGCGGCATGTGAGGTCGACCCCGGCCGTGCCGATGGCGCAGGTCCGAGTGACCTGCGTCAGGTCGAGCCGCATCAGCGCTTCGTGATCGCGTCCGCGAAGGTGGTGATCCGGTTGCGGGCATAGACCGGCAGGCCGGCGCTGATCGAGGTGCCGGTGTTGAAGCTCGAATTGCCCATCAGCACCTGCGCGGGCAGCAGGTTCTTCAGCACCGGGACCCGCGCATATTCGGCCTTCCGGTCGAGCACGTCGCCCTTGATCGCCAGGGCCATGTAGGCGGTCACCACCGTCTTGCCAGGATCGTTCGGCATCGGCTGGAACACCGCCAGGAACTTGCCGAAGCGCAGGATCTGGTTGACCCAGAAGATCGTCTGCTCCAGCCCGCCGGTCACCGGCGCGTCGATCTTGGTCAGCGCCTGCAGAGAAGCACCCTGGTCCGGGCCGAGGCTGCGCAATTCACTTTGGAACGAGACGTACTCGGCGATCTTCTTGGCCGACCCCTCCTCCAGCTTGTTGGCGAGCTTCACGCCGAGCGGCAGCTTGCCCTCGAGATCGTAGCGCGACTCGATGCAGGCGCCCGCATTCTCGCACCAGGGGCGGTCGGGCCGCTTGGCGAAGGCGGCCGCCGGATCCTTGTTGGGCGTCACGTCGGCCACCGCGACGGCGCGATGCTTGATCGCCGGGTCCATCGTCTGAACGAAGGCGAGGTTGGCGAAGGACGCGACGTCGATCGACTCGGGCGGGCGCGGGATCACGAAACGCCCCTCGGCCACGTAGATCTTGAGGGTTTCGTGCCGTGGCTTCGTCACGCCGTTCACCGTGACGGTGTAGTCGGGCTCCTTGTATCCGGGGTAGGGCGCGAGCACCGCCGCCTCGGCCGGGCGCACCTTTTGCCAATCGAGATACGGGATCAGCCCGTTCTCCGGGGCCGCCGGCTTGTCGCGGTGATCGGTGAACAGGATCTGGCCCGGCTTGATCGTCGCCGGGTCGATTGCCGTGACCGAGGGCACCTCCTTGATCCGCTCCGGACCCGGCGGCGGCGCCGAGGTGGCGGCAGGCGTCTGGGCGCAGAGCGGACTGGCGACGGTCAGGGCAAGGGCGAGGGCAGCAGGAAGCTGCGTTCGCAACGTCGGTCTCATCTCTCGGGGAGGGCGGTCAGAAGCCGGACTCTTCGCCGAACAGGTAGTCCGGATCGCGGCGGCGGGGCCTGCGCGCGCCGTCATCCCCGAACGGCGAACGCGTGGCCTGGCCCGGCCAGGGCCTGTAGGGGTCTTGGCCGTAGGGATCCAGATCCCCCTGCGCACGGCGGCTGCGCGGGGTCGGTCGCTCGCCGAACGGATCCAGCGGATCGCCGCGCGGACGCTCGCCGGTCATGTTGCCGTCGTAGTCGCCTGCGACGCTCGCTCCGTCCTCGGCACCGCCGAGATCGCCGTCCTGGGCATCCGGCCGCATGGCGTAGAGTGTCTCGCGCGGGACGAGGCGGTACTGGGTGTCGGCCATCTTGCCGTCGCCGCTGGTGCGGAAATGCTCGATGAAGCCACCCCCCGCCACCCGGACGCCGCTGCGCGGGTCGATGGCCAAATCGGCGATGAACGGCCGCGCCTCGGGGGAGGGGCCGCGCAGGGGCGTCTTCGGGACGCCGTTCGCCCAGGCCGCCTGCAGGATCGCCGAGGCGATCGGCACCGCGACGTGGCCGCCGGTCTGGCCGCGGCCGAGGGTCTTCCGGCTGCCATCGGCATTGTCGTAACCGACCCAGACCACGACGGTGATCTCGTTGGTGAAACCCGCGAACCACGCGTCGTTTTCGTTCTCCGAGGTGCCGGTCTTGCCGGCGACGTAGGCCGAGACCTTCGACAGGGCCGCGGCGGTGCCGTGCTGGGTTACGCCCTGGAGCATGGTCTTGAGCTGATAGAACGCCACACGGTCCGCCGAGCCGATACGGACAGGTTCCCGAGCGGCATGCGTGTAGAGCGCCTTGCCGTCCCGCTCGACCGATTCGAGGGCGTAGGGCGCGGGCCGTGCCCCCTCGTTGGCGACCGCCGCGTAGAAGGCCGCGAGGTCGAGCATGCGCACCGGCTGCGCACCCAGGACGAAGGGGTAGTAGGGTTCGCATTCCGCATAGATCTGCGCTTCGAGGGCGATGTCGCAGACCCGTTTCAGGCTCGCGGGCGCCTTCGAGGCTATGCCGCCCTGCAGGAGGCGGGCGGTGACGAGGTTCTTCGAGAATTCGAGGCCGCGCCGGAGCGTCGTCGGTCCGGCGCCGCCGCCCTCGTAGTTCTTGGGCGTCCAGGATTCGCCGGTCCCACTGATCGGCGGCAGGGTGACGGGGGAATCCAGCACCAGCGTGTTCGGCTGAAGGCCGGTATTGAGGGCCGCGAGATAGGTCAGCGGCTTCAGGGTCGAGCCGGGCTGGCGCACCGTCTGGGTGACGCGGTTGAGCTGGCTCAGCGGATACGAGAAGCCCCCCGCCATGGCGAGGATCCGGCCGGTCTGGTTGTCCAGGACGAGGGCGGCCCCCTGGACGGTGGGGCGAACGCGGATCTGCGCGCGCAGGCCGCCCTTGCCGCCGGTGAGCTTCACCCGCACGACGTCGTACGGTTGGAGTTTACCCCGGGCAATGCCGGGATCGAGGCTGGCCGTTCGACCGTCGGCGAGGCCGACCTTGACCCCGGCCCGGCCGGTCTCCAGCACGACGGCCATCGGCCAGCGGACATCGTAGAGCACCGGGCGCGCGCTCTCCAGCGCCAGCAACCAGGCGGGCTTGCGCGCCGGGGTCGCCGCGATCGCCTTCTCGGCCTTCACCATCTTCACGTCGGGCTTGACCGGGTCGGCCCGCGCGCCGGTCACGCCCGGCGCCGCCTGTGCCGAGCCTTCGGGGGCCGGCGTCGCGGCCTGGATCCGGCGGACGCTGTCGGCGAGGTTGAGTTCCGGCCCCGTGAAGGTCTGGCGACCGGTGGAGCGCTCGTAATTGGCGAGCCCGTCCTGCAGCGCCTCCTCGACGGCGCGCTGCAAGCCGGCATTGATCGTCGAGCGCACGGTGAAGGAGCCGGACGTGAGCGAGTCGACGCCCGCGAAGGTCCGCGCCTCCCGATTGAGGAAGTCGACCGCGTAGAAGCCGGAATCACGCCGCGCCGTCTCGATCGGCTTCAACCCAAGATCGGACTTGATCGCCGTGTTCATCTCGGCCTCGGTGATCGTGCCCTCTTCCTTCAAGCGGGAGAGCACGTAGGCGCGCCGCTCCTTGGCGCGATCCGGGTATTTGTCGGGGCTGTAGAAATTCGGCCCCTTCGGCATGCCGGCGAGCAGGGCCGCCTCCGGGAGGGTGAGATCGCCGACGGGCTTTCCAAAATAGCTCTGCGCCGCCATCTCGATCCCGTAGGCACCGCGGCCGAGATAGATCCCGTTGAGGTAGAGGCCGAGGATCTGCGGCTTGGAGAGGATCCGCTCAAGCCGGGAGGCCACGATCATCTCGCGGATCTTGCGCTCGTAGGTGACGTCGTCCCCCACTGAGAGGTTCTTGACCACCTGCTGCGTGATGGTCGAGCCGCCGGCGGGCCGCCCCGGCGAGGCCAGGTTGCCGATGAAGGCGCGGATCACACCGCGCTCGTCGATGCCGTGGTGGCTCTCGAAGCGCTTGTCCTCGGCCGCGATGAACGCCTTCTGCACCAGCGGCGGAACCGCCGAGATCGGTACCACGATGCGCCGGCCATTCGCCTCGGCGGCCTCGGCGAAGGGCTTGCCGGCGCCGTCGAGGATCCGCGTCATGCCGGGCAGCGCTTTGTCGCGCAGGGCCTCGGCGCTCGGCAGGTCCTTGGTGGCGTTGTCGTAGAATTCGATCACCGCCTTCGCGTCGAAGGGGGAGTTCGGCGGGTTCTCGCCCTTGCAGAACTGCTTGTAGCTGACGTTCAGCTCGTTGATGTCGAGCCCGTGCAGGATCTTCGGCGCGGAGGGCCCGGCGACGGTCGTCGGATCCTCCATGGCGGTGGAGATCAGGTCGTCGAGGTTGATGTCCTCGATGTCGAAGCTCTTGCGCATATGGGCGCAGCCGTCGCGCAGCAGCCGCACCACCTCGGGGCCGTCGGTCGCCGGATCGAATCGCGTGCGGACGGCGTCCGGCCGGGTCGTAACCTGGCTCAGCGTCAGGGCGGTCGCGAACAGCTTGATCAGGATGGCGTTCATGCGGGCCGGGTTCGGGGACGCGACGGGCGGGCCGGACCGTCCGGGCGCGCGCCTGAACAGGGCGTGCACAACGCGGCTGTTTTAAGGAGATCGCGCAACGGCAACGCTTTCGCCCGACGCGGCGTTCGTGCTTCGCGGCGACGCCGGGGGCCAGCATGATCACCGACCTGTGGTACAAGAACGCCGTCATCTACTGCCTCTCGGTCGGCACCTTCATGGATGCCAACGGCGACGGCGTCGGCGACTTCGCCGGGCTTGAGCGCCGGCTCGACTATATCCAGGGCCTCGGCGCCACCGCAGTCTGGCTGATGCCGTTCCAGCCCTCGCCCAAGAAGGACGGCGGCTACGACATCGCCGACTATTACGGCGTCGACCCCGCCTACGGCTCGCTCGGCGACTTCGTGGCCTTCACACATGCGGCCAAGCAGCGGGGCCTGCGGGTGCTCATCGACCTCGTGGTGAACCACACCTCGGACCAGCACCCCTGGTTCCAGGCGGCCCGCTCGGATCCGGACTCGCCCTACCGGGACTGGTACGTCTGGTCGGACAAGCGGCCCGCCACTGCGGATGAGGGCATGGTCTTTCCGGGCGTGCAGGACACGACCTGGACCTACGATGCGAAGGCCAAGGCCTGGTACTTCCACCGCTTCTTCAACTTCCAGCCGGATCTGAACACGGCCAATCCCGCCGTTCTGGCCGAGATCCTGAAGATCATGGGTTTCTGGATCCAGCTCGGCGTCTCGGGCTTCCGGATGGATGCGGTGCCGTTCGTCATCGCCGAGAAGGGCGCCGATGTCGGCGGCAAACCGCGCGAGCAGTTCGACATGCTGCGCGATTTCCGCGAGTTCCTGCAGTGGCGCCAGGGCGACGCCATCATCCTGGCGGAGGCCAACATCCTGCCGAAACAGGATTTCGACTATTTCGGCGACGACGCCGACCGCATGCACATGATGTTCAACTTCCAGGTCAATCAGGCGACCTTCTACGCGCTTGCGGCGCATGACGCCCGGCCCCTTGTGAAGGCGATCGAGAAGACGAAGCCGCGCCCGCTCTCCTGCCAGTGGGGCATCTTCCTGCGGAACCACGACGAGCTGGACCTCGGCCGGCTCACCGGCAAGCAGCGCCAGACGGTCTTCGCGGAGTTCGGCCCCGAGAAGGGCATGCAGCTCTACGACCGGGGCATCCGCCGCCGCTTCGCCCCGATGCTGGCCGGCGACCCGCGCCGCATCCGGCTCGCCTACTCGCTGATGTTCACCCTGCCGGGCACGCCGGTGCTGCGCTACGGCGACGAGATCGGCATGGGCGACGACCTCGCCCTGAAGGAGCGCGACTGTGCCCGCACGCCGATGCAGTGGACCGGCGAGCACCAGGGCGGCTTCTCGCAGGCCGACACCACCGTGCTGCCGGTGATCGACCACGGCCCCTACGGCTATGCCCATGTCAACGTCTCCGACCAGCGCCACGAGCAGGGATCGCTCCTGAACTGGATGCAGAGCATCATCCGGCAGCGGAAGGAGACCCCGGAAATCGGCTGGGGCGACGTCATCCCCGTGCCGACCGGTCTCAGCTCGGTACTGGCCCTGCGCTACGAATGGCGCGGCAACGCCGTCCTCTGCGTTCACAATCTCGCGGCGGAGCCGGTGGAGATCGCACTCGATACGGGCCTGCCCGCGCCGGAGGGCGACCTGTTGGTCGACCTTCTCACCGGTTCGCACAGCGAGGCGGGGAAGGACGGCACGCATTGCGTGTTCCTGGAAGGCTACGGCTACCACTGGTTCCGCGTCGGCGGTCTCGACGCCCTGCTGAAACGCCGGCCGACCTGAGCGCCACCGCCACGGGTGTGCCCGGGCGCCGATCGCGCTACACGGGAGCGATCAGCGCCCGCCGGGCGCCCTCAGGATAGTCGACGCAATGCCAGGTACGCCACGCGCCGGGATCATCCCGGTCACGCCCTTCCAGCAGAACTGCACCCTGATCTGGGACGACGCCACCAAGGTCGGAGCCGTGGTCGATCCCGGCGGCGATCTCGACCGGATCGAGGCGGCAATCCGCGAGCAGGGCGTGCAGGTCGAGAAGATCCTGCTGACCCACGGCCATGTCGACCACGCCGCCGGCGCCGACGAGCTGCGCGAGCGCCTCGGCGTCCCGATCGAGGGTCCGCACCGCGCCGACAAGTTCCTGTTGGATTCGCTGCCGGAGACGGCAGCCAATTACGGGCTCGGCGAGGCCCGCCCCGTCACGCCGGACCGCTGGCTCGACGAGGGCGACGCCGTGACGGTGGGCGGCCTCGGCTTCGACATCCTGCACTGCCCGGGCCACTCGCCGGGGAGCGTGGTCTTCGTCAGCCGCGACGCGCGCTTCGCCCTGGTGGGTGACGTGGTGTTCAAGGGCTCGGTCGGCCGCACCGATCTGCCGGGCGGCAACCACGATCAGCTGATCCGGGCCATCAAGGAGAAGGTCCTGCCGCTGGGCGACGACATCGCCTTCATCCCGGGCCACGGGCCGACCGGGACGCTCGGCGAGGAGCGGGTCTCCAATCCGTTCCTGCAGAATTGAGATTCGTCGACAAGCCGTCCCACACGGGTGACGCGCACCCTTTGCCGGGCCCCTGGAAGGGGGTGGAAGGCGATCCAGTACGGGACGCGCCGCGCGAGCGGCACCGCTTGCTTCGCTCGGACGCTGCGCGTCTTCTGGTTCTGGATCCCGGATCGCATTTCGCTCACGCTCCGTGCGCCCGGGAAAGGGGTGGTGCCCTTCATTCCGCCCGACACGCTGAGAGGATTGGTCCATGGACAAGCGCCGGATCGGCCGCTCCGACCTGACGGTCGCCCCCTTCTGCCTCGGCGGCAACGTCTTCGGCTGGACCGCCGACGAAGCCACATCCTTCGCGATCCTCGATCGCTTCGTCGAGAGCGGCTTCGACTTCATCGACACCGCCGATGTCTATTCCCGCTGGGCGCCGGGCCATGGGGGCGGAGAATCCGAGACGGTGATCGGGCGCTGGTTCGCGGCGCGACCGGGCGTGCGGGACCGGGTGGTCCTGGCCACGAAGGTCGGCATGGATCTGGGCGAGGCCGGCAAGGGCTTGTCGGCGCGTCATATCGAGCAAGCGTGCGAGGCGTCGCTGCGCCGGCTGCAGACCGACCGGATCGACCTGTACCAATCCCATTGCGATGACGCCGATGTCCCGCTCGAGGAGACCCTGCGCGCCTACGAGCGCCTGATCGCCGCCGGTAAGGTCCGGGCGATCGGCGCGTCGAATTACGAAGCCGGCCGCCTCAAGGAGGCGCTGGCGCTCTCGGCCGCGACGGGTCTTCCGCGCTACGAGTGCCTGCAGCCCGATTACAGCCTCGCTCAGCGCGGCTACGAGGCGGAGTTGGAGCCGCTCTGCCGGGCCGAGCAGGTCGGCGTCATCGGCTACTTCTCGCTGGCGGCGGGCTTCCTCACCGGCAAGTATCGCTCCGCCCAGGACGCCGCCGGCCGGGCCCGGGAGAACCGGGTTACGAAGTATCTCAACCCGCGCGGCTTCGCGCTGCTCGATGCGCTCGATTCGGTCGCCGCGGCGCACGGCGCGAGCCCGGCCCAGGTGGCGCTCGCCTGGATCATCGCCCGGCCCGGCATCACCGCGCCCATCGCCAGCGCGACGTCGATCGCGCAGCTCGACGAGCTTCTGCGCGCCGTGGACCTGACGCTCCCGGCCGACGCGATCTCACGCCTGGACACGGCCAGCGCGGGCGGGATCGAGGGCTAACGCGGCGTTAAGCCGGCAGCTTCAGAAAAGCGGATGCACGGGGCCGGCTTGAACCCGTAAAATCGTGCAAACTCAAGGTGGAACCCCTATATCATACGGATCGAGTGAGAGTTCAGGCGTGGGCGCCTGACGGCGCGAGTCCCTCCGTCGCGTAAAGGCCCGCCTGCCCGAGGAAGTTCATGGCCGACACCCCCCAGACCGAGCACGCCGATTACGGCGCGGAATCGATCCGCGTGCTGAAGGGCCTCGACGCCGTCCGCAAGCGGCCCGGCATGTATATCGGCGACACCGATGACGGCTCCGGCCTCCACCACATGGTGTACGAGGTGGTGGACAACGCCATCGACGAGGCGCTCGCCGGCCACGCCGACCTCGTCACCGTCACCCTCAACGCCGACGGGTCCTGCACGGTTTCCGACAACGGCCGCGGCATCCCGGTGGACATCCACAAGGAGGAGGGCGTCTCCGCGGCCGAGGTCATCATGACCCAGCTGCACGCGGGCGGGAAGTTCGACCAGAACTCCTACAAGGTCTCCGGCGGCCTGCACGGCGTCGGCGTCTCGGTGGTGAACGCCCTGTCGTCGTGGCTCAAGCTGCGGATCTGGCGCAACGACCAGGAGCACGCCATGGAGTTCCGTCACGGCGATGCCGTGGCGCCGCTCGAAGTCGTCGGTCCCGGCAACGGCCGACGGGGTACGGAAGTCACCTTCCTGCCCTCGACCGACACCTTCACGATGATCGAGTTCGATTACGGGACGCTGGAGAAGCGTCTGCGCGAGCTCGCCTTCCTCAATTCCGGCGTCCGCATCGTACTGACCGACGCGCGTCACGCCGAGAAGAAGCGTGAGGAGCTGTACTACGAGGGCGGGATCGAGGCGTTCGTCCGCTACCTCGATCGCTCCCGCAAGCCGATCGACGGCATGACGAGCCCCGTCGTCGTCAGTGCCGAGCGCGATGGGATCCGCGTCGAGGTCGCTCTCTGGTGGAACGACTCGTTCAACGAGACGGTCCTGCCCTTCACCAACAACATCCCGCAGCGTGACGGTGGCACCCACATGGCGGGCTTCCGCGCCGCCCTGACGCGCCAGATCACCGGCTACGCTGATTCCACGGGCATCTCCAAGAAAGAGAAGGTCTCGCTGACCGGCGAGGATTGCCGCGAAGGGCTGACCGCGGTGATCTCCGTGCAGGTGCCGGACCCGAAGTTCTCGTCCCAGACCAAGGACAAGCTGGTCTCGTCCGAGGTGCGGCCGGCGGTAGAGAACGTCCTCAACGAGGGGCTGTCCACGTGGCTGGAGGAGAACCCGTCCCAGGCCCGCTCGGTGATGGGCAAGGTCGTTCTGGCGGCCTCGGCCCGCGAGGCCGCCCGCAAGGCGCGCGAGACGGTGACCCGCAAGGGCGCGCTCGACATCGCCTCGCTTCCCGGCAAGCTCGCCGACTGCCAGGAGCGCGACCCGACCAAGTGCGAGATCCTGCTCGTGGAGGGTGATTCCGCTGGCGGCTCGGCCAAGCAGGGCCGCGACCGCAAGTTCCAGGCGATCCTGCCGCTCAAGGGCAAGATCCTCAACGTCGAGCGCGCCCGCTTCGACCGTATGCTCGGCTCGGCCGAGATCGGCACGTTGATCACCGCGCTCGGCGCCGGGATCGGCCGCTCGTCGACCGACCGCGAGGGGTTCAACGCCGAGAAGCTGCGCTATCACCGCATCATCATCATGACCGATGCGGATGTGGATGGATCCCACATCCGGACGCTGCTCCTGACCTTCTTCTTCCGGCAGATGCCGGAACTGATCGAGCGCGGGCATCTCTACATCGCGCAGCCGCCCCTCTACAAAGCCGAGCGCGGCCGGCGGGCGATCTACCTGAAGGACGAGCGCGCCCTTGAGGATTACCTGATCGACCAGGGCACCGACGGTGCGGTCCTGCGGCTCTCCACCGGTGCCGAATTCGCCGGTCCCCAGCTCAAGAGCCTCGTCGAGGAGGCGCGGACCTTCCGGAGCATCCTGCAGGGCCTGCACACGCGCTACGACCGGGCGGTGGTCGAGCAGGCGGTCCTGGCGGGCGCCTTCGACGCCGAGGCGGCCTCGCGTCCCGGCGAGGCCGAGGTGCTGGCCGATATGACGGCGCGCCGCCTCGACGCCATCGCGGACGAGATCGAGCAGGGCTGGCAGGGGGAATCGTTCGAGGGGGGCTACCGCCTGAGCCGGACGCTCCGCGGTGTCCGGCAGGTGGCGACCCTCGATGCCGGCCTGATCAGTTCGCAGGAGGCACGCCGCCTGTCCGAGCGGGCCGACGCCTTCCGGGAGATCTACGGCGAGCCGGCGACGCTGATGCGCAAGTCCGACGAGACGGTGCTGCACGGACCGGTAGCGCTGTTCGAGGCAGTGATGGCGTTCGGCCGCAAGGGCCTTCAGCTCCAGCGCTACAAGGGCCTCGGCGAGATGACCGCCCAGCAACTCTGGGAGACGACGCTGGACCGCGACGTGCGCTCGCTGCTCCAGGTCAAGGTGAAGGACGTCACCGATGCCGACGACCTGTTCGTGAAGCTGATGGGCGATGTCGTGGAGCCGCGGCGTGAGTTCATCCAGGAGAACGCGCTGAGCGTCGCCAACCTGGACGTTTAGCATCGGCGCGCACGGCAAAAGGGAGCCGGCGTGCCCTTTGATCGAGGTTGCCGGTCCCGTTTCACCGGCGGAAGTCTCCGGGACTGTTTTCCGGAGGTCCGGTCAGGCTGTCCAGGATCTTTAGTGCTCACGCGTTGCCGGTTCACTGGCCTGCTGAGGCTTCGCTCGGCGTCGGCCGGTGGGATGGGCAGCGCAGCCAGGCGGAATGGGCGATGCGCATCGCTGACAGACGGCGCCGACGCGACCGATCGGAAACGGGATCAGACCAGGTCTGGTTCGTAAGCCAGGGCCGAGAGGTAAAGGGCGATCCGTCGGCTCGCCTCGGGATCGGGGGTCGACACGGCGAAGCCGACGTCGAAGATCTCGTCGCCGTAGCGCCGCATGACGGACTCGGCCATCAAGGCGACCTCGCGCTCATCGCGCGCTGTCAGGGTTCGCGCTCCATCGCGCGTGGTCAGCTGTACCTCGTAGCGTCTCCTAGACATCACGGGCTTGCCATCTCCGAGCGAAGCGCCTCGGCGGGACGCCTGACGATACGGCCAAGCAACGAACGGTCCCGCCAAACGGATCCGACGGAGCGCGCACGGAAATCGCGGTCAAGGCTTTCGCGTGATCGACGCGTCAGCGGCGGTCAAACCCGACGAGAACCCTTTTAGACATGGCCTCCTGTCCGGAAGAGGGTCGGCGTGGGTCTACGCAGGATCGGCTGCCGTCAGTATAAAGGGCGCTCTTTGTTATTGCGCAGACCGTCTCAAGTTTAAAAATTTCACATGACAATCGTTCAGCGCAGTGATCGTCCCTCGCTCCGTCAGCCTTTCTACACCAACACGTTGATCGGAATGGCGCTGCCTCCGGTGGTGCGGAACGAATTCCGGCCGTGCGCCGTATCTGACCTGTAGCGAGCTGATCGCGTTGCGAGGGATTGATCCATGAACCCCAAGCCGACGTTACTTTTGTTGGGCCTCCTGACCGTCGCCGGGGGCGTCGTCGGAACGTCTTCGGCCGCCCTGGCTGATCCGCCGTGGGCGCGGGGCGAGCGCGGCTTCCGCCATGGTGGCCCACCTCCCTGGGCTCCCGCCCACGGGTATCGCCGCCAGAACGAGTTCGGTGGATACGGCCGAAGGGACGTGCGCTTCTACGAGGGCCGTCGTTCCGGCGGCTACGGTTACGAACGGTACTGATCAAATGCCGCCGGCGGCATCGCCGCCGGCGCAACCCTTAGGCCGCTCTGCGCCGGTTGATCGCAGGTCGTCGGCTGGGCGAGACAGGTTCTCGAAACGTAGTTCCGATCGGAATAACGAAACCCCTTTTGGCACGGCCCAAGAGACACGACAGCACCTGTTGGCAACGGGATCGGGTGATCCCACGCGAAGCAGCTGCGAAGGAGCCCTTCAGCCAGCCGATGAACCCTGATGAGCTCTTTCGAGACTGCCGCTCCGCGTCGGCACCTCGGAATGAGGGGGTTAGAGTGGAGGGCCGATCAGAGGTCGACCGTCCGCGCGTCGTTTGCTGTGCGCGAAGTGTCTCTCCGGTCGCCAAAATCGTGACCTGGCGGCGCTGACATGGTTCAACCCCGTTTGCCGCCCGCGCTCACAGAGCAGCGGCCGTTCGAGCGACACGGCCGTCCGACTACCGCTGCGGATCGTGGCAGTGCATCTTCGGGGGGGCCGTCCCGCAATCGAGCGAACAGGTCTGGTCGGGCCGGCAAAACCACTGCAAGGCGCCGGTTTTCAGGCACGAACCGGAGCAGTGTCGATGGTCGGCGTCCGTGGGTTCCACGAAGGTCGCCGGCGCGTCCGGCGACGCCGCGGGCTGCTGCGCCCAGGCGGCAGGTACCATCGCCACCTGCATCAGGAGTACGTACCGCAGACCTCGCGCCATAGCCCAACTCCGGACTCACATCGGCCTCGCGCCCGAACCTCGGATACGGCTCAGCCGTCACGCTCCGTGACGCAAGGAGCAGAATTGCGGCGAGGAATAGCAAAAATTAATATCCCGGCGCGCGATGCAAGCCAAATCGAAGAGCGGCAAGAACTTCGTAGCCAATGCCGGAGATGTGATGGCAAGGTCCGCTCCGCACCGGAACGGCTTGCGGACGGCCGATGTTTCCGGCGGCGCTCCCGTCCACAGCGTCTCGGTTCGGCGGGCAGCGCTGCGGTAAAAAGGGAGCCCGTCGATGGACAAGACAGTCGCTGGCCTCGTCGGGGCCGTCACCCTTCTAGCCGTGGTCGATCCGGCCCAGGCCGCAATGCCGGCTCCGGTCCGGCTGCAGGCCGCCATGCAGGCCGAGAGCTACGCCGACCTCCTGAAGCCGATTCCCGACGCGGTCGCGCTCCTCAAGGAGTCCGATGCGGCGGCCGCACAGGCCCAGCCCCTCGCGGCTGCCTCAGAGGGCGATGCGACGGTCCAGCAGGCCCAGTACTACTATCACCACCATCATCATCACCATCACCGGTTCTACGGGCCGTTCTACCACCACCATCATCACCACCATCACCGGTACTTCCGGCGGTACCATCACCATCACCACCATCATCACGGGTATTACGTCCCGTACGGCTACTGAGCCCGGAGGGGGCGGGGTGGACAGATCTCCAACCCCGCCCGTCCTCACCGTTGGCTCTTGGCGGCGCCGAGGATGCGCCTGTACGTACCGTCGAAGACCGTGTCGGTCGCCGAGGTCCATTGCGAATCCGCTGCCAGCGTCTGCCGGCTCGCGTAGATGCGCCGCGACTGCAGTTCGCGCTCGGCGGCCTCCTCCTCGGGCATCGGCACGAGCTCGAACTCCGCATCCACCGGCACGATGGTGACCTGCATGAACGGCTCGCCCTGCCGGAACACGTGGGTTCGCCCCTCGTCGGGGGCCTTGAACACCATGAAGTACATCATCGGCCACCAGTGGCGCAGGAGCGCGGGCACCGCGACCGGCACGGTCCCGGTCCGGTCGGTGTAGAAGCGCGGATGCGGTTCGGTCCGGATCGCCCAGCCGTCCTCCACCTTCAGATCGAGGAGGATCTGGTAGGTGTAGTAGGCCTCGCCGAAGCTCCGGAACGGTGGCTTTGGTGAACCCTGTCCAGCGATCTCCCCAAACTCACCCTCGAAGGCGAGCGTTCCGTTCCGCGTGCTGACCCGCAACTCCGCGGCGTAGGGGTAGAACAGCTCGATCCCGGCCTTGGCGGCCTCCGAGAAGGGGACGCAGTGCCAGGCGTATTCCTGGGAGCCATCCGATCTGGGCTCCGGCTTGCCGGCCCAGCCGGGGATCTCGAGGCGCGTGCGCCGGGGGCGCAGCCCCGGCTCCATCAGCCTGACCTTTACCTGTCGCATGCTCTGCCATTCCCGAGTCGCCACCCTCTAAGATAGAGGGCCGTAGGGACGGTTCGGCCAGACGCACAGCCTTGTGATGGCCGCCTGGCACAAGTTGGTCTGGCGACTTTCGACTCGACGAGACCGCTCAGCGTCCACCTCACGAGGGGGCCGACCACGAGCATCGGAAATCCGGAGAGGGGCACAGGCGAACGCCGTCGACAGCCTGTGCGGCCATCGAGCCCGCGCGCGCCCTCGTTTTTTTGAAAAAATGAAGTGTCAGAAGCCGTTGCGAGCCATGCGGGTGGTGACCGTGCCGGTCGCGAGCGTCGGGAGCGGATCCTGCGTGCCGCTGACGACGACGAGCCGCTGGACCTCGCCGCGCAGGAAGGCCTGTAGGAACCGGTCGTAATCGCGGAACGACACGCAGCCGTTCGAATCGCCGCGCGGTCCCAGCATGAAGGTGTGGGCCAGCAATCCGACACGCCCGTAAACCGCCTCGCTTCCGCCCACCGGCGTCAGCCGGATCGCCCGCACGCCGTGGAACAGTTGCTCGCGCTCGGTCAGGTCATAGGTCCCGGGCGGGGTCGGCCCCCGCATCCGGACGTTGACGAGGCGCGGCTCGTCCAGCCCCTCGCCGAGCCCGGAATGCGCCTCGAGACGGTCGCCGTTCGGCAGCGTCACGGTTCGGGCGGCGATGTTGTAGACGGCGACGCCTCCCGTTGGGCTCGGCTCGCGCGACAGGGCGAGCGGTGGCGAGATCCGCCGTTGGGGTGCCACATCGAAGGGCTTGCTCTCCAGCGCCGCGTAGGCGAGGCCCGGCGCGCGCTCGATGCCGAAGAACTTTTCCAGGAACGAGCGGTCATCGACCGCGGGCGCAGCCGATTGCACGGGTGGCAGCTCGCGGCGCGCCATCCGCCGCTCGGACCGCCGGGCGAAGACGGCCGCGCCTGGAGCGCGGAACTCCGGTGGGCGCGGGATCGGCAACGGAACCATCATCGCGGACCGCGGCGCCTCGGCTGGCTGCGCTTCCGATTGGCGTTCGGTCTCGCGGCCGGTTTCGGCGCCTGCCTGGAGGCCGGCTGGGGAACCGTCCTCGACGCTCGCGTCAGAGGGTAGAACGGGCGGAGCATTCTGGGTCCAGGCCCATCGCGATACGGGACCGCCGAGAGCGTCGCGCCAAGCTTCCATGGCCGGCGCCTCTTGCGCAGGCACCTCGGCTGCTGCTGTGGGCGTGTCGGCCAAAGCATGCGATTCGCCGGTCAACGCTGGACCGTCGCCGCTCTGCGTCTCACTCCGCTCCGACGCGTCGCGAGGACCCTCACCGACCTGTCGCAGGTTGCTGCCCAGGGCTGCCAAGAGGATCGCACCGGTCAGTACACCCAAGGGTGCAGCACAGGCGCGCCGCGCGCTCCGGGTGTAATGACTGTCTGGCGGCACGGAATCGATGGTCATGCGAGTGCCCATGCTCCTCGTCGCCGAGCGGGCGCTCGCCCGACCGTCGCGATCTCAGCGAGCAACGCGGAGACAACGCGACGGACGGGCAGGCCCCGCCCGGTCTGAAACAGCGGGGCCGAGCGGGCTTTTCTGCGGCATCTCCATGGTCGATCTACGATCGATCGGGACCATTTTCGGGCGAATTGCAGTCGAGCCCTCAGTTTTAGCCGCAATTGATCGCGGATGAACTTTAATCGTTGTCGATCTGGCGGCCGAGCAGTGCGATCGCCTTCTCGTAGACCGGAGCCGCGTTCCAGCCTTGGATGGCCGCGAAGTTCGGCTCGCCGGGCTGGTAGCCCGCCCCCGCGCGCCAGCCATGCGCCTTCAGGAAGTTCGCGGTCGACGACAGGGCCGCGCCGACGTTGTTGAGATCGCCGGTGCCGTAGGTGAGCACGTTCTTCGGCAGGAACTGGGTATGGCCGACCTCTCCGTGCGCGGCGCCGCGGGTGCTCGGCGTCAGCAGGCCGCGATCGACCAGGGTCAGGGCCGCGTAAAGTTGGTCCGTGAAGTATTCCGAGCGGCGGCAGTCGTAGGCGAGGGTCGCGACGGCCGAGAGGGTGTTGACGTTGCCGCGCACGGCGCCGAACCCGGTCTCCATGCCCCAGATCGCGAGGAGCGGACCGGGCGGGACCCCGTAGCGCTGCTCGATCGAGTCGAACAGCGCCGCGTTCTGCCGCTTGAGCGCCCGGCCGCGGGAGACGATCGCCGGCCCGCCGCGCTTGGCGAGGAACTGATCGAGCGACAGCTTGAAGCTGTGCTGCCCGCGATCGGCCGAGATCGTAGCGGTCGAATAGGTCGTGTTTTGAAGGGCCGCGAGGCTCGCCGCACTGGCCCGGCCGCGCGCCTCCTCGGCGAATTGCCGCTTCCACGTCTCGAATCCCGCAGCTGTGCTGCCGCACTGCGCCGCCTGTCCCTGCCCGGCACCGAGGGCGAGCCCGGCGACCGCCGCCACCGCGAAGATTTGACGCCGCATAGAGTCGTTCACGCGCAATGCTCCTCCGGCGCGTTCACGCGCCCCGTCCCGATGGCGATACGGGCCACATCGCGCCGTTATCAGGGCGAGATCGTGTCGAACACGAGGCCTCAGCCATCCGGTTATCAAAACATCGCGCATTTGCGGGAGCGCGGCCAGGGCTCGCGATCCGCGCGACGGGAACGTCGTGAACAATGGGTGCAGCCCGACAGACGGGTACGCGCCGGGTCTCTGGGTCCTTGGGAGAACAAGCGCCCGACCACCGGCAGTCTTGGATTCCGTCGTGTCGGTGCGATCGGATTTTTGAGACGCCTTCCATTGGTATCGGCACGCCGAGACGCGCCGGGGCGCGGCCCAGACCAGCCTTGGATCTTCGCCCTATGCTTTGCCAACGAAGCATAAATCGGGAGAATGCCTCTTCTTTACTGTCACATCGCTGTCAAACGACGGTCATAGCTTTGCCGGCGGAAAGAGTTCAGCGGAGGAGCGCCGTGCGGTTCAAGGGATGCAGAGCGGCGCGGCTTCGCCCGCCCCCCCGTTTCTCCTGAACGGCCGTCGGCGCTTTTCCGGATCCGCGCTGTGATCGTCGGCAGTCCCGCGCCCGCCCGACCGATCACCTGCGCCGTGCCGGACGGCGCGTCATCCCCACAGCCCCTTGAACCCTGCAGTCAGCGATCGTGGACGGCCGCAGCGGCCTGACCTCGGCATACAGTGAGACGGAACCTCATGGCCCTCGGAATGCATGGCACTGGCGCGTCACGCGTGAGCTCGCTCGGCCCCGATCTCGACCGCGACGGTGTTGCCAAGGCGTATGGGCGCTGGGCGCCGGTCTACGATCTGGTGTTCGGGCCGGTCTTCGCCCAGGGGCGGACCCTGGCGGCGGCTGCGGCAGAGCGGGTCGGCGGTCGGATCCTCGAAGTCGGGGTCGGGACCGGGTTGTCTCTCCCGGCCTATCGCCGGGCGCGCAGCATTGTGGGCATCGATATCTCGGCGCCCATGCTGGAGAAGGCGCGTCAGCGCGTGGCGCGGCTTGGCCTGCGCAACATCGAGCGCCTCGCCGTGATGGATGCCGAGCACCTCGACTTCCCGGACGCGTCCTTCGACGTGATCGTCGCGCAATACGTGGTGACGGCGGTCTCGAACCCGGAAGCGGCACTGGACGAGTTCGCCCGGGTGCTCCGCCCCGGCGGCGAGATCGTCATCACGACGCGCATCGGCGCCGAGGACGGCCTGCGCCGCACGGTCGAGCACGCCCTGGCGCCGATCACGAGCCGTCTGGGCTGGCGGACCGAATTCGCCTGGAACCGGTACACCAGCTGGGCAGCCGGCGCTCCGGTCGAGATCGTCGAGCGCCGGGCGCTGCCCCCGCTCGGGCATTTCTCCCTCGTCCGCCTGCGCAAGCACGACGCCTGAGGGCACGCGAGCCCGCAAAACAGCCCACCATCATTCGATCGGGGACGCACATCATGGCGAGCTTTCTGGAAGCTCTGCGCGTCCAGCGCTGGGACGATCACCGGTATTACCACCACAATCGCGTCAACCAGAGCCTGCATGTCGTCAGCGCGATCAGCTTCCTGGTGGCCTACGCCCTGGCCTTCAAGGATCCGGCGACCGCCGCGCTGATCGGCTGGCTCATCGCCATGACGTCCCGGCAGGCTGGTCACCTGTTCTTCGAGCCGAAGGGCTACGATCACGTCAACGACGCCACGCACGAGCACAAGGAGGAGATCAAGGTCGGCTACAACCTGCAGCGCAAGATCGTGCTCCTGGCGATCTGGGCCCTGTCGCCGCTGCCGCTCTACTTCGATCCGAGCCTGTTCGGCCTGATCTCGCCGCACCAGACGACGGGGGATCTCATCCGCAACGTCGGCTGGATCTGGCTGTGGCTGGCGCTCGCCGGCCTGCTGTTCCGGATGGTGCAGCTGTTCTTCCAGCGCGACGTGCAGACCGGCATCGTCTGGGTGACCAAGATCCTCACGGACCCGTTCCACGACATCAAGCTGTATCACAGGGCGCCGCTCGCCCTGCTGCAGGGTGAGCTGGTCGAGGAGCACGAGCCGCACGAACGGAGCGTCTGAGCTGGCATCCGAGACCGGACCGGTTCAACCCTGGTCCGGCGCCCGCAATCCGAAGCGGGCACCGAGCCGACCCAACCGGATCGCCAAGACCTCCCGCAGGATCGAGCGGCGGATCGCCTCGTCGCTCGGCACCGCCCCGTCCCACCAGCCGTCGGCCCGCATGGTCTCGGCCGCCGCCACGAACCGCGCCGCGACCGCCTCGAAGGCCGCCTCGTCGTAGGCGAGGCTGAAGATCAAGCGGCCGGTTCCGACCCAGGACAGGGCCAAGCCCTCCGCACGCAGGTAGAATTGCAGCATCCAGTTGTAGCGCGACGGCTTGGTGTACAGGACCGTCCAGACCGTGGACATGTTGGCGACCCGCACGGGCAGGTCGGCCTCGACCAGCAGGGCGTTGAGGCGTGCCGCGCGCCGGTCCCAGGTCCCGTCGAGATCGGCGTAGAGGGCAGCGACCTCCGGTGTGTCGAGCCGGTCGAGGAATGCGCTCATGGCGCCCATCACATAGGGGTGGGCGTTGAAGGTCCCGCGGGCGAAGCAGATGTCGACCGGTCGGTCGTCCCGGTAGCGCCGCATCAGGTCGGCGCGCCCGCACAGCACCCCGACCGGCAGGCCGCCGCCCAGGGTCTTGCCGTAGGTGACCATGTCGGCGCGAAGACCGAAATATTCCTGCGCGCCGCCGCGGGCGAGGCGGAAGCCGAGGAACACCTCATCGAGGATCAGCGCGATGCCCCGCTCGGTGCACACGGCGCGCAGGTCGTGAAGCCATTTCGTGTAGGCGGCCCGGTCGAAGGCGGCTTTGCGGCCGCTGTCGACCAGGGCGGAGTCGGACGGTGCGCCGGCATTGGGGTGCATGGCCTGAAGCGGATTGACCAGCACACAGGCGATATCCCGACGGGTCGCGAGCACGCGCAGCGTCCGCTCGGTCATGTCCGCCAGGGTGAGCGTGTCGCGGGTCGGGACCGGGTTGCCGATGCCGGGCTGCACCTCGCCCCACCAGCCGTGATAGGCGCCGCAGAACCGGACGATCCGGCGGCGGCCGGTGTGGTAGCGGGCGAGCCGCACCGCCTGCATCACCGCCTCGGTGCCCGACATGTGGAACGACACCTCATCGAGGCCGGACAGTGCCTTCAGCCGCGCGACGTTGCCGGTGACCACCGGGTGCAGCGGGCCGAGCACCGGGCCGAGGGCGCAGACCCGTGCCGTCCCCTCCTCCAGACAGGCCCGGTAGAAGTCGACGCCGAACAGGTTGACCCCGTAGGAGCCGGCGAGGTCGTAGAAGACGTTGCCGTCGAGGTCCGTGATGGTCACGCCCCCGGAGGCGGCTGCGAAGGCGCCGGTCCCGAGATGCGCTCGTACGTGCCGGGCGTATTGGAACGGCACCCGGTACAGGCCGGTGAATTGCAGATCCGACAGCCCGTCGCGCACCGCCTCGGTCTCGGCCCGGGTGCGGGCGTAGCGGCTCTGGAACAAAGCGGAGAGCCGCGCGAAGCCCGCCTCGCGCCGCAAAGCCACCGCCTCGTCCGGATCATCCGCGCGGAAGAAGGTGCGCTCGGAATAACTGTAGTGCGGGATCAGCCCGGCGACGCGCCGGGCCATCCGGGCATGGCCCGTGAGCGAGCGATGCTTCGCCCGGGACAATTGCAGGCGTTGTGCGGCGCGCGGCAGGGCGAGCGCAGCGGCTGCGGCGGCGGACAGGGTGACGAGGAGCGTGGACATCGCTCCGCGCCCTATCGGAGGCAATTCACGGCATGATGACGGTTTCCGGATCGCCCCTGCGGCGAGCCCTGGCGCGGGTCGGCGCTCAGGAGGATCTGAACTTCCTGCTCACCAACCGCCTGCCGCGCCGGCTGGCGACGCGGTTCATGGGCTGGTTCAGCCGCATCGAGCAGCCCCTCGTCCGCGATCTGTCGATCGCCACGTGGCGCCTGTTCTGCGACGTCGATCTCGCCGACGCGCGGGAGGCGCGTTTCCCGAGCCTCCACGCCGCCTTCGTAAGGGCGCTCCGTCCGGGCGCGCGGCCGGTCGCCGCCGAGCCCGCGATCCTGACGAGTCCGAGCGACGCGATCCTCGGGGCGCATGGCCGGATCGAGGCCGGGCGCCTGTTCCAGATCAAGGGCCTGTCGTATCGGCTCGCCGACCTGCTCGGCGACGCGGCGCTCGCGCAGGCGCATGAGGGGGGCACCTACGCCACCCTGCGGCTGACCGCCGGGATGTATCACCGCTTCCACGCCCCCCATGACCTGCGCGTCGACTCGGTGCGGCACATCTGGGGCGATACGTGGAACGTGAATCCGATCGCCCTCAAGCGCGTCGAGGCCCTGTTCTGCCGGAACGAGCGTGCAGTCCTGCGCCTGCGGCTTGCGGAGGGCGACCACGCGCTGACGCTGGTGCCGGTGGCGGCGATCCTGGTGGCGGGGCTGCGTCTCGGGTTCCTGCCGGACGGCGTCATCCTGCGCGCGACGGCTGGGGCCACGCTGCCCAGCACCGCACCCCTCGCCAAGGGCGCGGAGATGGGCTGGTTCGAGCACGGCTCGACCATCGTGGTTCTGGCGCCCCCGGGCTTCGCCCTGTGGCCGGGCCTGCGCGAGGGCCAGCGCCTCCGCATGGGGGAGCCGTTGATGCGCCTGCCCGAGCCGTGTCCGCCGACGGCCGATCCGCCGCCGGCGTGAGCGCTCAAGCCGCCTTGACGGCTTCCAGGAACTCGGTCACCGCCCCGCGCAGATCGTCGGACTGGCGCGACAGCGCCGTCGCGGCATGGAGCACCTCGCTGGCGGCGGCGCCGGTCTCGCTCGCCGCCTGCGTGACCGCGGTGATGTTCATCGTCACCGATTCCGTTCCCCCGGCCGCCTCGGTGACGTTTCGCACGATCTCCTGAGTGACGGCGCCCTGCTCCTCCATCGAGGCCGCCACGCCGACCGCGATCGTGCGCAGTTCCACGACGGTGGCGGCGATGGCCTGGATGGCATCCACCGCCCGTTGGGTCTGCCCCTGGATGTGGGCAACCTGACCCGAGATCGTCTCCGTGGCCTTCGCGGTCTGGGACGCCAACTCCTTCACTTCGGCCGCCACCACGGCGAAGCCGCGGCCCGCCTCGCCGGCGCGGGCCGCTTCGATGGTGGCGTTCAGCGCCAGCAGGTTGGTCTGGGCAGCGATGCCGGAGATCAGGCCGATGACGGTTCCGATCCGTTCGGCGCCCTCGGCCAGTCCCATGACCAGCGTGTTCGTCTCCGCAGCGTCGGCGGCGGCGCGCTCGGCGATCTCGGAGGAATGGGCGATCTGGACATTGATGGCACCGATGGAGGCCGCCATCTCCTCGCTCGCCGCCGCGACGGTCTGCACATTCGCCGACGTCTGCTCGGCCGCGGCCGTCACGTTGGAGGATTGGCCGGCGGTCTGGTCGGCGTTTCGGCTCATGAGGCGGGCCGCAGCCTCCATCTCGCTCGCGGCGGCCGCCAAGGTCTGCGTCATGTGCTCGACTTGCGCTCGAAACGCCTCCGTGGCCCGGTCCAGTATCTCCGCCCGGCGCGCCTTGACGGCCTGCTCGGCGGCAGCCGCGGCCTCGGCGTCGCGCTTGGCGATGAGCGCATCTTTGAACACCGCGACGGCCTGGCTGATCGCACCGATCTCGTCGCCCCGCTGGGTCCCGGACACAGGCGCGTCGAGGTCGCCGGCGGCCAAGCGCGACATGGTCGCGGTCGTCTCTGCGATGGGCCGCGTCACCTTCGCCATGATGACGAAGAAGCCGTACCCGACCGCGACGATCGCGAGCGCGAGCCCTGCGAGGAGGAGACCCCGCAGCCATTCCGCCTGGGCCTGAGCGCGAGCGTACTCGGCGCTGGCTTCCCGGACCTGAATTTCCGTCAGCTTGGACAAGCCCCCGCTGGTCGGCCCCATCTCGCCCAGGAGCTTGATCCGCTCCGCCGCGAAATCGATCGTCTCCCGCGCCTCGAGACGCCGAAGGATGGTTTCGACGATCGCGGCATCGCGCGTCAGCCGTGCATCGACATCCGCTGCGATCAACTTCTCCTCCGGCGTCATGAATGTCGCTTGGTAATCCGCCCAGATCTGCTTCACTCGAGACAGGTCTTGCGTGAAGATTTTGGTGGCCGCCGGCGGCTCGATGTCCCGGCCGGCCGCTTGGCGCATGGCCTTGAGGATTGCCTCGTAAGCGTCTCGGATCTCGCTAAACTGACGGAGGCAGACAACGCGATCGGAAAAAGTCGTTTTCAAACTATTATTGCTACTATAAAGCGCATAGTACCCAAGCCCTGTTGAGCCCATAAGCAGCACACACAGCATGATGAGCAGCGTCATCAAGCGGGCCTTGATTGAAATATGCATCGATGTGACCGGCAAAAATGCCCAAAGAGATCCGCACGTTAACGGATTGACGCAAAAAATCAACTCCTTAGTTTTACGTCTTTGCTGTATTATCGATCTATACTTGAATCTTTAGCTCGAATTCGTATCGGATCGCCAGATTTGATTGAGATTTGATCCGGATTTGCGTCTTTCAACGACAAAACATTCATCGTTGAACCGAGCCAACGAACGCAGCCAATGAACGTAGCACTGACGCGCGCTCAACCGCGCCGGGGAGGCGTCGATACAGGTGAGCGCGAGTGCCGCGATTGGGAGCCATCGGTATCCCGCGGTCGTGACGATGGCTGTGGCCGTCGCTATTCCCAGAACGATCATCCTGACAGCGGGCCACGGTGGATGGGTGCATCCGCGACGGCGGGCGACGCCTGAAGACGAGATTCACGTCCGAATTTTGAACGCAAAGTACAGATCGTTATAGCCGCGATCGCGATTGCGAAAACTGGTCGCGGAATCGTGAAGACCCCTGGAAGGGCGCAAGCGGAGCTGTTAGAACGCGTCGAACAGTGAAGAAACGTTGCCGTCCTGGTTCAGGCGAGCCCTGTGTCGCGTATGTCGGAGCTAGCCGTGAAGAAGATCCTTATCGGTGCCGCCCTGCTTCTGGCTGTCACCGGCGTGTATGTGGAGATTCGGCTGCACGAGGACGGCCGACCGGTCGCCAGCACCGCGATTCGGCCAGGGGCTGCCGCCTTCAGCCCCTCGCCGATCCCGGCGGACTGGGTCGTCTCGGGTGATCCGGTCACCGAAATCGCCACAGTTTCCGGAACGCATGACGGCAGCGCGCAGGTCTACCTCTGGCGGACCACGGCAAGCACCTTTCGCTGGACCCATCGGTCCGACGAGATCATCACGGTGCTCGACGGAGACGTCTACATCACCGAGTCGGACGGCAAGCGCCATCATTTGAAGGCCGGCGACGTGGCGCATTTTCCCGTGGGGTCGGAACAGCTGTGGGAGGTGCCCAAGACCCTTCTGAAGTCTGCGATCCTGAAGCATCGCAGCCCGTCCCTCGTGGAAGCGCAGGTGCGGTGGATGCGGCGCGCCATCGCCTTCGTGACCGGCTGAGCCCGGCGCATTTACGAAACATCCGATGACCGGAAAACCTTCCTCCGCGCGCGACGGTGCGGCGGCGTTCTGCATCCAGCTTTCGGTTGATCGCATCCGTGCTGTCTTCGCGCGCGGAGCGAAGTAATCCGGTCGAACGCCTGTCCGCTTCGCGGTCGCGCTGCCTAGCACTACTTTGGCAGATAGGTGTCAGGGCGGCAGATCGAGGGCGGCGTCACAGTGTGGACATCGGCGCGGTGATGGCCGGCTGAGGTAGTCGAGGATGGCCTGCCGGATCGCCGGCATCGAGGGCTGAGGCGGTGGGCAGCCAGTTCTTTTTTTTCCGCCCTGCTGCGGCCAGGCGCCGGGATTGGAGGAAGGCGTAGGCGATCATGGTCATGAGCGCGTGCCGGCGCAGCCCCTGCCATGATCGTCCTTCGAAGTGATCGAGGCCGAGCTCTTCCTTCATCTGCTGATGGGCCTGCTCGCAGACCCAGCGCGCCTTGATGGTCGCGGCCAGTTGCTTGAGGGTGGCCTCGGCCGGCCGGTTCGAGAGATAGTACTTGCGCTCGCCCGAGCCACGCTCCTCGCGCACCAGCCGGACCTCGTCGCCGGGCCGATGCTGGTTGCCTTGTCCACCGATCCGCTGGGTCGGGCCATCGGCCATCCGAACGCGTAGCGCGCAGAAGCGAGCCCGCAGCCGGCCCTTGGTGCCGCGCCGCCAGGTCATGGATCGACCGGTCATGTCCGCCAGGATCGTCTCCGCCGCGACCGAGACCTGATCCGGCACGTGACGCTTGCGCGGTCGCCCACGCCCCGCCACGGGGAAGATCATCGTCACGTCGGCCGGGTAGACCTTGCTGCGTCCCGAGATCCCGACGGCCCAACTCAGGCCAAGCGCGCTCAGGGCCTGCCGGAACGGGGCGGACCCGTACCCGGCATCGGCCAGCACGCAGCCGAAGCGTACGCCACCCGTCCGGACCCGGTCGATCTCCGCGACTGCGATCTCCAGCTTGGTACGGGCCGCGCGCAGGCCCTCGGGTACGCCGGCCGAGACCATCCGATCCGGGTCGCCCGTCCAGTTCTCGGGCAGGAACAGCGCCAAGCCGACCGCTACGGGCACTTCGCCACGCGCCAGCGTGAGCGACACCAGCGTCTGGCAGTTGGCGGTCTTACCCAGCGTCGTCGCGTATTGCGGTGCGACCCCAACCGAGCGGTTACCCTTCTTCGGCAAGGCGGTGTCATCGACGACCAGGATCGCATCTGCACCTCCGACGAGGCGATCGGCCTCGCCGAGAAGCGCCCGTTGAAGCGGGGCCTCATCCCAGATCCCGGCCGCGATGAAGTGGTGGAGCCGGTCGTAAGGGATCCCCTCGGCCCGCGCCGCCATCGGCTGGATGCTTTTGCGATCACCCAGGCCGATCAGCCCCGCCACGTACAGTGGGCACATCGCTCGGCGCGCCGGATGCGACAGGCCCGCGAGGAACGGCTGTAGCCACCACTCCAGATCCTCACGCCATCCGTCAGCACCGGACATCGTGATCCCCCATGACCGTCGCCATGGCACCCGAATCCGCGAGGATCCTGCCTCGTTCCCTCAGTCTGCCAAAGTAGTGCTAGGATCCCTTCGCTTCTCGCGCGATGACCGCAGGGACGCATCGACCGAGGCGTTCGATCCGAAGGGCATCAGATCCCGATGCGACCGAGCGCGGGCAGCTTGATTCCCGGTCGGCGTAGGTCGAGCCCGGCGACACCGCCGAGCAGGTTCAGTTCGATCCCCTCGACCCAGCCGACCGTCAGCCCGGCATAGCCGCCGAGATTGATCCGGACGCCCGTTCCGGAGGGCGTCCAGCCGATCCACCGACCGTCGTAGGGAAAATCCTTGCCGATCGCCGTCGTCGGCAGGCTGGCGCGGATCTCCGGCACAGCCGCCATGATTGCGGCCACGAAGGTGTTGGAGTTCGGCCCCGGCCAGACCACGTAGTCGCCCGGCCGGGCATAGCGGTACTCGGCGACGGCCTTCCGGATGCGGGGCAGCATCGCCTCGGCCGCAGCGCCGTCCGCCGCGAAGACCGTCTCGGGCGGGTTACCGAACCACCGCCCGTCCGGAACGAAGCGGTCGACCCAGATCGGCTGACCCCAGGCCGTGTAATCGAAGCGGCGATAGGCGCGGGCGTCGCGATCCTTGATGACGATCCAGCTGTGGGTGGCGACGATGCCGCGCCAACTGACCGTGCGGGCCGACAGGATGCGCACCACCGCGCTTGGATTCGCCTCAGGCGGCGGGAGCAGCCCCGCGCTGGAGCGGTCGGCGAGTCGCCAATCCCCGCTGGCCCGCAGCCAGTAGAGGGTAGCCGAGATCGCGACGGGCACGACGAAGAGGGCAACGAGCGCAAGGAGCGCGATCCTGACGAAGGTCACGGGCCAACCCATTGCGGGGAGCGATCGGCCGGATGTGGGGATCGGCCACGCTACGGACCATGCGGCGGAACGAGCCGACGGAGAACGGCGGTTTCCGCCGGTGCTCAGGCTGCGGTTGCGAGGGAGTCGAGGAGGAGCGTCGCCGCGAGGAGATCGGCGCAGCCCCCCGGGCTGAGGCGCGCGGCCACGAAGGCGCGGTGGACCGCCACCGCCCGGTCGCGCCAGCTGGGTGCCGCCACGCCGCCCGCCGCCACGAAAGCCGCCGCCGCCGCACGCGCCGCCGCCAGCCCGTCCGCACCGCCGCGCTGCAGGAGGTTGGTGTCGTCGACGACCGCCAGCAGCGCGAAGAAGCAATCGACCCGCGCGGCCATAAGATCGGCGGGCGCACGGGTCCGGCCCAGGCGCAAGGCCGGCAATCCGACCGCGCGGATCGTGGGGAAGCCCGCCGCCGCCTCGGCTGCCGCGCCGCCGACCCCGTAACGCCGCGCCGCGCGACCGCCATGGCTCGTGGGAGACGTCGGTGCGCCGGCGATCGCGCGCCCCCAGAGCCGACCGACCGCGAGGGCGTGCGCCTCGGCGGACCGGAACGGCATACGGTTGGCGCCCGCCGCAGCGCAGATCAGGCCCAGCGAGAAGATGGCGCCGCGATGCGCGTTGATCCCGCCGGTGGCCTGCATCATCGCGGCCTCGGCCCGCAGCCCGATCGTCCGGAGGTCCGCCATGGCGGCGGCGCGCGCCCCGGCCGCGGCCAGCTCGGCGAAGTACGGCCGGATGGCCGCCGCGCTCCGGCGCAGGGTGCCGGCATCCATGTCGCTGTGGCTGCCGCTATCGACGGGGCTGACGAGACCGGGCTTCGGCCAGGTCTCCAGCTCGTCGATCAGGGCGTCGTGCGCGCGGCGCGCGATCCAGTCCGGCCGCGTCTCCGGGGTGACCGCCGCCCCGCCTTCGGATGACGATGACGTACTCAGATGCAGGTCCAGGACGCGCGCTCCTCGTGACGCGCGTCGGGGGCCTCGAACGAGGACGGCGTCGACCGCCTATATCAGAGGACGAGCCCGGCGCGATGCCGCCGTCCGGCGCGCCCTCAGGCCGCGGACGCCACCGCCGGGGAGACCCGCTTGCGGGCCTTCTTGTCCTCCGTGCTGCTGAGGAAGGCCTGGGCCTCCTCCTTCCGCTCGAACACATGGGGGGCGACGCCGCGCTTGGTCAGCGCCTCCTCCATCTTCAGGCGCAGGAAGGCGCTCGTCGCGTAGCGGGTCGTGGTGGCGTAGTAATTCGCCTGGAGATACTGCAGGACGCCGGCGTAATCATCGACCAGGTTCTCGTTGAGCCGGAACCCGTCGTGATTGATCACGGCGTTGACCCGCTGGCCGGCCTTGCGGCACGCCTCGACGATGGTCATGCGCAGCTCGTCCATGTCCCCCTTCACACGGCAGTACCAGCCCTCGAGGTTGATGAAGAGGATGTTGCGCTCGTCGTCGTAGCTGACCCGCGTCGCGAGATCGAGGTTGAGCAGGTCGGAGATCAGCTCCATCGGCTCCTCGCGGAAGATCCGCGGGTCCATCGGCACCGGGTTCCGCACGACGGGCGCGAAATCCCTGTGGGCCAGGATGTCCCGCTCGATGTCGATCCCGGGCGCTACCTCGATCAGTTCCAGACCGTCCGGCGTGAGTTGGAAGACGCACCGCTCGGTCACGTAGAGAACCGGCTGCGAACGCTCGACCGCGTAGGGGCCCGAGAAGGTGTTCTGCTGGACGCGGGTGACGAACTTCCGCGCCTTGCCCTCGCTGACGATCCGAACCTGCCCGTCGTGAACGGCGATCTCCAGGCCGCCCGCCGTGAAGGTGCCGGCGAACACGACCGTCCGGGCGTTCTGCGAGATGTTGATGAAGCCGCCGCAGCCGTTCAGCTTGCCGCCGAACCGCGAGGTGTTGACGTTGCCGGCGGCGTCACACTCGGCCATGCCGAGGCAGGTCATGTCGAGGCCGCCACCGTCGTAGAAGTCGAACATCTGGTTCTGGTCGATTATGCAATCGGCGTTGGTGGCCGCGCCGAAGCTCGAACCCGAGGCCAGCACGCCGCCGACCGCCCCGGCCTCCGTCGTCAGCGTGATGTAGGGGGTGATCTTCTCCTCGTTGGCCACCGAGGAGATGCCCTCGGGCGCGCCGACGCCGAGATTGACCACGCCGTTCGGCGGCAATTCGAAGGCGGCGCGACGGGCGATGATCTTGCGCTCGTTCAGCGCCATGCGCTTGATGCCGGTGACCGGAACACGGATCTCGCCGGCGAGCGCGGCATCGTGCATCACGCCGTAATTCATCCGGTGCATCTCGGGCTCGGCCACGACGACGCAATCGACCAGGATGCCGGGCACCCGCACGTCCTTGGGCAGCAGGTAGCCGTCATCGACGATGCGCTCGACCTGGGCGATGACGATGCCGCCGTTGTTGCGCGCCGCCATGGCCTGGGCGAGGCAGTCGAGGGTCAGCGCCTCCTTCTCGTAGGACAGGTTGCCCGACGGATCGGCGGACGTCGCGCGGATGAAGGCCACGTCGATCTTGGTGGCCGTGTAGAACAGCCACTCCTCGCCATCGACATCGACGAGCTTGACGATGTCCTCGGTGGTCAATTCGTTGACCTTGCCGCCGCCGTGGCGCGGATCGACGTAGGTCTTCAGCCCGACTTTCGAAAAAAGCCCAGGCTGGCCGGCGGCGCAGGCCCGGTATAGCTGCGAGATCACGCCCTGGGGCAGGTTGTAGCCGCGGATCAGGTTGTCCTGCGCGGCCTGGGCGACCTTCGGCATGCGGCCGAAATTGGCCGCGATGACCCGCGACAGCAGGCCATCGTGGTGCAGGCGGCCGGTGCCGAGGCCTTTGCTGTCGCCTGCGCCCGCCGTCATGATCAGGGTGAGCCCCCGGGGCGAGCCGGTCTCCACGAAGCGCTTCTCAAGCGCCGCGTGCAAAGCCTCCGGGATGCAGCTCTGGACGAAGCCCGTGGTGGTGAGGACGTCGTTCTCGCGGATCAGCGCGATTGCTTCCTCCGCCGAGATGACCTTGTTCTTCCTCATGGAGCCCGTGATCCTCTTCGGGTCCGGACCGACGACCGGCCGCATGCCCGTCGCCATCGCCAATGTCGCTCGCCGCCCGCATACCGTCCCGTTGAGCCGGCCATGGGATCAGCGTAAATTCGAATGCAATCCTTATTGCACCGCACAAATATTGCGGCATTGCACGAATGCACATGCCTGTCGTCCCATACTACTCCAAGTGTGGACTTCACTGCTCCTGAAAAACTCTTCGGCACAGGGTCAGAAAAATTGCGCCCCGGTGGCTGGTCGGCGTGACGCCGACACGACCGGGCTTCAGGCCGGCCGGCGCACACGCGGACGCCGCACGCGCAGCCTCGCGACCCGGTTTCGGCCTACGATGCACGCCGCAGCTGTTGCGAAGTCGAGCGGTCGACGGGTCTTTGCCATATGTTAAAGGAGGGCGGATTTCTTGGTTTAAAACACGGCCCGTGACTCTGGAAAATAAAGGTTTTACAATTTTCACGGAAGCGGATATAAGCCCGCCGGCCTGGGGAGCGTGTTCGATCAGGAGCACGCGATGACCAATATGACACCGATCGCGGATGAAGCCGCGACACGCTTCGCGTTCAGCCTCCTGCGGAGCGCGTATCTTGATCTTGCGCAGACGCTGCTGCGGATCGAAGCCGAACCGGCCCGCGCGTTGCTGCAGGCGGTGGAACATCGGATTGCCTATAGGCTGGGCTCGCTCGCGACGGACGATGCGAATGGCCGTGTCGAGGAGAGTGCGCTGGCCGTGGCGGCCGGTCAGGTCCGGGCCGTGCTTCGCGACGCGCAGGCCGTGTGAAGCCGACAGTCAGGCGCAACGCCTCGGAGGCCGCGATCACGTCTTTGCCGATTGCAGGGTCGGCCGACGATCGAAGTCGTGCCGGCGCAGATGCGCGGGCTGAGAGGGATCGACCGGCAGGCCTGCGATGGGCCCGGTCGCGGCAATGGCGGTCCCTGTCCGAGCGGCGCGTGAATACGCATGGCGGCTGATCGGACAGTCTAAAGAGTAGCAGCGCGTCGGGGCTCGCGACTGTCCGGTGGCGAGGTCCTCACGCCGCGGCGCCGGACGCGGTGCGTTCCGGATCCTCAGCCATGGCGCCGTCGGCTGCTTCGATGTCGACGACAACGATTTCCGGGCGGACACCGAGCCGGATCGGACGGCCCGCGAGGAAATGCGAACCGAGACCGCCCGATACGATCAGATCACGTCCGCCTTCGACAACGTGGCCGTAGGCGTATCGGAGCCCGTAGCGCGACGGGATCCACGGCGACCAGCCCAGCAGGCGGATCTGGCCGCCATGGGTATGGCCCGCCAGCGTCAGGACGATCCGCGGATCGAGATCCAGGGCAAAGATGTCGGGCTCGTGCGCCAGCAGGATGACGGGTTCGCCCGGCGGCACACGCCGGAGCGTCCGTTCCAGAACGGACAGGCGGTAGCGGTCGAAGTGCTCCCGGCCGGACGGCACACCCGGCGTGTCCTCGCTCTCGAGTCCGGCCAGCCATACGGGGGCCGGCAGATCGAGGCGAAGCGCCGCATTCTCGACGAAGGCGAGGCCTGCACTCCTGAGCGCGCGCTCGGCTTCAGTGGGCCCGCGGCCGCGGCGCCGCGCTTCGCGGTCATCACCCCAGTCATGGTTGCCCTGGACAGCGAAAACCCCGTTCGCGGCTTTCAACCCGCTCAGAATCCGGGCGACCGTCGCGAGCGGCACGGGTCCCGGACTTTGCGATCCGTAGTCTCCCAGGAGCACCGTGACATCGGGCGCGAGGGCGTTCGTCCGTGTCACCACGGCGGCGATCTCGGATTCTCCCATGCAACGTGGATGTGCATGGATGTCGCTCAGGACCGCGATGCGAAGGGTCAAACCCCGGGGCCAATCGTGGAGCGACAGGCGATACGATGTCACCTGCACGCGGTGGGGTCCGAGCGCGGTCGCGTAACCCGCACTCAGGATTCCCGCCGTCGTGATCAAAGTCCCGGCCAGGGCCGGCAGGGAGAGCAGCGCGCGGCGGGTGAGCATCGGAGAAGAAGCGGCCCGGCTCCAGGGATCGTCGAGAAAACTGCGATCGAACGCGCGATGAACGCTTGCCGCTTGGTTTTCGATCCAGCTTGGCCGGCCGCATCGCCGGCGTCGGCATGATCGAGGCGTCGGCCGACACCATGTGCCTGCACAGCATCCTCACGCACATCGACTGCGATAACTGACCGAAGAGGATGTCGGTGTCTTTCCGCAAACGGATCAGCGGAACTCGCTTTCAGATCCGAGATCGCCCGACGAAGACGCTGATTCTCCGTCTCCGAAGACTTGACCCGCTGGACCTGATAACCCTTCAAGCCACCCTACTCAGAACGCCAGCGTTCGTACGCGACCTCCGTCACCTCGATCGACCGGATTGCTTCGGCGAACCTACGGTCTTGCGAGACCAGGACATCCACCTGCCGCAGCTTGGCAACGATCTCTCCAGCCGTATGCTGCTTCCGTCCCATGGTGACATCCTCCACACGGCACAAAGCCATACCTTAGGGAGAGCCGCTTTTCAGCGGGCAGGCCAGTCGCGCGGCATCGGATTTCACCACCCTGCGCACCCTGCTCGCCGCGGCCAGGATGCGAGGCTTGGACGGCTTTTACGTCCTGACTTTCGAACCCGCGCGGCGCCGCGCTCATTTGGCAGCAGCTCGGCGTTGGCATCCTGGGTTCTCACCAGCGCGCAGAAAATGACGCGACAGCGTGCGCAGCGTCCCTACAATCTTCCCGTCCGGCGCGAAGACCGGACGGGAGGAGACGAGTGATGAACCGACGTGACGTCCTCACGGGCGCCGCCGCTCTGACGGCGACCACGGTCGCGGCGCGGGCCGACCGGCTGCCCCTCGGCGACCTTCAGGGTACCCGCTATCCCGATCCGCGGGTCGAGGCGCTCGACAAGCGCTTCCGCTACAAGGTCGGCAACGCGGCCATCGAACGCATTGCCACCGGCTACCGGTGGGCGGAAGGGCCGGTCTACTTCCGCGACGGCGGGTACCTGCTGTGGAGCGACATCCCGAACAACCGAATCATGCGCTGGCTTGAGAACGGCCACGTCAGCGTCTATCGGGCGAACGCGAATTATGCGAACGGCAACACGCGCGACCGGCAGGGCCGGCTCATCACCTGCGAGCACCTGACCCACCGGGTCACGCGGACCGAGCACGACGGGACGATCACGGTCTTGATCGACGCATTCGACGGCAAGCCGCTCAACGCCCCCAACGACGTGGTGGTGGCCTCCGACAACGCGATCTGGTTCACCGATCCGGGCTACGGCATCGACGGGAACTACGAAGGTCACAAGGACAAGGCGGCACTGCCGACCCGGGTCTATCGGCTCAATCCCGCGACCGGGCAGGCCAAGGTCGCGACGGAAGGTCTCGACCGGCCGAACGGCATCGCGTTCTCGCCGGACGAGTCGATCCTCTACGTCGTCGACACCGGCATCACCCATGGCGGGCGGGCCAATATCCGCGCCTTCACGGTCGAGGGCGACCAGCTCACCGGCGACCGCGTCTTCGCGGAAGGCTTCGCGCCGGGCTTCACCGACGGAGTGCGCACCGACGTCGATGGCAATGTCTGGTGCTCCATGGGCTGGGCCGATCCAAAGGAAGACGGAGTTCGCTGTTACGCGCCGTCGGGCGACCTGATCGGCAAAATCCACCTGCCCGAAACCTGCGCCAATCTCTGCTTCGGTGGACCGAAGAGGAACCGGCTATTCATGGCGGCGAGTACCTCGATCTACGCGGTTTATGTCGAGACGCAGGGCGCGATGGTGCCGTAGCGTACCGCGCCAGCCTTACCACGGCGCCTCCGCGCAAGCCGTCACCCCGTGCGGGAGCGGCTCGGTCGCCTGCAAGCACGACGGCAGTGTCGTTTGGCCTGCCTTCGCGTGGAGGCAGGCAGGCCGCTTTCCCCCGCGCTGCCACTCCGTCGCCGAGCCGATGCGATCGACGATTGTCCATCGGAGAGACCGCGGGAGCGGGTACCTGTGCTCCCTCTACTGCCTGCGCGGCTCTATCAGCGCGTCCGCCGGTTCGGCGCGCGATCCTTCGGCTCCAGTTGGGGCGCGTACCGGTCAACACTGAAGGGCACGTCGCGCGAGCGCGCCGTGCCCAGACGGAACCGGCAATGCGATGGGCAGATGGACGCCAAGGTCTCAGCGCTTCGCGAACGCCGTATCGAGGGCGTCCGTCACGCTGTTCAGCGTCGCGGCGCGGGCGGCTTCGTCGGAGCCGATGTGCGGATCACGCTGCACGCACGGATCGGCGTAGGTGAACGGGGTGTCCTTTGGGCCCTCGACGATCGCGCCGTCCGCGGTCTCGTGGAGGGAACACCCTCGAACGCTCTGCGCACCTTTGGCCACAGTCGGCTGCGGCGGGCCTACGGGATTGTCGAAGACATGCTGCGCCCCGGGGAACACCGTCAGGCTGACATCGGCTCCCGCCGCCTTCAGGCGATCAGCGTAGGCTGCACAGGTCGCCGCGGGGTTGTAGTCATCGCCGCTGCCCCCGAACATCCGGATCGGGCTCGCGACGACGGCGGTGTCGTCCCGGAAGTGGATCGAGCAGTCCGGGTACACCGGCAGAAAGATCGCCGGCGTGATGCCCGATCGGTTCCAGGCCGTGTCGAACCGCGTGAGGCTCGCGAACAGCGCCGCCTGGCCGCCGCGCGAAAATCCCATCACGGCGACGCGGGCCGGATCGACGCGGGGGTGTTTCGCGAGGACGCCCAGTGCGCGGTAGATGTCGAGGATCAGGTTCGTCCGCGCCAGCAGGCTCTGGTCGGTATTGACCGATGTCAGGCCGCGCCCGGTGAAGCCGTCGAGGGCGAAGGTCGAGATCCCGCGCGCAGCCAGCGCCCGTTGCCAGAACTCGATGGTCCCGCCCAAGCCCCCCGAGCCGTGCATCAGGATGACGGTCGGCAATCGCTCCGTCCCCGCCTTGGCGATCCGCAGGACGGCGGCGACCGCCACGGGCTTGGCCCCGTCCGAGGATCCAGTCAGAAACTGCTGGTCGGTCAGCGTCAGGCTGTCGAATGAATGGACCTCGACGCGAGCGGCGTAGCTGCCGAGATCGGCGACGCCATCGCCTGCCGGCCCGGCCGTTGCCCCCGTCAGACCGTACGCCATCAGGCCTGCCACGAGAAATGGCGTCGGTCGCCGCATGATCTGAACCTCCGAGATCGACCGAGCATAGCGGCAACCTCCGTCGCCTGTCCGGCGAACGGTGCAGGGCTTGTGTCGCCATCGCTGCTCCTGTCAGTCCCTACGGAAGCGAAACTTCAGCACCGCTTCGCCCAAAGCGAAGGGCTCGCCTCGGACTGACAAAACTGTCGATCCTGGCCACAGGCCGGGCGCTCGCACACGAACTGCACAACACAGATCAGGAGCCCTGTCCCGCGCCGGGGCCGGCCAAGCGCCCTGGCGCAAGGTCGGCCAAAGTCAGCCGCACCTCGGACATACAAGGGATCTCTCGCGGCCGACGAACTCGACAAGTCGCGCCATGCCCCGATGGATCGGAATACGTGACAGTTTCCCGAGCGCCGCGGAGCGCAATGTCTCCGCGATGCGCTTTGAATATGATGACGGCATCGAGCGTTGTCTTAGCGATCGAGCGAAGCAACGGAACTTCAGACGAGGATTGCTGTCAGAAGGACCTACGGGCCGTCGCCGCGGCGCGCCGATTGCGAACCAGGGGCGATCTGCTCGGTCGCCGCTTCTACTTCTGGAATTAAAATATCGAGTTTGTTGGTAGCGAGGGAGGGATTTGAACCCCCGACACAAGGATTATGATTCCTCTGCTCTAACCAGCTGAGCTACCCCGCCCCACAGCGCCTTCGCCCCGGAGGGCGATGCATCGCGAGGTCGGGGTATAGGAAGACGGGATGTAGGGTGTCAACGGTCCGTTGCCGGCCGCGTGCAGAAACCCTCGTTCGCCTCGGTGAAACGACGACGCAAGTGTCAGCCGTTGCGCGTTCGCTGTGCCGTCAGGCCATGTCCGATCCGGCCTGCACTACTATCTTGATCCGGTGGTCCGGATCACGGGCCGAGAGATTCGGAGTGTTCGATGACCCGCAGCGCCAGCATCCGCTTCGCCGTCCTGCTCGCCTTCGCGGCGTCACCGCTCGTCGGCTCACCGACCTTCGCGGCGGGCAAGACCTATCGGGCGGCCCTCAACGGCGGCAGCGAGGTCCCACCGACGCAGTCGCAGGGCACCGGCGAAGTCACCGCGACCTACGATGCGGCCAGCAAGCGGCTGAGCTGGACGGGGAGCTACAGCGACCTCACCGGCCCCGTGACGGCAGCCCATTTCCATGGGCCGGCCAAGCCCGGAGAGAATGCCGGTGTCCTGGTTCCGGTGACCGCCCCGTCCAGCCCCTTCGCCGGCGAGGCGACCCTGGACGACGCCAAGGCGGCGGATCTTCAAGCCGGCCGCGTCTACTTCAACATCCACACGGCGGCGAACCCGAAGGGCGAGATTCGCGGGCAGGTCGAGCCGGGCCGGTGAGGCGGCGTCTCGACGGGCGCCCTCGCGCCGGTTAGGCGAACTAGGCCCCGCCGGAGCCTTCGATGAAGCAGACCGAGGCCATCATCGCCTGGACGCCCGTTCGTTGGGCGGAGCTGAAGCCGGAGACGGCTGGACAGGTCATCGTCCTGCCCGCGCCCGACGCCGCGGGTCTGGCCCGCCGCTACATGATGCGCGCGGGCGCCAGCTCGTCGGCCCTGGCTGCTCTGTCGGACGAGGCGCGCATCACCCGCCTGTTCATCGACTTTCAGACCCTTGTCGTGCGCGACGGCATCGATCCGCAGGTTGCACACCGCGCCTTCCTGGCGATCGACGAGTACCGGTTCCGCATCGCCCCCGATACCGAGGGCGCCGAATTCGAGGATCCGCCCGAGGAGGATTGACCCGTCTGGCCGGGCCCATCCGGTGCTGCGCGCCGATCACCGACCGCAGAGTGGCCTCGCGGAGGCGTGAGAATAAAGAATACGCCTTCGGCCGTCGCCGCCCTATCTCCCCGGTCGTCCTGACTTCCTCGGAGGCCGGCCATGCCCCTGTCCCGTCGCGCCATCATCGCCGCCACGGCCCTGCTGCCCGTCGCAGGCCGCTTCGCGCGGGCCGCGGAACCGCTTGTCCGGCGACCCATCCCGTCCAGCGGCGAGATGCTGCCGGCGATCGGGATCGGCACCTCGCGCCGTTACGAAGTCGAGCCGACGCCGGACCGGATCGCGCCGTTGAAGGAGGCCGTTCAGACCTTCGTGTCCCTCGGCGGCACGGTGCTGGACACCGCCCCGAGCTACGGCACCGCCGAGGACGTGCTCGGCGCGATCCTGGCCGAGACCGGCCTGCGCCCCAAGGTGTTCCTCGCCAGCAAGGTCGATACGACCGGCCGCGACGAGACCCGGGCGGAATTCGAGCGGTCCCTGAAACGGATGAAGGTCGATACGCTCGACCTCGTCGCCGTCCACAACCTGATCGACGTGAACGACAATCTGGCGGTCCTGCGCGACCTGAAGGCGTCCAAGCGGATCCGCTACGTCGGCGTGACGGTCTGGCGCGACACCCAGCTCGATGCCCTCGAAGCCGTGATGAAGCGCGAGACCCTCGACTTCATCCAGGTGAACTACGCGATCGACAACCGCGCCGCGGCCGAACGCGTGATTCCGCTGGCGGCCGATCGGGGCATGGCGGTGATGACCAACGTCCCCTTCGGCCGCGACCGCCTGTTCAAGGCGGTGCAGGGCAAGGAGCTTCCAGCCGTCGCCAAGGACCTCGGCTGCACCAGCTGGCCGCAGGTTTTCCTGAAATACGTGCTCGGCAATCCGGCCGTGACCTGCCCGATCCCCGGCATGGCGAAGGCCGCCTATGTCGAGGACAACCTCGGCGCCGCCCGCGGCAAGCTCCCGGATCCGGCCCAGCGCAAGCAGATGGAGACCTTCATCGATGCGGTCTGATCGCACCACGCGCCGCGCGGCGCTCCTTCTGACAGCCGGATTGTCTCTGGCGGTGGCCCTGCCGGCCCTCGCACAGGACGGTGCCGGGAAAATCCGGATTGGCGTGATCGGCGCCGGCAATATCGGCGGGACCATCGGCACCCTCTGGGTCAAGGATGGCCACGAGGTGATGTTCGCCTCGCGGCACCCGGAGGCCCTGGCCTCCATGGTGTCGGAACTCGGACCGAAGGCGAAGGCCGGCACCCCGGAGGAAGCGATTCGGTTCGGCGATGCCGTGTTCATCGCCGTGCCCTACAAGGCCTATCCGGATCTTGCCAAGGAGATCGCGCCGGCGCTCAAGGGCAAGGTCGTCCTTGATGCCGGCAACGCCACGCAGAAGCGGGATGGCGCACTCTACGACGAGGTGCAGGCGAACGGCATTGGGGCAACCTCGGCGAAGTATTTCCCGGATGCGAAGCTGGTGCGAGCGTTCAACGCGGCGAACTACAAGGTCTTCGCCAAGGAAGGCGCCGATGGCGGCAAGGACCGCTCGGGCGGACGCATGGCGATCCCGATCGCCGGTGATGATCCGGAGGCCCTGAAAATCGCGGAGGGTCTCGTCCGCGACGCCGGCTTCGATCCGGTCGTGGTCGGGCCGCTCAAGGACGCCGATAAGGTCGCGATCGGCGCCCCGGCGTTCGGTCAGAATGTCACGGCTCCGGAACTGCGCGAGAAGCTCGGGTTGCCGAAGTAGGGGCATGGGCGTGCTCTGCCCCGTCCTCGATCGGAACGGTCCGGCCGCCCCGCTGGCGACGCGCGGCGCCGGACGACGAAGCGGGATCGCACCGTCGGGATCACCCCATGCCTGAGGCCTTACGGGCCGGCGGATTGCTGGCGCGTCTGATCGATATCCAGCCCGGCGAGGGGCGGGCGCTCGCCTGGGCCTGGGCCTACATCTTCTCGATCCTGGCCGCCTATTACGTGCTGCGCCCGATCCGCGACCAGATGGGCGTGGCCGGCGGCATCGAGAACCTGCCCTGGCTGTTCACCGCGACCCTGGTGGGCATGCTCTGCCTGAACCTGCCCTTCGCCTATCTGGTGAAGCGGATGCCGCGGGCGCGGTTCGTGCCGATCACCTACCGGTTCTTCGCGGCCAACATCCTCGCCTTCGCGCTGACGCTCTCCCTCGCGCCGCCGGACTGGACGATCTGGATCGGGCGCTTCTTCTTCGTCTGGCTGTCGATCTTCAACCTATTCGTCGTCTCGATCTTCTGGGCGACGATCGTCGACGTGTTTTCGAACGCGCAGGGACGGCGCCTGTTCGGCTTCATCGCGGCCGGTGCGACGCTCGGCGCCATCGCCGGCTCGGCCACCACGGCGATCCTCGCCAAGAACGTCCCGACCTGGGGCCTGATGCTCTGCGCGGTGGTGCTGCTTGAGGTCGCGGTGTTCTGCATGCGCGGTCTGGCGGCCCTGTCGAGCCGGCTCCACGAGGTGCCAGGCAGCGGCGCGAGCCCGAAGGGCGATCAGGATCGGACGATCGGCGGCAGCGTGCTGGCGGGCGTAACCCGGACCTTCGCGTCCCCCTACCTGCTCAACATCTCCCTGTTTCTGCTGCTGTTCTCGGTGACCTCGACCTTCCTGTATTTCGAGCAGGCGGGCATCGCGAAGCGCAGCTTTCCGGATCGCGGCGCCCAGACGGCCTTCTTCGCCAGCGTCGACCTGGCGGTGAACGTGCTGACGCTCGGTATCCAGCTGTTCCTCACCGGCCGGATCGTCAACCGGCTCGGGGTCGCCCTGACCCTCGCCCTCCTGCCGGCCTTCAGCATCCTGGGCTTCGCGGCGCTCGCGATCTGGCCGACGATCGGTGTGATCGTCGCCTTCCAGGTCCTGCGCCGGGCCGGCAATTTCGCCATCGCCCGGCCGATCCGGGAGGTGCTGTTCACCGTCGTCCCGCGGGAGGACCGCTACAAGGCCAAGAGCTTCATCGACACCGTGGTCTACCGCCTCGGTGATCAGGTCGGTGCGTGGTCCTTCACCGGCATACAGAGCGCCGGGCTCGGCAGCGCGAGTATCGCGGGCGCGGCGATTCCGCTCTCGCTCGCGTGGCTGGTGAACAGCGTCTGGCTCGGGAGCGCGCAGGAACGTCGCCGGATCGCGCAGGAGACCGCGTCGGACGAAGGCATCGCAGTGTCGCGGGATGCCGCGCCTGGGGAGCCGGGCGGTCGACTCAGCGGTGTCTCATGAAATCCCGGAGGGGGAGGGCTCGGAACGGGCGCAGGCTGGCGAAGAAGATCCAGTCGAACATCTGAGGCATGGGGCAGCCCATCACGAGGTCCGCCTCAGGTTCTACCACCGCGGCCGCCCGAAGCTCCTGAAGGGTCACCGGTCGCCACCCCACCCGTTAAGATGCGGTTTACCCTGTGCGACGAGGGTTCGGGCTCGGTCGGGCCGGGAGAGCAGGATGGCGGAGCCCTCGACGGACAAGCGACGGCGCCGTCGGCAAGGCCGATCGCTGGTGCCCCTGATCGTGCTGCTCCTGGCGCCGGGCTCGGTCCCCGCGCAGGAGGCCCTGTTCATCCGGATCCGGCCGCTGCCCGACGCGGACGCGGCGCGCGCCGCCCGGGAGGCGGTGTGGGCGCGCCGTCAGGCCCATGCGCGGGCCGTGATCGAATCCGTCTGCACCGGGTGCCTCGGCGCCTGGAAGGCCGAGGCCGCCCCGCGCGCTGCGCCGCAGCCCGTGCCCGTGGACGCTCAGGAAGCGCAGATTGCGAACCTCACTGTGCGAATAGGGGTTGAACTCGACCCCGGCCCCGTTGCATCCGACCAGCCCGATTCATCGACCTCCGAGAGGCATCCATGACGCAAGCGCATCCGACCAGCGGCGCAGAGCCCGAAGTCGATTGCCCGGTGAGCCTGGAAGTCCTGGGCTCCGTGTACCGCGCCGACGAGTTCGACCTGCCGCTGATCCTCGAAGAGATCCCGCCGCTGAAGCGCGCCCAGCTCGCCACCTACCTGTACGGCAAGAGCCACATGCACAAGCTCGGCCTCAAGGTCGCCCGCTCCTGCGAGCGCGACGACCTGATCAAGGTCGCGGGCGAGATCGGCTCGGTGATCCACGGACAGGCGCATCTGAAGCCGTCCCGCCCGGCGCCCGAGGCGCCGCCGCAGCTCCGCGCGAAGACGCCCCCGGGCCAGAAGAAGGTCAGCCTCGCCGGCGCCGCAGCGAAACCCGCGATCAGCCTGGGTGGCTCGGCGAAGGTCCGCAACTTCGACTGAGCGGGCGCTTCTGGCGCGTGCCTTGCGCAGCGATCCCCAGCCCACGGCCGGGATGCGCGTTGCGCGCGCCCCGGGCTTCGGATAATCGCCCGCGATGAACACCGACCACGACAAGATCCTGATCGTCGATTTCGGCTCTCAGGTGACGCAGCTCATCGCCCGCCGGGTGCGGGAGGAGGGCGTCTATTGCGAGATCGTGCCCTTCACGAAGGCCGAGGCCGCCTTCCGCGAGCAGAAGCCGAAGGGCGTGATCCTGTCGGGCGGCCCCGAATCGGTGACGGTCGAGGCCTCGCCCCGGGCGCCGCAGTTGGTGTTCGAATCGGGCGTCCCGGTCTTCGGCATCTGCTACGGCCAGCAGACCATGGCGGCGCAGCTCGGCGGCGCCGTCGAGGGCGGGCACCACGCGGAATTCGGCCGGGCCGAAGTCGAGATTCTGGCCGATTGCCCGCTCTTCAAGGGCGTCTGGCACAAGGGTGAAAAATATCCGGTCTGGATGAGCCACGGCGACCGGGTCACCAAGCTCCCCGACGGCTTCACCACCGTGGCGATCTCCAAGAACGCCCCCTTCGCGGCGGTGGCCGACGCGGCACGCAACTACTACGCGGTCCAGTTCCACCCCGAAGTGGCGCACACGCCGCACGGCGCGCTGCTGATCCGCAACTTCGTCCGCGACGTCGCCGGCTGCTCGGGCGACTGGACCATGGGCGCCTACCGCGAGGAGGCCATCGCCAAGATCCGCGAGCAGGTCGGCTCCGAGAAGGTGATCTGCGGCCTGTCGGGCGGCGTCGACTCGGCCGTGGCGGCGGTGCTGATCCACGAGGCGATCGGCGACCAGCTCACCTGCGTGTTCGTCGACCACGGGCTCCTGCGCCTGGGCGAGGCCGAGCAGGTCGTGGCCCTGTTCCGCGACCACTACAACATCCCGCTCGTCCACGTCGAAGCGTCGGGCATGTTCCTGGCGGCGCTCGAAGGCGTGTCGGATCCGGAAGTGAAACGGAAAACGATCGGCCGCCTGTTCATCGACGTGTTCGAGGCCGAATCGAAGAAGATCGGCGGTGCGGGCTTCCTCGCGCAGGGCACGCTCTATCCGGACGTCATCGAGAGCGTCAGCTTCACCGGCGGCCCGTCCGTCACGATCAAGAGCCACCACAATGTCGGCGGTTTGCCCGAGCGCATGAAGCTGAAACTGGTCGAGCCGCTGCGCGAGCTGTTCAAGGACGAGGTGCGGGTGCTCGGCAAGGAGCTCGGCCTGCCGGACGCCTTCGTCGGCCGGCATCCGTTCCCCGGTCCGGGGCTGGCGATCCGCTGCCCCGGCACGATCACCGCCGAGAAGCTGGAGGCCCTGCGCAAGGCCGACGCGATCTACCTGGACGAGATCCGGCAGGCCGGCCTCTACGACACGATCTGGCAGGCCTTCGCGGTGATCCTGCCGGTCAAGACGGTCGGCGTGATGGGCGATGGCCGGACCTACGACCATGTCTGCGCGCTGCGCGCCGTCACCTCGGTGGACGGTATGACGGCGGATTTCTATCCGTTCGACATGGCCTTCCTCGGCCGCGTGGCGACGCGAATCATCAACGAGGTGAAGGGCATCAACCGGGTGACCTACGACATCACCTCGAAGCCGCCCGGCACGATCGAGTGGGAGTAAGCCGGCCGCCGGATCGATGGTTTCAGCCTGATCTGCGCGCCGTCACCGCGCGCGCAGCGAAGCGACCCGGTGCGGCGCGACGGCGAGAAACGTGGTGCCGCCTGGGTTGCTTCTCGTCGCTCGCAAGGACGTCCGAGGCGCGCGAGGCCGCGTCATGAGGCCCTGTCATGGCGCGCACAGGGCCGGTTCGAGCGCCTTCAACGCCGGGCGGAACGCCGCCAGATGGAGACCGTCCCGCATGGCGCCCGGCTTGGCGTAGCCGGTTTCGCCGTCGCGCAGATCCGCAAACGGATCCGCGAAGGCACAGCCCAGCCGCCCGCAGAGGTTCTCAAGCCGGCGCGAATAATCCGCCACCGCGCCCGCCTCGACGATCTTGCCGAGTTCGCGCCCGACCGGGGGGAGGGCGGTGACCACGACCCGCGGGCTCAAGTCTCGCAGCCGCCTGATGATCGCTTCGGCGGCGGCTTCGAACTGTTCCGTCGGCTTCGTCAGCTGCGGGTTGTTCTTCACCAAGATGTCGTTGGTCCCGATCGTCAGCGCGGCCACGCGCGGATGGGTCTTGAAGGTCAGGCGTGCGAGGTAGTCGGCATAGCTGGCCGCCGTCGCACCGCTGACGCCACCGTTGACGAGATCGAGACCGCACGGACGCTGACCGCCGGGCTGCAGCTCCACCTGGGAATCGCCGCTCCAGAGCACGTAGTCCGCCGGCGCCTCGTCGAGACTCACCTGGACGGCGATGAGGCGCATCACCGCGTAGGCGCGCGCATCGGCGGCGGGCCGGTGCAGGTGCCACCCGGCGAGTCCGCCCAGCGTCAGCAGGATCAGGCCGCCGAGGATGAACAGGACAAGGCGCTTCACGACGTGGCACCGGCGCGGTCGACCTGTGCGTCGGGCCGCGCGTCCGTCGAGGCATAGTACGGCTTGATGTCGAGGAGCGGCGTGCCGTCGATGCAATCGAGGCCGCGAACACGCAGCACGTCACCGTCCCGGCCGAGCAGTTCCACGACCGACAGGGCGATCGGGTTCGGCCGGGCCGGCGAGCGCAGCGCAAAGGTCCCGCGTGGGCCGTCGGCATGGCGCGGCTGCTGCACGACGAGGCCGCGTGTCGCCTGCTCCATCCAGTAGAGCAGGATCAGGTGAGTGCAGCCCGTGATGTTGCGCAGGCCCGGCACGAAGGCTGGATCGACTTCAACCGTGCAGAGCGCGTCGGTCTGAAGGCCGTTCTTCGGGCATTCCGGGCGTGTCCGCCACGGCGTGCGCAGCCGGCCGATGAAATGGAGGCCCGCATCGAAGGTCGCGGGGAGGCTCGCCATCTCCTCGCCGGGACGGATCCCGAACTCGTCTGCGTCCATGCCGCCTCGCTCCGATCCGGCGGGGTTGTCGGCCAGGCGCCCGCCGCCCGCAACCCCACAGGCCGCCCGCACCTCGCTACCCGGCGGCCGCGGGTGTAGAGCCGGCGCGAAGAACGGAGGTGACATGATCGAACGGGAATTGCGGCCGATGCAGGCGGTGGCGGATGCCGGGTCCGCCATCAATCGCCTGGTCGAGCTCTACGACGGCGCGGTCGGCGCCCTGCGGGAGGCGCTGGAGCGCTACCTCGCCGGCGGCCCGCCCCCGGACGCCACCGAGCGCTTGGCGTTCCGCTATCCGGAACTGCGCATCACCTACCGCCCGGACGGCCCGCTGCCGCGGGTGCGGCGCGCCACCGCGAAGCTTCAGGCCGCTGGGACCTACGCGACCACCGTCACGCACCCGGCCGCCTTCCGCGACTACCTGACCCGCCAATTGGAGCCGCTGATCGCCGATTACGGCATCACCCTGGAGGTGGGTCTGAGCGCGCAGGAGATCCCCTATCCCTACGTCCTCGAAGCGGGGCTTGATGCCGGCGGGCGCGCCGTCGACGGAGCGGATCTCGCCACGTATTTCCCGGTGCCGCTCCTCTCGCTCGTCGGCGACGAGATTGCGGACGGCACGTTTGCCCTCGCGGACGGCGAGCCCCTACCTCTCGCGCTGTTCGATGGGGTGCGGGTCGATTACTCGCTGCGGCGGCTGGTCCATTATACGGGTTGCGACTGGCGCGATGTCCAGCCCTGGATCCTGCTGACCAATTATCACCGCTACGTGGATCAGTTCGTCCGCCACGGCCTGGAGCGGCTCGCCTCGGGGGCGGAAGGGTTCGAACGCCTGGTCCTGCCGGGCGGGATCTCCGTGTCCCGCGCCGAGGCCGCGCAGGCCGATCCGGCGGCGGTGATCGCCGCATCGCCCTGGCACCGCCATCAGATGCCGGCCTACCACCTCGTCGCCCGCGGTGCCGATGGGACCTTGCAGGGCACGACGCTCGTCAATATCGGCGTCGGCCCGTCCAACGCCAAGACGATCACAGACCACCTCGCCGTTCTCCGCCCCGATTGTTGGCTGATGGTCGGGCATTGCGGCGGCCTTCGCCAGTCGCAGACGATCGGCGACTACGTCCTCGCCCACGCCTATCTGCGCCGGGACCGGATCCTCGACGAGTTGGTGCCGCCGGACGTGCCGGTCCCGGCGCTCGCCGAGGTGCAGGTCGCATTGCAGAACGCGGCCGCCTCGGTGACCGGGGAGCAGGCCGAGGATCTCAAGCGCCGCCTGCGCACCGGCACGGTCGTCACCTACGACGACCGCAATTGGGAATTGCGCTTCAGCCAGGAGCGGCGGCGGATCAACCAGTCGCGGGCCGTCGCGGTCGACATGGAGAGCGGGACCGTCGCGGCTCAGGGGTTTCGCCTGCGCGTGCCCTACGGCGCGTTGCTCTGCGTGTCGGATAAGCCGCTCCACGGCGAGATCAAGCTGCCCGGGGCCGCAAACGCCTTCTACGACCGAGCGGTTTCGGAGCATCTGCGGGTCGGGCTGGCGGCGCTGGACGCGCTTCGTGCCGACCGCCACGGGCTGCACTCGCGCAAATTGCGCAGCTTCGACGAGCCGCCGTTCCGCTGACCGACTGCCGGGCTGTCGTATCCGCGAGCGGCACGTCCCGGGACATCGGTCTCAGCGACCGGCTGACACGGCACGATCGCACGCTCGCGCTTGGAAACACCGGCGCTCGGCCGGGTCGGCCGGTCACATTCCTCCTGACGGGTTGGACGTGCCAACGCGGCGTTTCGCGATGGCGTCGACGGTGCTGCTGGCTGCCGCGGCATTTCTGCCGCGCGGCGTGGACACCCGGGGCTTCGGCGGCGGCGGGTTCAGGGGCGCTCGGATCGGTGTCGAGCGCCTCATCGGTGGTGGGTTCCGCGGCGCGGCCGGTGTCGGGGGCGCCGCCGTTGAAGGCCTGCGGACCGGCGGTTTCACCGGTGCCGGACGGGTCTGCCTTGGTCGCGCGGGGGTGATCGGTAATCGCGGCATGGCCCATCGTGCCTTCGCCGGACGCGGATATGGCCGCAGCTACGGTCCAGGTCTCGACCGCGGCATCGCCGGTTTCGGGCTCGGTCTCGGCTACGACCTGGGTGGCTTCGGCTGCGTCATCTGCGCCGATGGCGACGGTTAAGGCGCCGCCAATTCGGTCTTTCGCGGCGCCTACCACCACTGATTCGACGCGACGCCGCGACGGAACTCGCAAGCCCGGCCGCCGATGCACGGCCGGGCCTCTTCGCGCCTTGCGGCGTTTGGGCAAACACCGGCGACAATCCTCACCGTCCTTCGTCGTTTGCGAAGGCATCATCAAGAAGTTCCGAATTGCGAACCGTTCCAATCCGAACAGGATGCAAGCTACCGCTGTTGAGCGTGGGGTCGGGAGGTTCAGGTGGGCGGGGAGGCGGTGGTTGCAACGACCGCGGTTCTGCTCGTGCTCTGCATGGGCCTCTGGGCGACGGCGCTGCTCCCGGAGGTGGTGACGGCGCTCGCCTTCTTCGGAGCGGCGATGCTGCTGCGTCTCGGCAGCGCCGGGACGGTGTTCTCCGGCTTTTCCACTTCGGCCTTCTGGCTCGTCCTGTCCGGCATGGTGGTCGGGCAGGGCATGACGCGGACGGGACTCGGCGCCCGCATGGCCCGGACCCTCGCCCTGCGCCTTTCAGGATCCTACGCGCATCTCATCGCCGGTCTGGTCGTCCTGAGTTTCCTCATCGCCTTCGTGATGCCGTCGAATCTCGGGCGGATCGCGCTGATGATCCCGATCACCCTGGCGCTCTGCGACGCGTTCGGCCTCGCAACGGGTCGTCCAGGGCGGACCGGCGCGGTCCTGGCCGTGGGCGTCGCGACCCCGATCCTGTCCGCGGCGATCCTGCCGGCGAACGTGCCGAACCTCGTCATGGCGGGCTCGGCCGAGCGGCTGCTCGGCCTCCATCTCTCGTACCTGTCCTATTTCGTGCTTCACGCGCCCGTGCTCGCGCTGGTCAAGGGCGCGATGCTGGTCGCCCTCATCGTCCGGCTGTTCCCGGACCGCCTGGCTTCGGGAGCTCCCGTCCTGCCGCCGCTTCCGCCAATCTCGGCGGCTGAGCGGCGGCTCGCCGTCATCCTTGCCTGCACGCTCGCCCTCTGGATGAGCGACAGCCTGCACGGGCTGGCGCCAGCCTGGGTCGGCCTCGCCGCAGCGGTGACCTGTCTGCTGCCCCGCATCGGCGTGCTGCCGGCCGAGGCCTTTCAGCAGGTCAACCTGCGGACCTGCTTCTACATCGCGGCGCTCCTTGGGCTGGTGGCCCTCGTCAACGAGACCGGGCTCGGCGAGCGGCTGGGTCACATCCTGCTGGCGGTCGCGCCCCTGACGCCGGGCGCCGACGCGAAGAACTTCGCTGTGCTCACCGGTGTCAGCACCGTGCTGACGCTGCTCGTCACCGCCAACGGCGCCCCCGCCCTCTACACGGCGCTGGCCGGCGAGATGACGGAAGCCAGCGGCCTGTCACCGATGGCGGTCGTCTCGCTGCAGGTTCTCGGCTACGCGACCGTCTTCTTTCCCTATCAGGCGCCGCCCATCGTGTTCGCCACCGAACTGGGTGGCGTGCGGCTCCGGCACGCGACGCGGCTGACCCTGGCGTTCGGAGCGGCATCGCTGCTGGCGGCGGCCCCGCTCGACTATGTGTGGTGGCGGTTCCTGGGCCAGCTGCGGTGACAGATTCCTGATAGTGTAGCCCGGGTTGCCGCATTGCGTCGCACCATGACGGATTGCGGCTTGCCCGCGCAGGCACTAGCGCTACCAGATTAGAGACGGTCCAGTTCGCAGCTGCGAGGCTTCAACCCGATGGCACCCACCGCCCGCCCGACAGTGGCACAGCCCCTCTCGCCCCATCTCCAGATCTATCGCTGGACCTGGACCATGGCGATGTCGGTGTTTCATCGTATCACCGGCACGGCGCTCTATGGCGGGACTGCGCTCGTCGCGCTCTGGCTGCTGGCCCTGGCGTCCGGACCGGTCGCCTATTCTTACGTGGCCGGGTTCTTCGGCTCCGTGATCGGGCGGCTGATCCTGTTCGTCTACACGTGGATCCTGATGCACCACATGTTGGGCGGCCTGCGCCACTTCGCGTGGGATTTCGGGATCGGCTTCGATCGGGAGAAGCGCCTCGCCCTGTCGCGCCTGACGCTGATCGGGTCGGTGGCGCTCACCCTCGTCATCTGGGCGGTCGCCCTTCTGGTCCGCTGAGGAGGCCGCAATGGCACAGGAACAGGTCCGCCAGGACACCCGCGTCTCGATCCGCACCCCGCGTGCCCGTGTCCAGGGCCTGGGCGTCGCCCATCACGGCGTTGGCCACTGGTGGCTCCAGCGCATCACCGCAGTCACCAACACGGTGCTGATGCTGGCCTTCGTGGTGATCATCGCCAACATGGCCGGCCGCAACTACGCGGAAGCAGTCCATATCGTCGCAAACCCCTTCGTCTCGATCATCCTCATCCTGGCATTCCTGTCGGTGGCGCTCCACATGCGTCTCGGGATGCAGGTGATCATCGAGGATTACGTGCACGCACAGGCAACCAAAATCGCCGCCGTGTTCGCGAACAACGTCTACGCGGTCCTCGTGGCCGTCGCCTGCCTCTACGCGGTCCTGCGCATCGGCTTCGGACAGCCGGCCTGAACCCAGCCACCCCGCTTTTCGAGGAGCCGAACATGGCCGCCAACGGCACCAACGGCAGCGGGCCTGCCTACACCATCCACGATCACGCCTTCGACGTGGTGATCGTCGGCGCGGGCGGCGCGGGCCTGCGGGCCACCGTCGGCTGCTCGGAAGCCGGGCTGCGCACCGCCTGCATCACCAAGGTGTTCCCGACCCGCTCGCACACCGTGGCGGCGCAGGGCGGCATCTCGGCCTCGCTCGGCAATATGGGTCCGGACGATTGGCGCTGGCACATGTACGACACCGTGAAGGGGTCGGACTGGCTCGGCGACCAGGACGCGATCGAATACCTCGTGCGTAACGCCCCCGCCGCGGTCTACGAGCTGGAGCATTGGGGCGTGCCCTTCTCGCGCACCGAGGAAGGCAAGATCTATCAGCGCCCGTTCGGCGGCATGACCACCGATTACGGCAAGGGTACCGCCCAGCGCACCTGTGCGGCGGCCGACCGCACCGGCCACGCCATGCTGCACACCCTCTACGGGCAGGCGGTGAAGAACCAGACCGACTTCTTCATCGAGTACTTCGCCCTCGACCTGATCATGGACGACGAGGGCCGCTGCCGCGGCGTAATCGCCCTCGATCAGGCCACCGGCGAGATCCATCGGTTCCGCGCCCAGCAGACGATCCTGGCGACCGGCGGCTACGGGCGCGCCTATTTCTCGGCGACCTCCGCGCACACCTGCACCGGCGACGGCAACGCCATGGTGCTGCGCGCCGGCCTGCCGCTGCAGGACATGGAGTTCGTGCAGTTCCACCCGACCGGCATCTACGGCGCAGGCTGCCTCATCACCGAGGGCTCGCGCGGCGAAGGCGGCTACCTGACGAACTCCGAGGGCGAGCGCTTCATGGAGCGCTACGCGCCCTCCGCCAAGGACCTCGCCTCGCGCGACGTGGTCTCGCGCTCCATGACGATGGAGATCCGTGACGGCCGAGGCGTAGGCAAGAACAAGGATCACATCTACCTGCACCTCGACCACCTCGACCCGAAGATCCTGCACGAGCGCCTGCCCGGCATCTCGGAGAGCGCTAAGATCTTTGCCGGTGTCGATGTCACCAAGGAGCCGATCCCGGTCATCCCGACCGTCCACTACAACATGGGCGGCATCCCCACGAACTATCACGGCGAGGTGCTGACGCTTCGCGACGGCAACCCCGACACGGTGGTCCCGGGCCTGATGGCGATCGGCGAGGCGGCCTGCGTCTCGGTGCACGGCGCCAACCGCCTCGGCTCGAACTCGCTGATCGACCTCGTGGTGTTCGGCCGCGCCGCCGGCAAGCGCTGCGCCGAGATCGTCGAGCCGAATGGCCGCGCGATGGAGTTGCCGAAGGGCGCCACCGACAAGGCCCTCGAGCGCCTCGACCGCTTCCGCTACGCCAACGGCTCGACGCCGACCGCGGAGCTGCGCGCCGAGATGCAGAAGACGATGCAGAACAACTGCGCCGTGTTCCGCACCGGCGAGGTGCTGGAGGAGGGCAAGGGCCTGATCCACAAGGTCTGGAACGCCGCCGCCGACGTGAAGGTCACCGACCGCTCCCTCGTCTGGAACACGGATCTGCTGGAAACCCTGGAGTTCGACAACCTGATCGGGCAGGCGGTCGTCACCATGGAATCCGCCGCCAACCGCACCGAGTCCCGCGGCGCCCATGCCCGCGAGGACTTCCCGGACCGCGACGACAAGGACTGGATGAAGCACACCCTGTCCTGGCTCGACGAGGGCCGGCATCAGGTGAACATCGATTACCGCCCGGTGCACACCTACACGATGTCGAACGAGATCCAGTACATCGAGCCGAAGGCACGAGTATACTAATCTCGAAATACAAATCATGCGTGCAGTCGCCGACCTAGGCCGTGCGACTGCCCCAGTCTGCTCCAGCGGAAGCTGCCGACCATCATGGCCCAGTTCAACCTTCCGAAGAACTCCCAGATCACGCAGGGCAAGGCCTGGCCCGCCCCTCCGGGCGCGAAGAGCCTGCAGACCTTCAAGATCTACCGCTGGAACCCGGATGACGGAGCCAATCCGCGGATCGACACCTATCAGGTCGACCGCGAGGATTGCGGCCCGATGGTCCTCGACGCGCTGCTGTGGATCAAGAACAAGGTCGATTCGACCCTGGTCTTCCGCCGCTCCTGCCGCGAGGGCATCTGCGGCTCCTGCGCGATGAACATCGAGGGCCAGAACGCGCTCGCCTGCACGATGGGCATCGAGGAGTGCAAGAACCCCGACAACGCCCTGCCGGTGATGACCCGGAAGGACAAGGACGGCGCGATCCGGATCTATCCGCTGCCGCACATGCCGGTCCTCAAGGATCTCGTGCCGGACCTCACCAACTTCTACGCCCAGCACGCGGCGATCGAGCCCTGGCTCCAGACCGAGACGCCGGCGCCCGAGAAGGAGTGGCGCCAGACCCCGGAGGATCGCTCCAAGCTCGACGGTCTCTACGAGTGCATCCTGTGCGCGTGCTGCAGCACCTCGTGCCCGAGCTACTGGTGGAACGGGGAGAAGTTCCTGGGCCCGGCCGCGCTGCTCCAGGCCTATCGGTGGCTGATCGATTCGCGCGACGAGAATACCGGAGACCGGCTCGACAACCTGCACGATCCGTTCCGGCTCTACCGCTGCCACACGATCATGAACTGCGCCAACACCTGCCCGAAGAGCCTCAACCCGGCGAAGGCGATCGCCGAGATCAAGAAGATGATGGTCGAGCGCGCGCTCTGATCGCGGAGCGGTGAGGCCTCCCGGTCACACCGGGGGGAAAAGGGCCGGCCCTCCGCACCGGTTTTGCCCGCGGAGGGAGCAGCCGCCTTGCAGTCAGCGCATTTGGATCGGAGTCAGGCGGCAGGCGCGTCAGCGCCCCGTTCAGACCGACTCGAAGTGGACCGATGCTGCGCCCCAGCCTGTCGACGTTCGCCGTACTCTGCCTGAGTGCCAGCCTCGGCGCCTGTGCGTCCAGCCGGCTGGACGCGCCGCGCACCCGTGCCCCGTCCCAGCAAGGATCCCTCGACGCGGTCACCGCGATCCCGTCGGGAACCGTGACCGCGGCGCCCCTGGCACCGCCGCCGGGTGCCGCGGCGAGCCCCGACGCGCCCCCGCCGCCCGGTGCGCAAGCCGCGCTTGCGCCCGCTACGCCGACCGTGATCGCGGAACCGGTCACCCCGCCTCCACCGCCGCCGCCGGTAGTGGCGAGCGGGCGGGCGTCCGTGGTCGGTTCCTGGGATGCCCGGGACGCGACCGGGGCGAACTGCAAGGTCACGCTCTCGAGCGCGCCGGCCCTCGACCTCTACAAGGCCTCGGCCACGAGCTGCCCGAACAAGGATCTCGCCCGAGTCTCGGCCTGGGATTTCCGCGACGGCGAGGTCTACCTCTACCAGCCGGGCGGCACGGTGGCGGCGCGTCTTCGTCAGGGTGGCGGCGGTCTCGAAGGGGCCCTGACCAAGTCCGGCGCGGCTCTAGCCCTGAACCGCTGAGGCCTTCCACTGAGCAGGTTTCTCAAAAGTGGTTGCCGGTTTTGCGACAGAAACCTGCGACCACACAAGGACCCAAGCGGACGAAGCGTTCGCCTGCCAACGCAAGTTCGCTTAGGGCACCGGAACTGCTGCCGCGACCACTCCGCACGGTTGGCGCGCGGCGGCCCGCGCTTAGATAAGGGGTCCCGTAGCCTCACATCCCCGGCAGCATGTTCCTCGATTGGCTCGAGCGCCGCGTCGATCCGTTCGCGCCCTTCGACGAGTCGCAGATGCCGCCGCGCTCGGTGCTCGGCTTCGCGTGGTTCTACCTGCGCCCGATCCGCGCCGCCCTGGCGGCCCTGTTCGTCATCGCGGTGATCGCCGGCACGATCGAAGCCTCGCTCTACCTCGTGATGCGCTGGTTCATCGACCTGCTCGGCTCGGCCGATCGGGCGACCGTCCTGGCGGATCACGCCACCGGGATCGGCCTCGCCATCCTGCTCGTGGCGTTGATCCGGCCGGTCTCGATCTGGGCGCACGAAGTGCTGTCCAATCAGCTCGTGGTGCCGCAATCGACCAGCCAGATCCGCTGGCGGGCGCATCTCTACACCCTCGGACACGCCCTGTCGTACTTCCAGGGGGACTTCTCGGGACGCCTCGCCAACCGCGTCGTCCAGGTGGGACCTGCGGTGCGCGAACTGGCCGTCGTGTTCATCGACACGCTGCTCTACGTGGCGATCTACGCAGTGACCGCGGTCGGGCTGTTCAGCTCGATATCCCCGTGGCTAGCCCTGCCGGTCCTGCTCTGGATCGGCGCCTATGCGTGGCTGACCGCGTGGTTCGTGCCCCGGGCGCGCGCCCGTTCGCACAGGACCGCCGATACGCGCTCGACGCTGATCGGCCGCATCGTCGACAGCTACACCAACATCCTGACCGTCAAGCTCTTCGCCCGGGACCGGGAGGAGCGGGCGGCGGTGCGCGACGCCGTGGAGGTTCACACCGACGCCTATCTGCACCAGTTCCGCCTGGTGACGCTGACGACCAGCCTGCTCGGTCTGCTCAACAGCGCGCTCCTGATCGCCACGGGCGCCGCCTGTCTCGCGCTCTGGCGCAGCGGCGGCATGACCACCGGCGAGGCGTCCGCCGGCCTCGCCCTGGTCCTCCGCCTCATCGCGATGTCCGGCTGGGTCATGCAGACCGTCCGCGGCGTCTTCGAGAACGTCGGCGTGGTCCAGGAGAGCATGCAGACCATGGCGCGTCCGCACGCGCTGGTCGATGCCCCGGACGCGCGGCAACTCACCGTCTCGGGTGGCGAGATCCGATTCGAGAAGGTCGGCTTCCATTACGGCCGCGGCGACGCGACGGTGATCGAGGACTTCTCGCTGACCATCCGCCCCGGCGAGAAGGTCGGCCTCGTCGGCGTCAGCGGCGCGGGCAAGTCGACGCTCGCGAGCCTGCTGCTGCGCCTCTACGATATCGAGAGCGGACGCATCCTCGTGGATGGGCAGGATATCGCCGCGGTGACGCAGCAATCCCTGCGCGAGGCGATCGCGATGGTGAGCCAGGATACCTCGCTGCTCCACCGCTCTATTCGCGACAACATCGCCTATGGCCGCCCGGATGCCGACGACGCGGACATCGCTCAGGCGGCCCGGCTGGCGCATGCGGACGGCTTCATCGCCGACTTGGTCGATCACAAGGGGCGCCGGGGCTACGATGCTCAGGTCGGCGAGCGCGGCGTCAAGCTCTCGGGCGGCCAGCGCCAGCGGATCGCCATCGCGCGGGTGATCCTCAAGGACGCGCCGATCCTCATCCTCGACGAGGCGACCTCCGCGCTCGACAGTCAGGTCGAGGCGGCGATCCAGGAATCCCTCGACACCCTGATGGCCGGCAAGACCGTGCTGGCCATCGCCCACCGCCTCTCGACGATCGCGGCCCTCGACCGCCTCGTGGTGATCGACCGCGGTCGAATCGTCGAGGAAGGGACGCACGCGGAACTCGTCGCCCGCGGCGGCGTCTATGCAGGCCTGTGGTCGCGCCAATCGGGCGGCTTCCTGGCCGACCAGTTGGCGCAGGCACGGTCGGAGACCCGGCCTTCGCAGGACCGGCGTACGCGCCATGTTTCGGACGCCTGACGCCGCTAGAGCCCGAGCCTGGGCGACGACCCGGAGCCGCACGGTCTAGCTGCCGCGCGTTCATATCGACGGGCCGCGGCCCGTCGGTCCAGATTTTAGATATCCCGAGAGTTTACCATGCCGGCACTCGACCTCGCGGGCCTTCCCGCGCGGGACGGGGCTCCGCTGCACCGCCCCTGGCTCCGCGAATTGCGCGCGACGCTCGCGCTGTCCGGGCCGCTCGTGCTCATCAACCTCGCCCAGCACGGCCTGATCATGGCCGATGTCGTGATGCTCGGCCGCCTCGGGGCCGAGGCCCTGGCGGCCGCGACCCTGGCACACGGGCTCTACTTCATCCTGTTCATCGGCGGCCTCGGCCTGACCGGGACGGTGGCGCCCCTGATCGCGGCGGCACTCGGGCGCGACCCCGGGTCCACCGACGCCGCACGCCGGACCCTGCGGGCGGGCTTCTGGGCCGCCACCCTGGTGGCCGCGCCCCTGATGGCGCTCCTCTGGCACACCGGCCCGCTGCTCGCCGCGATCGGCGAACCGCCGGCTCTGGCTGAGGCCGCGGGCACCTATATGCGCGTCCTGCAATGGGCGATGTGGCCGGCCCTGCTGTTCATGGCCCTGCGGGGGGCGCTCGCCGCACTGGAACGACCGGGCTGGGCGCTGGCCGCGAGCCTGGCGGCGCTTCCGATGAACGTCACCCTCGGACTCTGGCTCGCCTTCCCGGCGGGCCTCGATCTCGGCATGGCGGGCATCGGCGCCGCCACGCTCTGCTCGGCCGTGTTCAGCCTCGCCGTCCTGGTCGCCGTGGTGCTGTGCGATCCGCGGCTCCGGCGCTACCGGCTGATGCAGGGGCTCTGGCACTTCGATGCCGCCCGGCTCGCCGACGTGTTCCGCCTCGGCCTGCCGATGGCGGCGACCGGCCTCGCCGAGGCCGGACTGTTCGAAGCGGCCGCGCTCGGCATGGGTCTGTTCGGCGCGAGCCAGCTCGCCGCCCACGCGGTGGCGATCCAGATCGCGGCCGTCTGCTTCATGGTGCCGAACGGCGTTGCCCAGGCCGCGACCGTGCGGGTCGGCCTGGCCTACGGGCGCCGCGACGGATTAGGCGTGCGCCGGTCCGGCGCGGTCGCCCTCGCGCTCGCCTTCGCGTTCATGACGCTCTGCGCGCTCACGCAGCTCCTCGTTCCGGAGCGGCTCATCGGCCTCTTCCTCGACCTCGGCGATCCGACCAACGCGGCCGTCCTGCCGGTCGCGGTTGCCTTCATCGGCTTCGCGGCGGTCTTCGCGGTCGCCGACGGCGTCCAGTCGGCGGCGCTCGGTATGCTGCGCGGCCTGCAGGATACCCGCATCCCGATGTGGATCGCCGTCGGCGGGTACTGGGGCCTCGGCGTACCCCTCGGCGCCATCCTGGCCTGGGGGGCCGACATGCAGGGCTACGGTATTTGGCTCGGCTTCTGTGCGGGCCTCTTCGCGGTGGCCAGCCTCCTGACCGTGCGATGGCGCCGACTCACGGCGTACGCCTGACCCGACGTTCGCCTGGCGATGAGGGCCGGCACGACGGGCGTGGACACTCATAGGGCGCCTGGCCCGGTGCTCCCATGCCGCATCGCGGTAACATCCGGCCCCGCTTCCTCAGCGAGACGCGGACGCGCTTCCGCGGTCGGCTTGACTCCGGGCGACGGCCGGTCGCATTGCACAGTTTAGAATGAAAGTGCTCTGGTCCGTCCAGGCCGACAATCCCGCGCCGAAGCGGGCAATCACCCTCGTCCGGCACGATGAGGACCCGCTCTCTGGAGGTTCGAGACATTGGCGAACACATCAGCCGCCGCTCCCGCGGCCTCCGGGCAAGAGGGCAGCCGTCGCGACTTCCTGTTCCTGGCCACCGGAGCCGCACTCGCCGTCGGGGCCGGGGCCGCGGCCTGGCCGCTGATCTCGTCCATGGCGCCCGATGCCGATACCATCGCGGCCGGCGCACCGATCGAGGTCGACCTGTCGCCGATTCAGGACGGCCAGATCGTCAACGTCTTCTGGCGCGGCAAGCTGATCTTCGTGCGCAAGCTGACCGCGAAGGAAGTGACCGACATGAAGGCGGTCCCGCTCTCGGCGATGATCGACCCGGCCGCCTTCACGACCCGCGTGAAGAACGGCCACGACCAATGGCTGATCGTCTACGGCAACTGCACGCATCTCGGCTGCGTGCCGATCGGTCACCAGGGCAATTTCGAGGGCTGGGCCTGCCCTTGCCACGGCTCGCAATTCGACGCGGTGGGTCGCGTGCGCCATGGACCGGCGCCCATCAACCTGCCGATCCCGCCCTACGCCTTCCAGACGGATGCCAAGATCCGGATCGGCGAAGGCGGCAAGGAAGCGGCCTGAGGAGGACGGAAGCATGAGCGGAACGGCCAGCACCTACGTCCCCAAGAGCCGCGTGGCGAAATGGTTCGAGGCGCGCCTGCCCATCGCGGGGCTGGTGCACTCGTCCTTCATCGCGTACCCGGTCCCGCGGAACCTCAACTACTTCTGGACCTTCGGGGCGATCCTCGCGGCCTTTCTGGGCATCCAGATCATCACCGGCGTCTGGCTGGCGATGCACTACGAGCCGTCTGCGACGGGAGCCTTCAACTCCGTCGAGAAGATCATGCGCGACGTGAATTACGGCTGGCTGCTGCGCTACGCGCACGCCAACGGCGCGTCGATGTTCTTCGTGGCCGTCTACGTCCACATGTTCCGGGCGCTCTACTACGGGTCGTACAAGGCTCCCCGTGAGGTGCTCTACATCCTGGGCGTCGTCATCTACCTGCTGATGATGGCCACCGCCTTCCTGGGCTACACGCTGCCCTGGGGCCAGATGAGCTTCTGGGGTGCGACCGTCATCACCAACATCCTGGCGGCGATCCCGGTGGTCGGCGACACGATCCAGACCCTGCTCTGGGGCGGCTACTCGGTCGGCAACCCGACCGTTAACCGTTTCTTCTCCCTGCACTACCTGCTGCCCTGGATGATCGCCGGCGTCGTCGTGCTGCACGTCTGGGCGCTGCATGTGACCGGCCAGAACAACCCGGCCGGCATCCCGATCAAGTCGGGCAAGGACGCGGTGCCGTTCACGCCCTACGCCACCGTCAAGGATGTGTTCGCGACCTGCGTGTTCATGATCCTGTTCGCGTGGTTCCTGTTCTTCCAGCCGAACTTCCTCGGCCACGCCGACAACTACATCCAGGCCAACCCCGCCGTGACGCCTGCACACATCGTGCCCGAATGGTACTTCCTGCCGTTCTACGCGATCCTGCGGGCGGTCCCGAGCAAGCTCGGCGGCGTCATCCTGATGTTCTCGGCGGTGATCATCCTGGCCTTCGCGCCCTGGCTCGATACGTCGCGGATCCGCTCGTGCAACTACCGCCCGATCTACCGCCAGTTCTTCTGGGTGTTCATCGGCGTGACGCTGCTGCTCGGCTGGCTCGGCTCGCAGCCGCCCGAGGGGGGCTACGTGATCGCCTCGCAGGTCTGCACCGCCTACTACTTCGCTCACTTCCTGATCGTCATGCCGCTCTGCGGCCTGTTCGAGACGCCGAAGAAGCTGCCGGGCTCGATCCTCGAGAGCGTGACCGGGCCGGGCAAGCAGGTGAGCGGATCCGGCATGCCGGCGGGCGCCGCCGCCGCTCCGACCACCAAGGGCTGACGGGCTGACGACAGGACCATGATGATGACCCGCGTCCTCTCGACCGCCGCCCTCGCGGCCCTCCTGCTCGGCGCCGCGCCGGCCTCCGCCCAGGAAGGGCATGGCGGACCGATCCCGGCTCGCATGAACTGGAGCTTCGCCGGCACGTTCGGCCGCTTCGACACCGCGCAGTTGCAGCGGGGCTTCCAGGTCTACAAGGAAGTCTGCTCGGCCTGCCACTCGATGAAGCTGGTCTCCTTCCGCAACCTCGCGCAGGAGGGCGGCCCGGACTTCAGCGCCGGACAGGTCAAGGCGCTCGCCGCGACCTATCAGGTCAAGGACGGACCGAACGATGCGGGCGACATGTTCGACCGTCCGGGCCGACCGGCCGACACGTTCCCGCCGCCCTTCCCGAACGATCAGGCCGCCGCCGCCGCCAACGGCGGCAAGGCGCCGCCGGACTTCTCGGTGATCGCCAAGGCGCGGACCTTCTCCCGGGGGTCGCTCTACTTCCTGACCGACTGGCTGCCCCTCATCGGCTATTCGGAGCAGGGACCCGACTACATCCACGCGCTGATCAACGGCTACGAGGATCCGCCGAAGGATTTCACCGTTCCGGATGGCGGCCACTACAACAAGTACTATCCCGGCCACATCATCGCGATGCCGCCGCCGATCACCGACGGGCAGGTCACCTACCCGAAGAACGATCAGGGTCAGCCGGTGGTACCCGAGACCGTCGACCAGTACGGCAAGGATGTCGCGGCCTTCCTGATGTGGACGGCCGAGCCGCACATGATGGATCGCAAGGCCCTGGGCTTCCGGGTGATCCTGTTCCTGATCATCCTGTCGGGGCTGCTCTACTACGTGAAGAAGAAGATCTGGGCCGATGTCGGCGGTGAGGTCCATGGCCTCCAGCCGGAACTGCACAAGACCTACTGAGGCCGTTTCCCGGATCGATGACGTCGATGGGCCTCCCTTGCGGAGGCTCATCTTTTTTGGGCCGTACCGCCATGTTAACCCGTTGTCGCCGCGACGACCGGCTTAGCGAAGGGAGACGATCCCTTCCTCAGCCTCGTCCTGAGATGCTGCGCCGCAGCCTCGAAGGAGGGGCCCAGGGATCATCGCGGGGTCTGGAGGGCTTTTCGAGGCCCCGCTTCGCTCCGGCGCCTCGGGACGAGGTGACGGATGGCAGGATCGCGTAGGAAACCAGCATGACCACAGCGGTCCTCGGGGTGATGGGTGGCTCCGGCGTTTACGACCTGCCGGGGCTCGAGGATGTCCGTGAGGAACGCATCGCCTCCCCCTGGGGGGAGCCCTCGGACGCCCTGCGCATCGGGCGGATCGGCGACACCAAGATCGTGTTCCTGGCCCGCCACGGGCGCGGCCACCGCTACGCGCCCGCCGGCATCAATTACCGCGCCAATATCGACGCCATGAAGCGCGCCGGCGTCACCGACCTCGTGTCGCTCTCCGCCTGCGGCTCGTTCCGCGAGGATCTGCCGCCCGGCCTGTTCGTGCTGGTCGACCAGTTCGTCGACCGCACCCACGGGCGCGCCTCCTCGTTCTTCGGCGACGGCTGCGTCGCCCACGTCTCGCTGGCGCACCCGGTCGGGCCCGGCCTCCAGGCGCGGATCTCCGCTGCGGCGAAGTCCGAGGACATCCCGGTCCATCGCGGCGGCACCTATGTTTGCATGGATGGGCCGCAATTCTCCTCCCTGGCGGAATCCCGAGCCTACAAGGCGCAGGGCTTCGACGTGATCGGCATGACCAACATGCCGGAGGCCAAGCTCGCCCGCGAGGCCGAGATCACCTATGCGACCATCGCCATGGTGACCGATTACGATTGCTGGCACCCCGGCCACGACGCCGTGGACGTGGCCGCCGTGGTGGCGGTGGCGCGGGCCAATGCCGACAAGGCAGCCCGGCTGGTCGCCCGGCTCGCCCGCGACTTCCCGGCCGAGCGCGAGCCCTGTCCGGCGGGCTCGCACCGGGCGCTCGACGGCGCGATCATGACGGCGCCGGCCGTGCGCGACCCCGCGCTCCTCGCCAAGCTCGACGCCGTAGCCGGACGCGTCCTGAACGGGTAGCGGGAGACCCTTTCCAATCGGAAGTGAGTCCCTCTAGAAGGCGGGGCGGCCACGATCGCCCTCCAGACGAAGTTCAGACCGAGATGCGCAGCGCCACCATCACCCGGAAGACCGCGGAGACCGACATCGCGGTCTCCGTCGCCCTCGACGGGACCGGCCGATCGACCATCGCCACCGGAATCGGCTTCCTCGACCACATGCTGGATCTGTTGGCCCGGCACGCCCTGTTCGATCTGGACGTGAAGGTCGATGGCGACCTGCACATCGACCAGCACCATTCCGCCGAGGATTGCGGCATCGCCCTCGGTCAGGCCTTCGCCAAGGCGCTTGGCGACAAGCGCGGGGTGACGCGCTACGCCGACATCCACCTGCCGATGGACGAGGCGCTGACCCGGGTCTGCGTCGATATCTCGGGCCGGCCGTTCCTCGTCTTCCACACCCGTTTCCGGGTCGAGAAAATCGGCCAGTTCGACACCGAACTGGTCCGCGAGTGGTTCCAGGCCTTCGCGATGAATGCCGGCCTCACCCTTCACGTCGAGACGCTGTACGGCGACAACGCCCACCACATCGCGGAGAGCTGCTTCAAGGGGCTGGCTCGGGCCTTGCGGAAGGCGGTGGCGATCGATCCGCGGGAGGAGGGGCGCGTTCCCTCCACGAAGGGCTCCCTGTAGACCTGTTCTCGCCGGGCGTCCGGATCGGCCACGCGGCCGTCAGGCGCACGCTGTCGGAGTATCGCGATGCGCATGCGCAGCTACACGCTTCACCTGCCGGAGGATGCGCGGCCGGGCGAGTCGATCGGCCTCGATCGCGCCGTGCTGGTGCGGGATGGGTTTTCCTGGGCGGCCTTCGCCTTCACGGTGCTGTGGTTCCTCTATCACCGCCTCTGGATTGCGGCGCTGATCGTGTTGATCGGGCTCGGGGCGCTGGCGGGGCTGGGAATCGTCCTGAGTTTGTCCACCGGCGCCGGTCTGATCGCCACGCTGCTGGCCGCGTGGCTGATCGGGCTGGAGGCGTCGAGCCTGCGCCGCTGGACTCTGGCCCGACAAGGATGGCCTGCGCGCGATGCCGTCGTCGCCGCCTCGCCCGAGGAAGCGGAGGCGCGGGCGATCCAGCGCTGGATCGGGGCGAGCCCGACCGCACCCCGTGCCCCATTCCCGAGCGGCCCCAGCCGGCGCACGGACCCGGTGATCGGCCTGTTCCCCGCTCAGGAAGGCGCGCGGTGAGCGTCCGGACGAAACGACCATGAGCGCCGAGACGGTCGCGATCATCGATTACGGATCCGGCAACCTCCACTCCGCCGCTAAGGCCTTCGAACGTGCAGCCCGCGAGAGCGGGCGCGACGCGCGCATCTGCCTGACGTCGGATCCGGACGTGGTCGCCAGGGCCGACCGGGTGGTCCTGCCCGGCGTCGGCGCCTATGCGGATTGCCGGCGCGGGCTCGACGCCGTGTCCGGCATGATCGAGGCGATGACGCAGGTCGCCCACGGCGCCGGGCGGCCGTTCCTCGGCATCTGCGTGGGTATGCAGCTCCTGGCGAGCCGCGGCCTGGAATACGCGACCACGCCGGGTCTCGGCTGGATCCCCGGCGATGTCGGGCTGATCCGCCCCGCCGATCCGGCGCTCAAGGTCCCCCATATGGGCTGGAACACCCTGCGGCCGCGGCGCGATCACGCGCTGCTCGCCGGCATCCCCACCGGCGAGGACGGGCTGCACGCCTATTTCGTGCACAGCTACGCGCTGTCACCCGAAAGTCCCGGCGACGTGGTGGCTCGCGCGGATTACGGCGGTCCGATCACCGCCCTCGTCGCCCGTGACAATGTCGCCGGCACGCAGTTTCACCCAGAGAAGAGCCAGCGGCTGGGCCTCGCGCTCATCGCGAATTTTTTGAAGTGGCGGCCCTGAGGGCGGCACCGTCCCGGCAAGAAGGACTGAAACTCCCGTGATCCTGTACCCGGCGATCGACCTCAAGGAGGGACGCTGCGTCCGCCTCATCCAGGGGGACATGGCGCAGGCCAAGGTCTTCGGCGACGATCCGGCCGCCCAGGCCGCGATCTTCGAGGCGCAGGGCTTTCCCTGGCTGCACGTGGTCGATCTCGACGGGGCCTTCGCGGGGGCGCCGCGCAACGCCGCGGCGGTGGACGCGATCCTGGCGCGCGTGACCATCCCGGTTCAGCTCGGCGGCGGCATCCGCGAGATGAAGACCCTGGAGGGCTGGCTCGCCAAAGGCGTGGCCCGGGTGATCATCGGGACCGCGGCGGTGCGCGATCCCGGATTCGTCCGCGAGGCGGCCCGCCAGCATCCGGGCAAGATCGCGGTCGGCATCGATGCCAAGGACGGGCGCGTCGCCGTGGAGGGCTGGGCGCAAACCTCCAGCATGACGGCGGAGGAGCTGGGACGCCGATTCGAAGACGCGGGCGTCGCGGCGATCATCTACACCGACATCGCCCGCGACGGGATCCTGAAGGGTCTCAACGTCGAGATGACCCTTGCGCTGGCGCAGGCCGTGCGCATCCCGGTCATCGCCTCCGGGGGGCTCGCCTCGATCGACGACGTGCATCGCCTCCTCCAGCCGGATTGCGCGCTCATCGCAGGCGCCATCACGGGACGTGCACTCTACGACGGCCGGATCGATCCGCAGGCGGCGCTGGCGGCGATCGCTGCGGCGCGCGGCCCGGCTTCGTGATAGATCATTCTTGATGGAGGCGCGGACCAGGGAGGCTTCGATGACGGCGGTGAAGGCCCGGCCCTCCGCGACCGGGACGGCCTACGCGGACGATTTCTACACCTGGACCCAGGAGCAGGGCGCGCGTCTACGGTCGGGTGACCTGTCGGACCTCGACCGCGCGAATCTGGCCGAGGAGATCGAGAGCTTGGGCAAGAGCCAGTTCGCCAGTCTGGTGAGCGCCCTGCGCGTCTTGCTGGTCCATATACTGAAGTTTGATTTTCAACCCGCAAAGCGGACGCGAAGCTGGGCCATTTCGATCGCGACGCATCGCGTCCATATCGCGGAGGAACTCGCCGAGAGCCCAGGACTGAAGCGGCGCCTCGCTGAAGCCGTCGCGAAGGCATACCGGGTCGCCTGGCTCGAGGCAGCCAAGGAAACGGGCTTCGTGGTGAAGCGCTTCCCAGAGACCTGCCCATACACGTATCAGGACATCATGGATCGCCCCTTCGCGATCGACCCCGAAACCTGACCCAACCACCGAGACGCCGTGCTCAAGACCCGCATCATCCCCTGCCTCGACGTGAAGGACGGACGCGTCGTGAAGGGCGTGCGCTTCGAGGGGCTGCGCGACGCCGGCGATCCCGTCGAGGCCGCCAAGGTCTACGACGCGGCCGGCGCCGACGAGCTGTGCTTCCTCGACATCACCGCGAGCCGCGAGGCCCGGGGTACGCTGCTCGACATCGTCAGCCGAACCGCCGAGGCCTGCTTCATGCCGCTGACCGTCGGCGGCGGGGTCCGCTCCGTCGAGGATGTCCGGGCCCTCCTGCTCGCCGGGGCCGACAAGGTCGCGATCAACACGGCGGCCGTGAAGGATCCGGACCTCGTGGCGCGGGCTGCGGAAAAGTTCGGCGCCCAGTGCATCGTGGTGGCGATCGACGCCAAGCGCATCTCGCCCCCCGGCGCGCCGGCCGCCTGGGCGATCTTCACCCATGGCGGACGCGACCCGACGGGGATCGATGCCGTCGCCTTCGCGCGGCTGGTCGCCGAGAAGGGCGCGGGCGAGTTGCTGGTCACCTCCATGGACAAGGACGGCACGCGCTCCGGCTACGACCTCGCCCTGACGCGGGCGATCAGCGACGGCGTCTCCGTGCCGGTGATCGCCTCCGGCGGTGTCGGCGGGCTCGACGACCTCGTGGCCGGCGTCGCCGAAGGCGGGGCGAGCGCGGTGCTGGCGGCCTCCATCTTCCATTTCGGGCAGGCGAGCGTCGCCGAGGCAAAGGCTCATATGGCGGCTGCCGGCCTCGCCATGCGCCTCGACGGCCCGGCCTCTTCGGCGAGGGCGCCCCTGTGAGCAACTACCTCCTGGCGAACGCCACCCTCCTGGATCCGGCGACCGGACGCGAGACCCCCGGCGCCGTCCTGGTCGGGGAGGGCCGCATCCTCGACATCGTCGCCGGGGCCGCCCCCGGCGCACCGCCGGAGGCGGCGTGGATCGACTGCGCCGGCCGGGTGCTGACGCCCGGCCTGATCGACATGCGCGCCTTCGTGGGCGAGCCCGGGGCCGAGCACCGCGAGACCCTGGCCTCGGCGAGCGCGGCGGCCGCCGCGGGCGGCGTGACCACCCTGGTCTGCATGCCGGACACCAACCCGGTGATCGATGGCCCCGCCATCGTGGATTTCGTGCTTCGCCGGGCGCGCGACACGGCGAGCGTCACCATCCTGCCCGCGGCCGCCATCACCAAGGGCCTGGCCGGCCGCGAGATGACCGAGTTCGGCCTGCTCAAGGAAGCCGGCGCGGTGGCCTTCACGGACGGCCTGCGCGCCGTCGCCAACGCCCAGGTGATGCGCCGCGCCCTGACCTATGCCCGGGATTTCGACGCCCTGGTGATGCAGCATGTCGAGGATGCCGACCTCGTGGCCGAGGGTGTGATGAACGAGGGCGAGCTCGCCACTCGCCTCGGCCTGATGGGCATCCCCCGCGAGGCCGAGACCGTGATGCTGGAGCGCGACATCCGCCTCGTGCGGCTGACCGGCAGCCGCTACCACGCCGCGATGATCTCCTGCGCCGATTCGGCGGAGATCGTCCGTCGGGCCAAGCAGGACGGACTGCCGGTGACCTGCGGGGTCTCGGTGAACAACCTCGTGCTCAACGAGAACGACATCGGCCACTACCGCACCTTCTGCCGGCTCTCGCCGCCGCTGCGCCACGAGGCCGACCGGCAGGCCATGGTGCGGGCACTCGATGAGGGCGTGATCGACGTCGTCGTCTCGGACCACAACCCGCAGGATGTCGAAACGAAGCGCCTGCCCTTCGCGGAAGCGGCGGACGGCGCCCTCGGGATCGAGACCCTGCTGGGGGCATCCCTGCGCCTCGTCCATACCGGCGACCTCGCCCTGCCCAAGCTGATCGCGGCGCTGACCGTCAATCCCGGCCGCATCCTCGGCCGGGAGGCCGGACGCCTCGCAACCGGCGCCCCCGCCGACCTGATCCTGATCGATCCCGATCTCCCCTATGTCCTCGACAAGCGACGGCTGAGGTCCCGCTCCAAGAATTCGCCGTTCGACGAGGCGCGCCTTCAGGGCGCGGCGGTGCTGACCCTGGTCAACGGCAAGATCGTCCATGCGATGGACGACCTGGCGGCGGCTGCCTGATGCCGGCCGATCTCGCGACCTGGTCCACCCTCGGCGGCCTCGTTCTCGGCTACGCCCTGGGCTCGATTCCGTTCGGCCTGATCCTGACGCGCTTCGCCGGCCTCGGCGACGTGCGGGCGATCGGCTCCGGCAATATCGGCGCCACCAACGTCCTGCGCACCGGGCGGAAGGGACTCGCCGCCGCGACCCTGCTGGGCGACGCCCTGAAGGGGACGGCAGCAGTCCTGATCGCCCGCCATCTGGGGGAGGGGCCTGCGCTCGCCGCCGGCTTCGGCGCCTTCCTGGGCCATTGTTTTCCCGTCTGGCTCGGCTTCAAGGGTGGCAAGGGTGTGGCCACCTTCATCGGTGTCCTGCTCGCCTTCTCCCCGCCGGCGCTGGGGATCTTCGCGTTGATCTGGCTCGGCCTCGCCTTCGCGCTCAAGTATTCGTCATTGGCAGCCCTGACGGCTTCGGCCGCGACACCCCTCGCGCTGTGGGCCCTGGGGGCGCCGGCGCAAGCTGTGCTGTTCCTCCTCCTCGGCGTGCTGCTATGGTGGAAGCACGCGCCCAACATCCGCCGACTCGCGTCCGGCACCGAGGGGCGCATCGGCCAGAAGGGCTGAGCGCAGGCACGAGATGCGCGGTCCTTGGGGGGATCGTATGCAGCTCACCGATGCCCAACGTCTCGATTGGTTGCGCCTGATCCGCACCGAGGGCGTCGGGCCGCGCACCTTCCGCACCCTGATCAACCGGTTCGGCGGGGCCGCCGCCGCCCTCGACGCACTGCCCGACCTCACCCGTCGCCAGGGCCGGCCGGTCGCGCCGCCGAGCCGGGCACAGGCCGAGGACGAGATCGCCACCCTCGGCCGCCTCGGCGGCCGGCTCGTCGCCGCCGGCGAAGCGGATTACCCGCGCCTCCTCCAGCAGACCGATGCGGCTCCGCCGCTTCTGGCGCTGCGCGGCGCCGGAATCCTGAACCGCCCGGCCGTGGCGATCGTCGGTTCGCGCAACGCCTCGACGGCCGGGCTCGCCTTCACCGAGCGGCTGGCCCGCGGCCTCGGCGAAGCCGGCCTCGCGGTGGTCTCGGGTCTGGCCCGGGGCATCGACGCCCGGGCTCACAAGGCCAGCCTCCAGACCGGGACCGTCGCGGTGATGGCCGGCGGACAGGATCGGGTCTACCCGGCGAGCCACGCCGCCCTGGTCGAGGCGATCCTGGGGGAGGGGGGTGCGGTCGTCGCCGAGATGCCGATGGGCTGGGAGCCGCGCGGCCGCGACTTTCCCCGACGCAACCGCATCATCTCCGGCCTGTCCTACGGCACAGTCGTGGTGGAGGCGGCGCGCCGCTCCGGCTCGCTGATCACGGCGCGCTACGCCCTGGAGCAGGACCGCGAGGTCTTCGCGGTGCCGGGCTCGCCCCTCGATCCCCGGGCTGAGGGCACCAACGATCTGATCCGCCAGGGCGCCACGCTCGTCTCCGAGGTGTCCCATATTTTGGATGTGATCGGCCCGATCATCGAGCGCGGCCCGGATGCCGAGAAGGCCCCCGCCCGCGACGGCCCGGATCTCGCCGAGCAGCCGGATTTCTGGGACGAAATCGAACTCGATGCGATCACCGCGGGCTCAAGCGCCTCGGCCGGCCTCTTCGGTCAGGCGCCGACCGGACGCTTCGACGAGGCCGACACGGATGGGCCGGAGCCCGGGGACGCCCGGGCACGGATCGTCGCCCTCCTGAGTCCGAGCCCGGTCGGCACCGACGAGCTGGCACGCAGCGCCGGCCTCGGCATTCGGGTGGTGCAGACCGTCCTGCTGGAGCTGGAGCTCGACGGGCGGATCGAGCGCCACGGCAGCGGCGCCGTCTCGCTGATCAGCCGCTGAGCAGATCCCCGTCCTCGTCCCGGTCGGCGAGATGGCGCATGACGTCGAGGCAGCCCTGGAGGATGTAGGCGGCGGCGAGCTTGTCCACCAATTCGCCGCGCCGGGCCCGGGACGCGTCGGCCTCGATCAGCGCCCGGGTCACCACAGCGGTCGAGAGGCGCTCGTCGAAGAACACGTGAGGCAGGGGCAGGATCGGCGCGAGGTTGCGCATGAACGCCCGGGTCGATTGCACCCGGGGGCCCTCGCTGCCGTCCATGTTGAGCGGCAGCCCGACCACGAGGCCGCCGACCGCGTGTTGCCGGCACAGGGCGGCGAGGCGCTGCGCGTCCGGCGTGAACTTCACCCGGCGGATCGTCTCCAGCGGCGTCGCGATCTGGCGCCCCAGATCCGACAGGGCGAGGCCGATCGTCTTGGTGCCGAGATCGATGCCGATCAGGCGGGCCCCGCCCCGCGAAGCGGCTGCGAAGGTGCGGATCGCGTCGTGGTTCATGGGGTCGCCTGCGCGCTTCGGCCCAAAGTCGCCTCCGAGAAGCCCTCGAAGCGGGCGGGAAGCAGTGCCTCGCCGGGCCCGAGGACGAGGGGCGCCGCGGGGCTGGTGATCCGCGTGACGAAGTCGATGAGGCTTTCACCTCCGAAACGGACGGAGACGAGGTCCGGCGCGAGCAGCCAGATGTCGTATTCCGCCTCGCTGCCGGCGACGTCCCAGAACAGGAAGCTGCCATCCTCGCCGCGGCCAAAGAAGCAGGCCCGCTCCACGATGCTCGGGTCGCCCCCCTCGACGTCGAAGCGGTGCGGTTCGGCCCCGTCCTCCAGCATCCCGACGACGGACCCGACGCTGTTGGCGATAAGGCCCGCCTGACTCAGCAGATCGCTCGCCTCGAAGGGTCCGGGGACGGCGATCCGGAAGCGCTCGGCGGTCAAGCCGACGCCGCACGTCTCGCAGAACCCGCGATAGGAGGACGGCAGGGCGAAGCCGAGCGCCTCCGCCGCGCGGTCGAGGGCAGCCGCGTCCGCGGTCAAACCCGGCGACAGGCTGGTGAACACCCGCTCCCACATCACGCCCGCTCCACCGTCCACAGCCTTAACCCTCTCCGCAAATCGCCCCGGATGGACGCGGAGCCGTTCCCGTTTAGGTAGGTTAAAGCTTCGTTAATCCACACCCCGGGTGCCCGCCTTGTCGACGACCGGCCCGCTGTCCCGCTCCACCCAGGTTCCGCAGCGGCCCGCGCTGACGCGCAAGCAGTGCTGGATGCTTCTGCTCGCCTTCGAGATCCTGATCGCCGGATTCACGCAATCGCTGGTGCGGCCCGCGCGACAGGCCGGGATCAGCATCGAGATCCCGGTACGACCGAACCACGTCGTGACCTGACGAACGTCGCGGCGCAACCGCTTCGGCATCGATCCGCGCCGTCCCAATGGTTCGGGGAGCGCAAAGCCTTTGCGGCGCGGCGCGTTGCGGCGCGTCGAAGGCCGATGCTATAGCGCGATCGATCTCGGGAGGCTGCTCCCGATCTGGATTGAACGGGACGGCATGTCGGTCGACGAGAAGACGGTTCGGCGCATCGCGCATCTGGCGCGCATCGCGGTCACCGACGACGAGGTCGGGCCGCTGCAGGGCGAGCTGAACGCGATCCTGGCCTTCGTGGAGCAGCTCGGCACCGTCGACGTGTCCGGCGTCGAGCCCATGACCTCCGTGACACCGATGGCGATGAAGAAGCGCGCGGACGTGGTCACCGAGGGCGGCCGCGCCGCCGACGTGGTGGCCAACGCGCCTGAGACCGAGGACCATTACTTCCTGGTCCCGAAGGTGGTCGAGTAGGCCGGACGGGCGAGACCTTCCGGATCGGTTCTTTGGCTGGCAGACGCGCGGCGACGCGCGGGGACGTGAACAGCGTGAATCCGAACGAACTCACCCTGGCCGAGGCGCGCGACGCCCTCAAGGCGAAGCGGCTCTCGGCCCGCGAGCTGACGCAGGCGCATCTCGACGCCATGGGCAAGGCCCGCGTTCTGAACGCTTACCTCCTGGAGACGCCCGACCGCGCCCTGGCGATGGCGGATGCGTCCGACCAGAAGCTCGCGGCCGGCGAGGCCCGGCCGCTCGAAGGCATCCCCCTCGGTATCAAGGACCTGTTCTGCACGCACGGCGTGACCACGACGGCGGGCTCCAAGATCCTCGAGACGTTCGAGCCGCACTACGAATCGGCGGTCTCGGCCAATCTCTGGCGCGACGGCGCCGTGATGCTGGGCAAGCTGAACCTCGACGAGTTCGCCATGGGCTCGTCCAACGAGACCAGCGCCTTCGGCAACGTGGTCTCGCCTTGGCGGCGCAAGGGCTCGGACGCGCCGATCGTGCCCGGCGGCTCCTCGGGCGGCTCGGCGGCCGCGGTCGCGGCGCGGTTGTGCCTCGGCGCCACCGCCACCGATACCGGCGGCTCGATCCGCCAGCCCGCCGCCTTCACCGGGACGGTCGGGATCAAGCCGACCTATGGGCGCTGCTCCCGCTGGGGCACGGTGGCGTTCGCCTCGTCCCTCGATCAGGCCGGCCCGATCGCCCGGACGGTGCGCGACTGCGCGATCCTGCTGGGCTCGATGGCCGGGGCGGATGCCCGGGACACCACCTGCGCGGATCTTGCCGTGCCCGACTTCGAGGCGGCGGTCACCCGCGGCGTGAACGGCCTGACCATCGGCATCCCCAAGGAGTACCGGGTCGACGGCATGCCGGCCGAGATCCAGAAGCTCTGGGACGAGGGCGCGGCGTGGCTCAAGGCCGCCGGCGCGACCATCAAGGAGATCTCGCTGCCGCATACGGCCTACGCGCTGCCGGCCTACTACATCGTGGCGCCGGCCGAGGCCTCCTCGAACCTCGCCCGCTATGACGGCGTGCGCTACGGCCTGCGGGTGCCCGGCAAGGACATCGCCAGCCTCTACGAGAACACCCGCGCCGCCGGCTTCGGCCGCGAGGTGAAGCGCCGGATCATGATCGGCACCTACGTGCTCTCGGCCGGCTACTACGACGCCTACTATGTCCGCGCCCAGAAGATCCGCACCCTGATCAAGCGCGACTTCGAGCAGGCTTACGCCGACGGGGTCGACGCGATTCTCACGCCGGCGACCCCTTCCGCTGCCTTCGGCATCGGCGAGAAGGCCTCGGCGGACCCGGTGGAGATGTATCTCAACGACGTGTTCACCGTGACGGTGAACATGGCGGGTCTGCCGGGCATCGCGGTGCCGGCGGGCCTCGACGGGCAGGGGCTGCCGCTCGGCCTCCAGCTGATCGGCCGGCCCTTCGACGAGGAGACGCTGTTCGCGGTGGCCCAAGTGATCGAGGATTCGGCCGGGCGGACCCAGCTGCCCGAGCCGTGGTGGGCATGACCGTCCCGTATTACCCCTGGACGGTCTGGATCTGGGCCGGGTTCGACCCGGCGCTGATCGTGGTCGCCCTTTATCTCGGCTGGACGGCGAGCCAGTTCGGCAAGGTGTTCATCGCGGCGATCGCGGCTCTGGGCTTCTCGGTGCTGTTCTCCTGGGTGGTGAGCGCCGCCGGCATCCCGTGGCCGGCGCCGGTCACCCATGACGGACCGACCTTCTTCCCGGTCCGCGCCGTGGCGGCTCTGCTCTGGGCGATCGTCGGCTACGGCGCGCGGCGCGCCGTTGGACGCCGCGCTTGATCTTTTCGCGAAGCCGCCCGTAAGTGGCACAACGAATTCAGCTCCCACCCGCGACCTCATCTTGAGGTGCCGGAGCGCAGCGGAGGCCTCGAAGGAGGGCTCCAGCCAGCCGCGCGATCCCTGGAGCCCTCCTTCGAGGCTGCTGTGCAGCACCTCAGGATGAGGTCGCGGGTGGGAGGATCCCGCCACGCCCCTCTCTCGGCCCGGACGACCATGAACGCACCCGTCGACCCCAAGAAGCTGATCAAGGGCGGCCTCCACGACTGGGAGGTGATCGTCGGCATGGAGGTCCACGCCCAGGTCTCCAGCCGGGCCAAGCTCTTCTCCGGCGCCTCCACCGAGTTCGGGGCCGAGCCGAACGACCACGTCTCGCTGGTCGATGCCGCGATGCCCGGCATGCTGCCGGTGATCAACGCCGAGTGCGTCGCCCAGGCCGTACGCACCGGCCTCGGCCTCAAGGCCCAAATCAACCTGCGCTCGGTGTTCGACCGGAAGAACTACTTCTACCCGGATCTGCCGCAGGGCTATCAGATCTCGCAGTACAAGGACCCGATCGTCGGCGAGGGCGAGGTGCTGGTCGACATGGCCGACGGCTCGTCGATCACCGTCGGCATCGAGCGGCTGCACCTGGAGCAGGATGCCGGCAAGTCCCTGCACGACCAGGACCCGACGCGCAGCTTCGTCGACCTCAACCGTTCGGGCGTGGCGCTGATGGAGATCGTCTCCCGGCCGGATCTGCGTTCCTCGGAGGAGGCGAAGGCCTACGTCACCAAGCTGCGCACGATCCTGCGCTATCTCGGCACCTGCGACGGCGACATGGAGAAGGGATCGCTGCGCGCCGACGTGAACGTCTCGGTACGCCGCCCCGGCGAGCCGCTCGGCACCCGCTGCGAGATCAAGAACGTCAACTCGATCCGCTTCATCGGCCAGGCGATCGAGACCGAGGCGCGCCGCCAGATCGCGATTCTCGAGGATGGTGGCACGATCGATCAGGAAACCCGCCTGTTCGACCCGACCAAGGGCGAGACGCGCTCGATGCGCTCCAAGGAGGAGGCGCACGATTACCGCTACTTCCCGGATCCGGACCTGCTGCCGCTCGAATTCGATCAGGGCTATGTCGATGCCCTGGCCGAGGGGCTGCCGGAGCTGCCGGACGCCAAGAAGGCCCGGTTCGTGGCAGATTACGGCCTGTCGCCCTACGATGCCGGCGTGCTGGTCGCCGAGCGCGCCTCCGCCGACTACTACGAGGCAGTGGCGAAGGGCCGGGACGGCAAGGCTGCGGCCAACTGGGTGATCAACGAGCTGTTCGGCCGCCTCAACAAGGAGGGCCTGTCGATCGAGGCGAGCCCGGTTTCGGCCGGCCAGCTTGGGGCGATCATCGACTTGATCGGCGAGGGCGTGATCTCGGGCAAGATCGCCAAGGACCTGTTCGAGATCGTCTGGACCGAGGGCGGCGATCCGCGCGCCCTGGTCGAGAGCCGCGGCATGAAGCAGGTGACCGATACCGGCGCCATCGAGGCGGCCATCGATCAGATCATCGCCGCCAACCCCGACAAGGTCGCCCAGGCCAAGGAGAAGCCGACCCTGCTCGGCTGGTTCGTCGGCCAGACCATGAAGGCCACGGGGGGCAAGGCGAATCCGGCCGCCGTGAACGCGCTGCTCAAGGCGAAGCTCGGGATCGAATGAGTGCCGGTCCACCCGCCCGACGGGTGACTGGCGACGCCGTCTTCGCGAGCGGAGCAATCCTGTGGCCCCCCGATTGCCGGCGTCGCGCAGGCCTGGGTCGCTGCGCTCGCGATGACGGAGCGGAGATCGGACCACGACGAAATCCCGCCACGGCGCTGCCGAGCAGGTGATGGCCTTCAGATCCCGAGGAGAAACCGCGGCGGAACGGCTCAAGTCGGGGCCTTTCGCGCATTCGAAGGCGAGCCGTATCGGCCGCTTCTGCGCCCCTGGAGCCGCTTCCGTCGGGCTGTTCGTGGTGTGCCGCTGGATCTCGGGCCGAACCGGTCCCGGAACCGTCTAGGCGGCGTTTTGCTGCGGTGGAGTCATCCCTGTCTCCTCCAGCCTCTATCGACCGTGACAATTGCCAAACCTGACCACGTCATGGTTTTCGGCCGGTCTGTGCCCGCTGACGCTAAGCACAGATGAAGACTGCGCCCGTCTCCGGGGACGGTCAATAGCTTTTTCTTCGCAGCGATGCATTTTCCGGAGGCCTTGCCGTGGCCGCCGCAATGCACGCAAGTCGGATCAAGGCTTTGGATCGATCGTGCGGCAGCGCAGAAATGTTGCCTGGGGCACGAGCTATTTGCCGGCGCCCCTATTGTTCTCGACCAGGAAGCGGATGCCGCGATCGAAGGACCCGTCCATGTCGCCGCGCAGGTCGACGCTGTAGGCCTTCTCGGGGGCATTCCCGGCGAGGGGCTTCACGTAGACGGTGAGGTTCAGGATCAGGTTCGACACCTTCTGGACCTCGCCGGTGATCGCCACGTCGGCACCGAGAATGCGGGCCATCTCGTCGGCGCAGCCGTTGCACCGCCGCAGGTCGGCGCTCCTCGCGACCTCGTTCCGGACCGGATCGACCGAGACCACCGGGAAGAGCCCCTTCTGCTCGAGCAGCGCGCGCCGCGCGGCGCTCACGCGCATCAGGCTCGCGGTGTCGGCCGCGTCGCTCGGGACCGGCGAGCGATTCGAGAATTGGAAATCGAACACGGCGGCCATTTCGGGCGCGGCCTGGGCGGTACCGGTCAGCGCCGGAAGGCAAACCCCGAACAACGGGGACCGGTTCATGCGCAATCCCCCCCAAGCGTGGTCTCGAGGGGGCAACCGGCGCGGCGACCATGCGCCCCCCCCGGACAGGATCAGCGCCGGTCGGCCTCCATCGTCCCGGCGGGCGCGCTGCCGAGGCCGGACACGCGCGCGCGCAGATCCATGAACCAGTTGGACGCTGGGGCGCGGCCGCCATTGACCACGACGGTCGCCGTCATGCCGGCGATCAGTGGAACATCGGGCGGGACGCGCTCGATCTTGATCCGCACCGGGACGCGCTGGGCCAGACGCACCCAGGTGTAGACCGGATTGACGTCCGGCAGGCCCTGCGTGCTGGCGGCGGCGTTCGGCGTGGAGATGCCGAGGGTGATGCTCTCCACCGCACCGGACAAGTGCGGATCGAAACCCATCAGCTTGACCTCGGCCTGATCCCCCACATGGATGTTGGGCATCTTGGTTTCCTCGAAATAGCCGTCGATCCAGAAGGAATCGGTGTCGACCACGCTGATGTTCGAGGTTCCGGTCCGGGCATAGTCGCCCACCCGCATCAGCAGGTTCGTCACTCGGCCGTTGACGGTGGACTTCACCGCGGTGCGTTCGAGGTTGACTTGAGCCTGCCGCAGTTGGGCCTGCGCGCTCTCGAGCGCCGCGGCGGCGATCTTGGCGGTGCCGGCGAATTGCTGTTTCTCCTCGATCGAGGTGGAGACCGTGGTGAGCGCCTGGCGACGGGCGGATTGGGCGTTCTTGACCTGAAGGTCGGCCTCGCGGTTCTTCACCTCGGCATCCGCCGCCGTCACCGCAACCTCGAAGTCGATCGGATCGATCACGTAGAGCACGTCGCCCTTACGCACGTTCTGGTTGTCGTGAACGCGCACCTCAACGATCTGACCGGCCACCTGCGGGGCGATGTTGGCGACCTGGACGCGCACCGTCCCGTCGCGGGTCCAGGGGGCGACGACGTAGAACTGCCAGACGTAGGTGGCCGCCAGGAGCGCGACCAGCAGGATCGCCGCGGTGGCTGCCAAACGGAAGACCCGGGCGGTCCGGCCCCGCCGCGGGACGACGGGCAGGCGATCGTCGGCGCGCCCCTCGCCACCCGCGGCCGCGCGCGCGCCGGGCTTGGGGTCGTCCTCGTCGGCGGTCGTTTCGGGCATTCAGATCAACGCGATGAGAAGGGCGAGAACGCAGACATAGATACCGGCCTCGGCAAGGGGAGCGTTGGCAACGTAGCGGCTGAAGCGGATCCGGGCGAAGACCCAACGCAGCATCAGAAGGATGACGAAAGCCGCCAGCGCATAGGCGACGAACGAGGAGATCAGCACCCCGCCGATGTGAATGTCCTCGAACATGGCCGCGCCGAAATCTGTGCCCGTCAGAATAGCGCGATTCCGAGGCGATGGAGGAACCGCCGGTATCGCGCGATGGTGCGCGCGGCGGTGACGAGGTCGCTCGCCGCCCGCGCGGTGGTCAGCCGAACGGTCCTCTCCTGCATGGAGGCGGCGCGGATGATGTCGCCGGACGCGCGTTCGAGGGCGCGGTCGTCACCGTCGCACAGGCCGCTGCGCGCCCGCAGGATCGCGTCCCGCAGATCCGGCACGGACCAGAGGCGCCGTAGCTCCGCGTGCGCCCGCGCGGCCGCCGATTCTAGCCGGGCCAGGGCGAAGGCGTGCGAGAGGCTCGCCCGGCGTACCGCTCCGCTCCCGGAACTGTAGGTGGCGAACTGGAACAGGCGGTCCGCATTCAGGCTGGTGCGGGTGGTCGCGTCACCGCCCTCGCCGACGAGGGCATCGGCGAGGTCGCGCCGGGCCGAATCCAGGGCGAAGGCGCGCTGCCTCGCGGGGGTGACCGGAAAAACGAGACGTACCACGATCGACAGGATGATGGCGGCGATCACGACCAGGAACGCGTTCAGCAGGAAGGTCTGCGCGTCGTAGCTCTGCGGGTTCGACGGGCCGAGCAGCACGGGGAAGAACACGATCAGGATGAAGCCGATGCCGAAGGTCTTCGGGTTCAGCGACAGGAAGCAGCCGAAAAAGATCACCGGCGCCATCGCCATGGCGAGCATCGGGAAGCCCTGGACGCCGTTGAGGAACGCGAAGCGCGCCAAGCCGGCGAAGGTCGCCGCGAGAATCATCCCGATCACGACGCCGTTGGCGAACTTCTTCGGATCGGGTGCCACCGACGACAGGGCCGCGGTCGCCGCCACCTGGACGAGGGCGAACGAGGCCTGCGGCAGGCCGAGCGCCACGAAGGCCGCGGCGGTCGCGGCGAATCCCAGGGCCACCCGCAGGGCGCCGCGCAGAGCGACGGGGAAATCCCGGTGCGTCGGCAGGCGGGCGTCCCGGAGCGGGCGATGGCCGTCCGCAACGGCCTGGATGCCATCCTGCGCGAAGGTCGCGGCGCAGACGAAATCGAGCGCTCGCTGAAGTATGACAACCTCGTCGAGGGGCCTTCGGCCGTCGCGGATCGCCGCATCGACGAGCTCGCGCAGGCGCTCGTCGTCCCGGTCGAGACTGTCGGGATCGGGGGCGTCGGCGACCCGGCGGCAGATCGCCATCGCCTCGTCGACGGCCGGGCTCGGGCTGCGCAGACAGGCCGCCGCTGCGGCCACCGTCCGGATCGAGGCCGCCATTACGTAGAGGGCCGCGATGCAGCTGCGCGCACCCGCGGCGCGAAAGGGGCCGTCGTCGAGTTCCCCCGCGATGGCGCTGGCATCGGCCCGCATCGGCGCGATCATCCGGATCAGCGCGGCGGTGCGGGTGGCGCCGAGGTCGCCGGCCGCCAGTGTTTCCCGGGCATAGGAGCGCGTCCCGTCCCAGGCCGTCCGGAGCTGCGGCAGCAGCGCCCGCCACGTGCTCGGGGTGGCGAGAGCATCATTGATGAAGGTGATCGCCACGATGCCGAGGACGATCACGGCGACGCGCGAGACCGCGGCGTCGAAGGCACCCTGGGGCTGATCGATCTGTCCGAGGGCGATGATCGCCACGGTGTAGCCCGACAGCATCGCCCCGTAGGCCCGGGTATCCTGAAGGTATTGCGCCACGAACACGCACAGGCCGAGCCAGACCGTGAAGGACACGAACAGCAGGACCCGATCCTGCCCGAACAGGGCGACGACGACGATCGACACCACGGCACCGATCAGCGTGCCGAGCAGGCGGTAGATCGCCTTGGAGATGGCCTGCCCGCGCTTCGGCTGGGCGAGGATCGCCACGCAAGTCGCGGCGGAAGAGGCACTGTCCAGCTGGAGCCAGAAGGCCGCCCCCAGCGCCAGCATCATGGCGATCCAGATGCGCAGGGCGTAGGCCCAGGCCGCAGGCTTGGGCACCCAGGCGTCGAGGCGCGCGATGACGCGGTCCAGGATCGAGGCCCGGGCCTGGGCCAGGGCGGACACGGCCTCAGCCATGTCCCGCCCACCCGCGCTTGCCCCCCTTGCTCCGCCCCGGCGGAGGTCGATCCGTCATGGCCTCGCTCCCCGCTGAATCGCGTCCCGGCACAAGCAACGATCGAGCCGCACGGCGGTTCGCGGCAACCTCAGGCTTTATCGTTGCCTTTCAGGCGCTTGTTGCACTTGCTCCAGTACTGGGGCCATTTCGGCCCCTGCGCGGCCTTCTGCGCGTCGGTCAGCGCGCGCCATTCGGCACCGCAGGTCTTCTGCCGCTCGCGGGCAGCCGTCTGGCCCGCGCTCGGCTGCTTCGCAGCCGGGGCCTCGGTCGCCGCGGGCGCCTTCGCGGGCGCATCCTTGGCGGGCGCGTCCTTGGCGGGCGCGTCCTTAGCGAGGGCGGGCTGAAGGACGAGAAGCGGCATGGACAGGGCCGCGATCCTGACGAATCGGTCGATCATCGAAACTTCCCCCACGGCGTCGCGACAACGCCAGCGGGTCCAGTCTCGCCGCTGGGGTGCAGCCGCGGCAAGTCGGCGCCGCGATCTGCCACCAGGCGGCGCATCCTCTCTCGCAAACGGCGGACGAGCGACGGTCACGCCCTTGAGGCCCGCCGGGAAATCGTCTTCACTGCCGGCGTTGTCCGAACCGGCGGTGGGGCGCCGTGCCGCCGAGCGTTCGGTCGAGGAGCAGACAGAAATGGCAGCGGTGTCGGGGCGCCCGATCGACGTCCATACTTGGAGCACGCCGAACGGCTGGAAGATTCCCATCATGCTGGAGGAGTGCGGGCTCCCCTACAGGATCGTTCCGGTGAACATCGCCAAGAACGAGCAGTTCGCCCCCGACTTCCTGGCGATCTCACCCAACAACAAGATCCCGGCGATCGTCGATCCCGATGGGCCGGACGGCAAGCCGATCTCGGTGTTCGAGTCGGGCGCGATCCTGCAATATCTCGGGCGGAAGACCGGGCAGTTCTATCCGGCGGACGAACGGGCCCGCGTTCTGGTCGACCAGTGGCTCTTTTGGCAGGTGGCGGGCTTCGGCCCGATGCTCGGTCAGACCCACCATTTCAAGATCTACGCGCCCGAGAAGGTCCCGTACGCGATCGAGCGCTTCACCGCCGAGGCCAAGCGTCTGTACGGTGTGCTGGAGCGCCGGCTCGAAGGCAGATCCTACCTCGCCGACGCGTATTCCATCGCCGATATCGCCACGTTCACCTGGGCGAAGCTGAACTTCAAGCAGGGCGTCGAGATCGAGACCCTGCCGAACGTCGCACGCTGGCTGGAGACCGTTCTGGCGAGGCCGGCCGTGCAGCGCGGCCTCGCGGCGATCTGACGAGCCTCAGTTCTTGTTGGCCGCCTGCTGGTTCACATCCGGCACCCGCGTCCAGGTCTGGGAGCCGCACAGCACCCGGAGCATGCAGCCGGAGACGCTGAGTTCAGCCTCGCTCTCGCGCTCGAGGCTGACCGTGTAAATCTTGCCTTCCTCGATATTGTAGAGTTCGCCGGTGTACTTCGCGTCATCCGGCTTGAGGCCGTCGATGAGCTGAAGGCCGATCACCGGACGGGCGCGCTTCTTCGGATCGGGATTCTTGAGGTCGGTTCGCGGGGCGCCGTTGTCGAAGGTCGGCACCTTGAGCCACACGACCTTGCCGCAGACGAGCTTCTGACCTGGGCCGCAGCGATCGATCCGGATCTTGGCGCGGCCGTCGCCGGTGAGCCACGTGCCGGACGGGTCCTTGGCGGTATCGGCAGCGGCAGCGGAGAGGCCGGCGAGGAGCAGGGCGGCGCTGAGGGCGATGCGCATGGTTCGTCTCCGGAAAAGGGGCGTGGAGGATGCCCGAGGGTGGACGAAGTCGATGCGGCGAAGAGAGCCGTCGCAATCCGGCGAATTTTCGGCGGTGTTGCGGCAGCGCCACGGCCGCGCTTGCCGTACCGGTCCCCGGCGCCCAGCTTGAGGCATAGGGTGGCGCCCGCTATAAGCCCGGCGCCGAAGCGAAATTTTCGCTGTCCAGGCGCGCCCGGCATCTCGGCGCGCCGCACGCCTTTTCCACAGACAGACCGGACGCACCATGGCCACCGAGCGCACCTTCTCGATCCTGAAGCCCGACGCCACGCGGCGGAACCTCACGGGCGCCGTCAACGCGGTGATCGAGGAGGCGGGCCTGCGCATCGTCGGCCAGCGCCGCATCCGCATGAGCCAGGCGCAGGCGGAAAAGTTCTACGAGGTCCACAAGGAGCGCCCGTTCTTCGGCGAGCTCGTCAGCTTCATGACCTCCGGCCCGGTGGTGGTGCAGGTCCTGGAGGGCGAGAACGCCGTGGCCAAGTACCGTGAGGTCATGGGCGCCACGAACCCGGCCCAGGCGGCCGACGGCACGATCCGCAAGAAGTTCGCGGAGTCGGTCGGCGAGAACACCGTCCACGGCTCGGACAGCGCCGAGAACGCCAAGATCGAGATCGCGCAGTTCTTCCAGGACTCCGACATCGTCGGCTGATGCGCGCAGCGGTGGCGGGCCGGGCACACCGGTTCGCCATCGTTCTGCGGCGCACTGGGGAGCGCGGTGAATGCCGCCCTGTGTGTCCGGCCCGCCATTGACGGAGCGGAGCCCGAGGGCGTCCAACGGCCGAGCTTAGCCAACTTCAGCCCGGACCTTGACCACCATGACGATGCGCCGCCTGCCCCTGCTGATCGCGACCGGTCTTTTCGCCCTCGGCGCGACCGCCGCCCTCGCGGGCGGATCCTCGGCCCCGTTCCAGCAATACGAGCCGGACCCGGCGCTCAAGACCGCCACCAAGGCGAACCTCGAAGGCCGCGTGCGCCACGCCTGCACGGTCGTCCAGGCCCGCATGACCAGCGCCACCGAGGCGTCCCTGGAGCGCCCCTGCGGCTGCTACGCCCGGCAGACCCTGCGCAGCCTCGACGAGGCCGAGATCGAGGCCTACCGCGCTACGGGCTACTTCAACGACTCCGCCCGCGCGAAGGCGCTCTCGGCGCTCGACAGCTGCAAGCTGCAGCGGCCGGTCTGACACGGTCAGCGGGCGCCCCCCGCGCGATCGCGACGTGGCTGCCGTCGAGGCTCGGATCACGCCGTCACTATCGTGACGCGCCGCTCTCCCCGGCGCCTGGAGCGTCGGCGGACGGTGATCCGGAGCCCCGCGCATGCGGCACGTCGTGCAGACGCTTCGCGACTTGTCCCGCTGGATCCCGGATGCATTCGGCTGACGCTGCATGCGCCCGGGAATCGCGACGGTGCCGCAAGTTGACGGCGCGACGACCCTGCCCTCCGAGATCTTCTACAGGCTGAACAGCACGCCCTCCGGGGCGACCGCGTCGATCACCACCCGCCCATTCTCCAGCCGGGCCCGGCCGCCCGCCACCAGGGCGAGCACGACCGGGTAGAGGCGCCGCTCCTGCACGATCACACGGTCCGCGAGGCTGTCAGGATCGTCGTCCTGGCGGACGGGGATCGCAGCCTGAGCGACGATCGGGCCGGCATCGAGTTCCGGCACCACGAAATGGACCGTGCACCCGTGCAGGCGCACGCCCGCGTCGAGCGCCTGCCGGTGCGTGTGCGTGCCCTTGAACAGCGGCAGCAGGGAGGGATGGATGTTGATCATCCGCCCGGCCCAGCCGGCCACGAAGCCCGGCGTCAGGATCCGCATGAAGCCCGCGAGGCACACCAGCTCGACGGAAGCGGCCCGGAGCTCGGCATCGAGGGCGGCGTCGAAGGCGGCGCGGTCCGGGAAGGCCGTGTGGTCGATGGCCTGGGTGGGAATGCCCGCCGCGGCGGCCCGGGTCAGGCCGGCGGCCTCGGGCCGGTTCGACAGGACCAGCACGATCTCGGCCGGGTAGGCCGGGTCCCGCGCCGCTTCGAGAATCGCCACCATGTTCGAGCCGCGGCCCGAGATCAGGATCGCGACCCGCATCTTCCCCGTGGCCGCCATCAGAGGGCGAGGCGCCCGCTGAAGGTCACGGGCTCGGGGCCCCGCTTCGTGATTCGGCCGAGGCGCACCGGGCTCTCGCCGGCCCGGGTCAGGGCCTCGTCGACATCGTCCACCGCGTCGGCGGCGGCGATCACCACCATGCCGATCCCGCAATTGAAGGTGCGCAGCATCTCGGGCTCCGCGACGCCACCCTCCCGGGCGAGCCAGCCGAACACAGGTGACGGGGTCACGGCTTCGAGGTCGATGGCGATGCCGACATCGTCCGGCAGGACCCGGGGCAGGTTGTCGGGGAAGCCGCCGCCGGTGATGTGGGCGAGCGCCCGGATTCCGTCCGTGGCGCCGAGCGCCGCGAGCAGGGGCTTCACGTAGATCCGCGTCGGCGTCAGGAGCGCTTCGCCGAGGCTCGTCTCCGGCGCGAAGGGGGCCGGCGCGTCCCAGCCGAGGCCGGTCTTGGCGACGATCCGGCGGACCAGCGAGAAGCCGTTGGAATGCACGCCGGAGGAGGGCAAACCGAGCACCACGTCGCCCGGCCGGATACCCGGGCGCGGCAGCAGGCTGCCCCGCTCGGCGGCGCCGACCGAGAATCCGGCGAGGTCGTAATCGGACCCGTCGTACAGGCCCGGCATCTCGGCGGTCTCGCCGCCGATCAGCGCGCAGCCGGCCTGCCGGCACCCCTCGGCGATGCCGCGCACGATGTCGGCGCCGACGCCCGGCACCAGCTTGCCGGTGGCGTAATAGTCGAGGAAGAACAGCGGCTCGGCGCCCTGGACGATGATGTCGTTGACGCACATCGCCACGAGGTCGATGCCGATCGTGTCGTGACGGCCGGTCTCGATGGCGATCTTGACCTTGGTGCCGACGCCGTCGTTGGCCGCCACGAGGATGGGATCGCTAAAGCCCGCCGCCTTCAGGTCGAACAGGCCGCCGAAGCCGCCGATCTCGGCATCGGCCCCGGGGCGCCGCGTCGAGCGCACCAGCGGCTTGATCGTCTCGACCATGGCGTTGCCGGCGTCGATGTCGACACCCGCCGCCGCGTAGGTCAGCCCCGTCGTCGGCGCCTTGCCGTCCCTGGCCGTCATGCCCGCGCTACCTCGTTCCATCAATGGTCCGCTCTAACGGCTTACCGCGCCCGGCGCGAGTCGGCGGACCGGAGCCTTGATCGGCGGTGGTCGCATGCCCACTCTGCATCCCGGAGCCGAGAAGCCTGCGCCCGAGTCTTCCGCCGCGGTCGGGTGACCCTTGACCTCGGCGGACGCGGGATGATCCTGGACGGCGATGCGCGAGAACGCCCCACCGCGGCAGCTGGCCTTCGACCTGCCGCTCGATCCCCGATACGGGCGCGAGGACTTCCTCGTCGGCCCGGCCAACGAGGCCGCCTACGCGCTGATCGAGGCGTGGCCGGACTGGCCCGACAGCGTGCTGGTGCTCACCGGCCCGTCCGGCAGCGGCAAGAGCCACCTCGCCGCGATCTGGGCCGAGCGCGCCCATGCCTGGACGGTGCCCGCCGCCGACATCGACGCGAACACCGTCCAGCATCTCGTGTCGAACGGAGCGTTGGTGGTCGAGGATATCGACCGGGCGCAGCAGCGGGACGAGGCGGCCCTGTTCCATCTGCTGAACCGGGCGCGGGAGCGGGCCTGTCCGGTGCTCTTCACGAGCGCAACCGGGATCGACGCCCTGAACCTCGCGCCGCCCGATCTGCGCTCGCGGCTGCGCCTCGCCCCCCAGATCGCCATCGCGGAACCCGACGACGCCCTGCTGCGGGCGGTGCTGGTGAAGCTGTTCGTCGACCGCCAGTTGGTGGTCGATCTGGGCGTGATCGATGCGCTGGCCCTACGGATCGATCGCTCCTTGGGGCGCGCCCGGGATGTCGTCACCGAACTCGACCGGGACGCGCTGGGACGCCAGCGCCGCATCAGCCGGCCCCTCGCCCTGGCGGTGCTCCGGCGCATGGGCCTGGACGACGAGGCTGACGCGGACGGCTGAGCGCGGAATCCGGCGGACGTCACGAAACCGTCGTGATGGCCGCCGGTCAGGGGTGATACAGGCTCCGCCACCGTGAGGAGCCACGCGTAGAGACAGGGATCGGGGATGGATTCGACGCAGAAGCCCGTGGAACGCGATGCCGCCGACGAGGCGGCGGAGCCCCGTCGGCGCTCAGCGACCCCGTCGGCGGTGCGGCGCATGCCCGCGGTACGGCGCTCACCGACTGACCTCGCCGCCGGTGCCGCCGCGCCGGCCGCCGCGGCCGATGGGGCCCCCGGCGCGACGGCCGACGCCAACGACGAGTGGCCGGCGGCCGCGGTCCCGGCGGAGCCGGAAGTCGATGCCGCGCGGGAGAGCGTGCTCGAAGCGGGACGCTCCCTGCGGCACACGCCGGAGCGGTTCGTGAACCGCGAGCTATCCTGGCTGCAGTTCAACCGGCGCGTACTGGAAGAGGCGTCGAACCCCAACCATCCGCTGCTGGAGCGCCTGCGCTTCCTGTCGATCTCGGCTAACAACCTCGACGAATTCTTCATGGTCCGCGTCGCTGGCCTGATCGATCAGGTCCGGGCCGGCCTGACGGTGCCGTCCCAGGACGGCCTGTCGCCCTCGGAGCAGCTGCTGCGGATCGGTGCGGAGGTCTCGCGCCTCGCCGCGGACCAGCAGGCGCGCTGGCGGGAGCTGCGCGAGGAACTCCACGCGGCCGATATCGACATCGTCGAGCCCGCCGCGCTCAGCGCCGAGCAGGCGACGTGGCTGGAAGAGTACTTCCTGACCCATGTCTTCCCGGTGCTGACGCCGCTCGCAATCGATCCGGCCCACCCGTTCCCGTTCATTCCGAACCTCGGCACCACCATCGCGCTGACGCTGGTGCGGCCCAAGGACGGGCGGGTGCTCCGGGCGCTCATCCGCGTGCCGGGCGTCCTCGACCGCTTCGTCCGCCTGCCGGTCAGCGATAGCGACAGCGCGGCGCGCCTGATCCCGATCGAGCAGGTCATCGGGATGTTCACCGGCCGCTTGTTCCCCGGCTATCTCGTGAAGAGCAGCGGCGCGTTCCGGGTGGTGCGGGATTCCGATCTCGAGATCGAGGAGGAAGCGGAGGATCTCGTCCTCCATTTCGAGACCGCCCTCAAGCAGCGCCGCCGCGGCGTCGTGATCCGCCTGGAGGTCGAGGCGGGGATGTCCGAGGACCTGCGCGGCTTCGTGGCCGACGAGCTGGAGATCGCCCCGGACGCGATCTTCCTCGTGGAGGGCATGCTTGCCCTGAACGAGCTGTCCCAGGTCGTCGGCATCGAGCGGCCGGACCTGAAGTTCAAGCCCTACAATCCGCGTTTCCCGGAGCGCATCCGCGAGAGCGGCGGCGACGTGTTCGCGGCGATCCGCCAGAAGGATTTCATCGTCCACCACCCCTACGAGTCCTTCGACTCGGTGGTGCAGTTCCTGGCCCAGGCGGCCCGCGATCCGAACGTGGTGGCGATCAAGCAGACGCTCTACCGCACCTCGTCCAACTCGCCGATCGTGGCGGCGCTGGCCGAGGCGGCCGAGCTCGGCAAGTCGGTCACCGCCCTCGTCGAGCTGAAGGCGCGCTTCGACGAGGAAGCGAATATCCGCTGGGCGCGCAACCTGGAGAAGGCGGGTGCGCAGGTGGTGTTCGGCTTCGTCGAGCTGAAGACCCACGCCAAGCTGTCGCTGGTGGTCCGGCGGGAGGGCGACCGGCTCGTCACCTACTGCCATGTCGGCACCGGCAACTATCACCCGATCACCGCGCGCATCTACACGGACCTGTCGTTCTTCACCGCCGACCCGGCGATCGCCCGGGACGTGTCGCGGATCTTCAACTTCATCACCGGCTACGCCGAGCCCGCCGAGCTGGAGCGGATGGCGGTCTCGCCGCTGACCGCGAAGAACCGGCTACTCGAGCACATCGAGGCCGAGGTCGCCCACGCGAAGGCCGGCCGGCCGGCGGCGATCTGGATCAAGTGCAACTCGCTGGTCGACGCCCAGATCATCGACGCGCTCTACGACGCCTCGGAGTCGGGCGTGCAGATCGACTGCGTCGTGCGCGGCATCTGCTGCCTGCGGCCCGGCATCCCGGGCCTGTCGGAGACGATCCGGGTGAAGTCGATCGTCGGGCGTTTCCTGGAGCACGGGCGCATCTACGCCTTCGGCAACGGCGTCGGGCTGCCCCATCCCAAGGCGACCGTCTACATCTCGTCGGCCGATCTGATGAGCCGGAACCTCGACCGGCGCGTCGAGGCGCTGCTGCCGATCACCAACCCGACGGTGCATCAGCAGGTGCTCGACCAGATCATGCTGGCGAACCTCCTCGACAACCGCCAGAGCTGGCGGCTGCTCGCCTCCGGCGGATGCGAGCGGATCCAGCCGGCCGACGGCGAGGAACCGTTCAACGCCCATAAGTACTTCATGACGAACCCGAGTCTCTCGGGCCGCGGCAAGGCGTCGAAGAAGTCGAGTCCCCGGGCGTTGAGTCGGCGGGCGCAACGCGTCTGACTTTGGTGGCGCGCTGGCACTGGGGTAAGGATTTCGTCCGGCGCGCCGAAGCCGCGCGCCGGGCTCAAAAAGGACTTAGACGTTTGGGCAGCCCTCGCGCCACTCTCTCCCTCGCGCACGCCGTCGAGCCGCGCGCCGACGATGCGCGCCAGCCCGTCGCGATCATCGATATCGGGTCCAACTCCGTGCGGCTCGTCGCCTATGACGGCCTGACCCGGGCTCCGACGCCGCTCTACAACGAGAAGGTCCTGTGCGGGCTGGGGCGCAACGTCCTGACCACGGGCCGGCTGAACGAGGAGGCGGTGGCGCGGGCGCTCGCGGCGCTGGGCCGATTCCGGGTCCTGTGCGAGACGATGCGGGTCGGACAGGTCTTCGTACTGGCCACCGCGGCGGCCCGCGACGCCGAGAACGGCCCCGATTTCCTCCGCGCCGCGGAGGCGGCCTGCGGCCAGGAGATCCAGCTCCTCTCCGGCCGCCGGGAGGCGGAACTCTCGGCGATGGGCGTCATCTCCGGCTTCCACGCGCCGGACGGGGTGGTGGGCGATCTCGGGGGCGGCTCGCTCGAACTCGTCGATGTCCGCGGCACCGTGGTCGGCCAGGGCGTGACCATGCCGCTCGGCGGCCTCGCCCTCCAGGATCTCTCCGGCGGCTCGGTCAAGAAGGCCGCCAAGATCGTGCGCGAGCACATGCGCAAGGCCGTGCCCCAGCTCGAGACCCTGCGCGGACGGACCTTCTACGCGGTCGGCGGCACGTGGCGGGCCATCGCGCGGCTGCATCAGGCGGCCCGTGGCTATCCGGTCCATGTGATGCACGGCTACGTCGTCGAGCCGACCGACGAGCTGAGCTTCCTCCAGGTGGTCGAGCAGACCGACGTGGCGCTGCTTCAGGACGTCGACGCGATCTCCGAGGCGCGGCGTCCGCTCCTCGCCTACGGCGCAGTGGTGCTGGAGGAGATCATCCGGGTCGGGCGCCCGCGCGAGGTGGCGATTTCGGCCTCCGGTGTCCGGGAGGGCCTGCTGTTCGAGCAGCTCGACCGCGACGCCCGGCTGATCGACCCGCTTCTGGCCTCGGCGGCGGAGTTCAACACCCTGCGCTCCCGCGCCCCGCAGCACGGCGAGGAGCTGATCGCCTGGACCGACCGCTTCGTAGCCACGCTCGACGGCCACGAGACCGCCGACGAGCGGCGCCTCCGGCATGCGGGCTGCCTCCTCTCCGATATCGGCTGGCGCGCCCACCCGGATTATCGCGACGCGCAGAGCATCGGTGCGATTCAGAACGCGGCCTTCGTAGGCGTCGACCATCCGGGACGGGCCTATCTCGCCCTCGCGGTGTCGCTGCGGCACGCCGGGCTCGCACCCGAGAAGGCCAATCCGATCCTGCGCGGCGTGGCCGGACCGCGCCTGTTCGACCGGGCGCGGCTCCTCGGGGCGCTCCTGCGGGTCGCCTTCCCGATCTCGGCCGGGATGGGTGGTGCCCTGGGCAGGGCGCCGCTCACCATCGAGGACGGCCGCGTTACCCTGCGCCTGTCCCGTGAGTGGGAGGCGCTGAGCGGCGACCGCCTGCTGAACCGAGTCCGCGGACTCGGTCGGCTGATCGGCCTCGACGGTCGGATCGAGGTCGGCTGAGGGCGTTCCAGATCCCCGTCACCGACAACGTGTCGACACGCGCAGTCTGCGTGGCGTGCCGCTTCCGGTTCCTCAGATCGGTTCCGCCGTCTTTGCGCGCGGAGCGAAGCGATCCGACAGTGCCACGCTGGCTGATGTCTGACAGCCTTGGGTTGCTTCGCTGCGCTCGCAAGGACGGAGCGGGCTGCACCGACCGAAGCGTTCAACCGGAGACGGTCTCGCAGGAGCGTCGCGCCACTGCCGGTGCTCAGGCGACCCGATCGGGGAAGATGGCCTTCTTGACCACCGCGTGGACGCCCCAATTGCCGTCCACGACCTGCGTGATCCCGAAATCGACCGCCACCGACATGAGCGAGATCGCCTCGTCCTCGGTGAGCCCCTTCGCGTGCATCAGGAACTGGCGCATCTTGCGGAAGGCGTCGCGCATGGCGAGGTCGATCGAGGATTTCGCGAAGATCTCCGCCTGGGCATCCGGGCCGAGGTCGCGCAGGTAGTTCGGGTAGCTGAAGCCGGACAGGACCCAATCGTCCTTCGTCTCGATCATCGGGAAGTCGAGGGCTTCGAGCGGCGAGCCGGGCAGATCGGCCTTCTTGTGCAGGACGAACTGGAAGGTCCCGGTGAGCGAGCACTCGATCGCGGTCCCGCACAATTCGGAATCGCCCTGGCTGGCATGGGGATCGCCGACCGAGAACAGCGCCCCCGCCACCGCGACCGGGAAGTAGAGCGTCGCGCCCTTGCCGATCCGCCAGTTGTCGATGTTGCCCCCGGTATAGCTCGGCGGGATCGTATTGACCCGGTCGGCCTCGGCGGGGGCCACGCCCAGCGTTCCGAAATGCGGGCGGATCGGCACCCGGATCCCCTTCAGTACGTCGAAGGTCTTCTGGGTCTTGGCGTGGTCCACCGGCAGGCCGGGATAGTCGATGGTCGGGTGCTCGACCCCGAACGGGTCGGTCACGCCGGGCCAGCGGAAACTGTAGACCGCCCGCGCCCAGTCGCGGGCGCCGGTGGCGTCGACCTCGTAGATGGTCACCACCTCCCGGGGTTTGTCGCCGGTGATCAGGTCCTTGTAGTGGAAGCCCCACCACGCCGCCGCGTTGCTGCCGAAGGCGAGCCCCTTGTATTTCGGGTTGGCGCTGGGGCGGGGCGCCACGTCGAGGATGCGGACCTCCAGCACGTCGCCGGGCTCCGCGCCGCGGATCGCCACCGGCCCGGTGCAGATGTGGACGCCGAGGCCGCCGCCGGGGCCGATCTTGGCATCCATCGCCCCGGCACCGCGGGGCGAGACGCCCATCTTGTCCTTGGTCCAGTGGTAGACGCTCTCGGCGCCCGGATCGCCCTGGATCATCCGCTCGGCATCGTCGCTCGCCTGATGGGTGAGCGTCTCGATCGTCACGAAGTCACCCGAGCCGATCTCGACCTGTGGCTTGAGGCTGCGGCTGAAGAAGCCCCAGTGCACCGTCTCGGCGTTGGCGGGCAGGTGGTAGTGCGCGGTGGTGGCGAACTTCGCGCCTGAGGCCTGCGCCAGGGCCGGGCTCACCAGCGAGGGGCCGCCGGCCGCGAAAGCCGCCGCAGCCGCACCCGTCGCCACGAAGCCGCTTTTCAGGAAGGCGCGTCGCTCCGGCTCGAGGTCACGCCGGAACTGGCGGCGATGCGCCCCGAAGGCGTGGCAGGTCGGATCGTCACCGGCGCACATGGCTCGTCTCCCAAGGTTTCCTCGCCCCGGAGATGGGAGAAGCAAGTCGACGGCCACGCTTGCGGCCGTCGACCGGGCATCCTCACTCGGAGATCATGCCGACACCGCCCTCTTCAGCCTTGGCCGGGGCAGACCGGTCCCCCTGGGCCTCCACCACCGCCGCGGCCGTCACGTTGACGATGCCGCGGGCCGTCACCGACGGCGTGAGGATGTGGGCGGGCTTGGCCGGCCCGATCAGCAGGGGGCCGACTGGCAGGGCGTCCGCCATCACCTTCGCGAACTGGAACGCGATGTTGGCCGCATCCAGATTCGGGAAGACCAGGATGTTGGCCGCCCCCTTCAGGCGAGAACCGGGCAGCACCCGGTCCCGGACCATCTCGGACAGCGCCGAATCCGCCTGCATCTCGCCGTCGACCATCAGCTCCGGGTCGCGATTCTGCAGGAGCGCGAGGGCGTCGCGCATCTTCATCGCGGAGGCCGAATCCGACTGGCCGAAATCCGAGTGGCTGAGCAGCGCGATCTTCGGCGTCAGACCGAACCGGCTCACGTGGTTCGCGCAGGCCTGCGCCACGTCGGCGATCTCCTCGGCGGTCGGGTCCGGGCGGACATGGGTGTCGGCCAGGAAGTAGGCGCCGTTATGCGTCACCACGAGGCTCATGGCGGCGCATTGCTTCACGCCGGGCGCGAGCCCGATCACGTCGCGGATGATACGCAGCCGCGTCTCGAACCGGCCCTCCAGACCGCAGATCAGCGCGTCGGCCTCGCCCCGGCGGACCGCGATGGCGCCGATCACGGTGTTGTTGGTGCGCACCAGCGTGCGCGCCGCGTCCGGCGTGATGCCGCGCCGGCCCGCGACCTCCAGATAGGTCTGCACGTAGGCGCGGTAGCGCGGATCGTCCTCGGGATCGATCAGCTCGAAGTCGCGCCCGTGCTCGATCGACAGGCCGAAGCGCTTCAGGCGGGTCTCCACCACCCGCGGCCGGCCGACCAGGATCGGGAACGCAACCTTGTCCTCGACGATCGCCTGCACGGCGCGCAGCACGCGCTCGTCCTCGCCCTCGGCGTAGATCACCCGTTTGGGCTCGACCTTCGCCTTCGAGAACAGCGGCTTCATGATCAGGCCGGAGCGGTGCACGAACCGGTCGAGGCTGTCGGTATAGGCGTCGAGATCCGCGAGCGGCCGGCCGGCCACGCCCGAATCCATCGCGGCCTTGGCGACCGCCGGGGCGATGCGCAGGATCAGCCGCGGGTCGAACGGGCTCGGGATCAGGGATTTGGGGCCGAAAGGCCGCGCCTCGCCGCCATAGGCCCGGGCGACCACGTCGGAGGTGGTCTCGTGCGCGAGGCCGGCAATCGCCTTCACGGCGGCCTTCTTCATCTCCTCGTTGATCTTGTGGGCGCCGACATCCAGCGCGCCGCGGAAGATGTAGGGGAAGCACAGGACGTTGTTGACCTGGTTCGGGAAGTCCGACCGGCCGGTGCAGATCATCGCGTCCGGCCGCTCCTTCTCGGCGAGTTCCGGCATGATCTCCGGATAGGGATTGGCGAGCGCCATGATCAGCGGCTTCTCGGCCATCTCCTTCAGATACTCGGGCTTCAGGACGCCGCCGGCCGACAGGCCGATGAACACGTCGGCGCCCGGGATCACCTCGGCGAGCGTCCGCTTGTCGGTCTCCTGGGCGTAGACGTCCTTCCACCGGTCCATCAGCTCCGGGCGGCCCTTGTAGACCACGCCCTTGATGTCGGTGACCGTGATGTTCTCACGGGTGGCGCCGAGCGACACGAGCAGGTTGAGGCAGGCCAGAGCCGCCGCGCCCGCCCCGGAGGTGACGATCCGGACGTCGGAGAGCTGCTTGCCGGCGAGTTCCAGGCCGTTGAGGACGGCCGCCGCCACGATGATCGCGGTGCCGTGCTGGTCGTCGTGGAAGACCGGGATGTTCATCCGGGCCCGGCACTGCTCCTCGACCTCGAAGCATTCCGGCGCCTTGATGTCCTCCAGGTTGATGCCGCCGAAGGTCGGCTCCAGGGCGCAGACCACGTCCACGAGCTTGGACACGTCCTTCTGATCGACCTCGATATCGAACACGTCGATGCCGGCGAATTTCTTGAACAGGACCGCCTTGCCCTCCATCACCGGCTTGGAGGCCAGCGGCCCGATATCGCCGAGGCCCAGCACGGCGGTGCCGTTGGAGAGCACCGCCACGAGGTTCTGGCGGATCGTGAGGTCGGCGGCGTGCTGCGGGTCGTCGTGGATCGCCATGCAGGCGGCGGCGACGCCCGGCGAGTAGGCGAGCGCGAGGTCGCGCTGGTTGCCGAGCGGCTTGGTCGCCTGGATCTCGAGCTTCCCGGGCTTGGGCAGGCGGTGGTAGACGAGCGCCCCGGCCTTGAGGTCCTCGGACATGTTATCGGCCATCGCCCACGCTCCCGCTCACCTTCTTCACCGAGGACGACGCGGCCGCGCATCGCGCGGGCCCGCGTCTTGACCGGTCTGTTGCACCGGCTGCGCAGGGGGCGCAACCCGCACAACGAGACGCGGATCCACCTCGCCAAGCTGGCGAGGGCCTACGGCTTCTCCATAGGCGCCTACTCGTACGGGCGTCCCAAGGTGCGTTTTCCGGAGAGCGGGCGGCGGCTGACGATCGGCCGCTATTGTTCCATCGCCGACAAGGTCGAGATCCTGCTCGGCGGTGATCACCGCTTGGACTGGGTCTCCACATACCCGTTCGCGGCGATGCGCGGGCTCTTTCCGGATGCGCAGGCGCCGGAGGACTACCACGCCTCCCGGGGCGACGTGGTGATCGGGCACGATGTCTGGCTGGGATCGGGCTGCATGATCCTCTCGGGCGTCACGATCGGGCACGGGGCCGTGGTGGCGGCCCGCGCCGTGGTGACCCGCGACGTGCCAGCCTACGCGGTGGTGGCGGGTAACCCGGCGCGGGTGGTGCGGCAAAGGTTCGACGCGGCGACGGTCGAGGCCCTGCTGGCGGCGGCCTGGTGGGACCTGCCGCACGCGGACGTGACCCGGCTGGTGCCGCTGCTGCAGAGCGGACAGGTCGAGGCCCTCCTCGCGGCGTTGCGCGGGAGCACGGATTCCCGTACCGGCGGGGCCCAGCACGAAGCCGACCCGAGATCCGGACGATGACCGACACGCCCCCCGACCGCCTCTCGGTCAACCCGGACAGCCCCTACTACGACGCGGCCCTCCTGGAGCGCGGCGTCGGCATCCGCTTCAAGGGCGTCGAGAAGACCAACGTCGAGGAGTATTGCGTGAGCGAGGGCTGGGTGCGCCTCTCCGCCGGCAAGACCCTCGACCGCGCCGGCAACCCGATGACGGTGAAGCTGAAGGGCGCCGTGGAGCCCTATTTCCGCGATCCGGCACCGGAGGCCTGATCGGCCTTCCGGGCGAGCGACGCCTGGAAGTTGCGGACCGCGTCCGCCACCATGCGTTCGATCTGCTCCGGGGAGCGCGGCCCGTCTATGACGAGGCTCGTCAGGATGTCCGAACGCCGGGCGCGCTGCTTGCCGGTGCGGGCATGGTTCGACAGGCGCAGGTGCCACGGGCAATCGGCCGGCCTGAGATAGAGGCTGTCGCCGCGCTCGTTGCGCGCGGTCACCGCAAACCCGTGCCGCTCGAGCAGGCGCGCCGCCCAGGCGAGCGCCGCCAGCGGCGGCATCGATGTCCCGGACCCGCTCACGGTCCGGCCGGCTCGATGGTGCCGAGGCTCCGCGGCCTCAGGAACCGCGCTTTCAGCGATAGGGCAGGGCGCTCGATCCCGTACCAGGACAGAGCCGCCACCGGTAGCGTCACCGCGAGGGCATCGGCCAGCAATGCGGGCCCGGAGATCTGCGGCCACAGGGCATGCAGGGTCTGCTGGATCGGCCAGCCGTAGAGATAGATCCCGTAGGACAGGTCCGCCGGCGGATCGAACGGCCCCCGCGCCAGGGGGCCGAGGGCGAGCCAGACCACGCCGTAGGCCTCCGCCAGGAACAGCAGGGCCGGATAGGCTGGCGTCCGTGCGAGCACGAAGGCCCCGAAGGCAAGGCAGGCGAGGGCGGCTGCCGAGATGCGCAGGCGGTCGCGCCAGAGATAGAGACTCGCACCGGCCGCGAAGATCAGGGGCAGGCGCAAGGCCGTCTCGGTGCCCTTGGGCAGATCGCTCCCCCGCGACGCACCCGCGACGGCCAGGGCGAGGGCGAGGCCCAGAACGATCAGAAGCGCCGCCCAGCGGCGCCGGAGCAGGCTGCCGAGCGCGGCACCGAGGACGCCGAGATAGCACAGCACCTCGTATTTCAGCGTCCAGACCGTGCCGAGGGGCGCCCGGTACGGGTTGGCCTCGAACACCCCGGGGAGGGCGGCGTTGCTCTTGAAGGTCGTCAGCGTCCCGCGGATGAACGACCACAGGCCCGGATCGCGCAGATACTCGGAGACCGGCAGGCGGGTCAGCGCCGCGCCGAGGCCCAGCGACACGACGAGCGTCGCGGCCACCAGCCCGGGCAGGATCCGTAAGGTTCGGGCAAGGGCGTAGTCCCGGATCCCCCGCCGGTCACAGCTCATGGTCACGAGGAAGCCCGAGACGGCGAAGAAGCCGTTCACCGCGTGCTCGCCCAGCGTGTAGCCGGTGAGCCGGGCCAGGGGCTCGTCCCCGGCCGCTCCGGTCGCGACGCTGAAGGCGTGGGACACCACCACGGCGAGCGCCAGGGCCAGCCGCAGGCCGGTGAAGCCGTTGCGTCCGGCGCCGAGGGCGGCCGCGATGGTCGGGTGCGCCATCAGCGCAGGCCCTCCCGTCTCAGCGCGTCCTGGCCGCGCAGGAAGGCGAGGGCGCCGGCCGCCGAGCCGCCGTAGCGCTCCAGCCCGCTCCGGCGCAGGACCAGGGCCGAGAGCAGCGCCTTCGGCAGGTTGGTCAGCAGGGTCGCGAGGCTCGGATCGGGCAGGCCGTACTTGCGGCTGACATAGGCCCGCGACCACGCCTGATGCCAGCGCGTGCGGAACACGCGCCCCCGCTCCGGCACCGAGGAACGGCCGCGGCCGTGCAGCGCCTCCGCGCCGTGGACATGGATGAGGGCGCGGCCGGTCTCGGCGATGCGCCGGCACAGGTCGTCATCCTCGTAGAACAGGAAGATGCGCTCATCGAAGCCGCCGAGGTCCAGGAACAGGCGGCGCGGCATCATCAGGCAGGCCCCGGAGAGGAACGGCGCGCAGGCATCGCCCTGCGGCAGCGCGAGCCGGCCGCCGGGATTGGTCAGATAGGGCGCGAGCAGCGAGCGCGCCTGAAAGAAGAAGCGCCCGTCGGGCTCGACGAGACGCGGTGCCAGAAGACCGGCATCGGGCCAAGTCCGGGCCGCGGCCAGCAGGGCGTCCACCGCACCCGGGCGCAGGATCACGTCCGGGTTCACGATGAGCACGTGCTCCGCCGTCACCGCGGCCCGGACGCCCCGGTTATTGGCGCGACCGTAGCCCTCGTTGCGGGCATTGCGGATCACCTGCGCGCCGGCCTCCTCGGCGACCGCCACGGAGGCATCCCGGCTGGCATTGTCCACCACGATCGCCGGCACGTGCTGGCCGGCGAGCGCCGCGAGGCAGGCGGGCAGTGCCGCCGCGCTGTCATGCGCCACCACGACGGCGACGAGGTTCGCCACGGCGCGGCGAACCCGTCAGCGGCTAGGCCTTCTTCTCGGGCAGGTTCAGCCGGATATGCAACTCGCGCAGTTGCTTGGGCGTCGCCTCGGAGGGCGCACCCATCATCAGATCCTCGGCGCGCTGGTTCATCGGGAACAGCACCACCTCGCGGATGTTCGGCTCGTCGCACAGGAGCATGACGATGCGGTCGACACCCGGCGCAATGCCACCGTGCGGCGGGGCGCCCATGCGGAGTGCATTCAGCATGCCGCCGAACTTCTGCTCCAGCACCTCGCGGCCGTAGCCCGCGATGGCGAACGCCTTCTCCATCACGTCCGGACGGTGGTTGCGGATCGCCCCGGAGGACAGCTCCACGCCGTTGCAGACGATGTCGTACTGGAACGCCTTGATGCCGAGGATTTTCTTGGTGTTCGGGCCGTTCTCGTCCTCGCTGGCCAGCGCATCGAGGTCGAGGGCCAGGAACTCCTCGCGGTCGATGTTCGGCATCGAGAACGGGTTGTGGGAGAAGTCGATCCGCTTCTCCTCCTCGCTCCACTCGTACATCGGGAAGTCGGTGATCCAGCAGAAGGCGTACTGGTCCTTGTCGCACAGGCCCAGCTCGTCGCCGATGCGGATGCGCGCCTTGCCGGCGAGCACCGCCGCCTTGCCCTCGACGCCGGCGGAGAAGAACACCGCGTCGCCCGCCTTGGCCCCGGCCCGCTCAGCGATCAGCGCCTGCACCTCGGCCGGGATGAACTTGGCGATCGGCCCCTTGCCGGTGAGCTGACCGTTCTCCTCCTCGAACACGATGTAGCCGAGGCCCGGCGCCCCCTCGGAACGGGCCCAGTCGTTCAGCTTGTCGAAGAACGAGCGCGACTGCGCGGCCGCTCCGGTCGCCGGGATCGCCCGGACCACGCCGCCGCCGGCGATCACGCCCTTGAACGCCTTGAAGGCCACGTCCTCGCGGGCGAACAGGTCGGTGACGTCGGCGATGATCAGCGGATTGCGCAGATCCGGCTTGTCGACGCCGTACTTGAGCATCGAATCCGCGTAGGTGATCCGCGGGAATTCCTTCGTGACGCGCTTGCCCGCGGCGAATTCCTCGAACACGCCGCGCAGCACCGGCTCCACCGCCTGGAACACGTCCTCCTGGGTGACGAAGCTCATCTCGATATCGAGCTGGTAGAACTCGCCCGGCGAACGGTCGGCCCGGGCATCCTCGTCGCGGAAGCAGGGCGCGATCTGGAAGTAGCGGTCGAAGCCCGCGATCATCGTCAGCTGCTTGAACTGCTGCGGCGCCTGCGGCAGCGCGTAGAACTTGCCGGGATGGACGCGCGACGGCACGAGGTAGTCGCGGGCGCCCTCCGGCGAGGAGGCCGTCAGAATCGGCGTTTGAAATTCAAAAAAACCGCCCTCTCGCATCCGACGGCGGAGCGAGTCGATGATCGCGCCGCGCTTCATGATATTGGCGTGCAGCTTCTCGCGGCGCAGATCGAGGAAGCGGTAGCGCAGCCGCGTCTCCTCCGGATATTCCAGGTCGCCGAAGACCGGCAGTGGCAGCTCGCCCGCCGGACCGAGCACCTCCAGATCGTCGATGTAGACTTCGACCGCGCCGGTCGGCAGCTCGGGGTTCTCGGTGCCCGCGGGGCGGGTGCGCACGCGGCCGTCAATCCGCACCACCCATTCCGAGCGGACGCCCTCGGCCGCCTTGAAGGCCGGCGAGTCGGAATCGACGACGCATTGGGTCAGCCCGTAATGATCGCGCAGATCGATGAAGAGCACGCCGCCATGGTCGCGGATGCGGTGACACCAGCCGGAAAGACGGACACTCTGCCCGACATCGGACGGGCGGAGCGCCCCGCAGGTGTGGGAACGGTAACGGTGCATGACGGGCTTCTTCTCTGGGAAGGCCGGCACCATTCACGCGAGGCCCCCCAAGTCAAGCGCGGGACCGGCCCGAGGTCCGCGAAAACGGCGGCCCGACACGGGTCCGGAGCGCCGGTCCGGACTACCGGATCGGCCGACCGATTCCCATATGATGTCCATGGCGCACAACGCTTTTTCCCATCCGGCCGGCTCCCGCGAGCCGGCCTTCGAAACGGTGCCCGGCGCATGGCGGACCCTGCCGCTCGACGGCCATTTCGACCTTGTCTACGAGGATGCGACCGGCGCCTGGAGCAACCGGTCGCTCACCGCCCGCGCGTTGAAACTCGGGCCGGGACGAACCTTGCTCGGCGGGATCGACGACCGGTGCGGCGGCTATCGCGGCTTCCGCGTCGACCGGATCCGCCGCCTGGTGGACGGTGCGACCGGCGAGCGCATCGAGACCGGCATCCTCGATCGGCTGCTTGGGCGTGCCGAAGCGCAGCGCCGGGCCGATGCACTGCGGATCCACCGTCAGGCCCGCGCGCGGCGCAGGGCCGCGCTTGCGGCGCCGGCCGAGGCAATCTCGCGGTCGGGAATGCGGGGAAAGATGGGGACCTTCGCGCGGATCCCTCCCCATGGTCGCCGCGGTTGCGTATAGCCGGGGCATGGACCTGATCAGCTCAACCGACACCCTTCGTGAAACCTGCGCGCGTCTGGCCGCGCAACCCTTCGTGACCGTCGACACGGAGTTCATGCGCGAGACGACCTATTACCCCAAGCTCTGCCTGATCCAGATGGCGGCGCCGGACGGGACCGCCGTGCTGGTCGATCCGCTGGCGCCCGGGATCGACCTGAAGCCGTTCATCGATCTGATGGCGGATACGCGGACCGTGAAGGTCTTCCATTCCGCCCGCCAAGATCTCGAGATCGTCTGGCTCATCGGCGGAATCCTGCCGCACCCGTTCTTCGATACTCAGGTCGCCGCCATGGTGTGCGGCTACGGCGATTCCGTCTCCTACGAGCAGTTGGTCAACGACGTCGCCAAGGCGAAGATCGACAAGTCGTCCCGGTTCACCGACTGGTCGCGGCGACCGCTGTCCGACGCCCAGCTGACCTATGCCCTGTCGGACGTCACGCACCTCGTGACGATCTATGAAGTCCTCGTCGCCGAGCTGCTGCGCACGGATCGTGGTGCATGGCTCGACGAGGAGATGGCGGTGCTCACCTCGCCCGAGACCTACCGCGCCGATCCCGCACAGGCTTGGCGGCGACTGGCCGGCCGCATGCGCAAGCCCCGGGAGATCGCCGTCCTGATGGAGGTCGCGGCGTGGCGTGAGGCCGAGGCGCAAGCCCGGAACGTCCCGCGCGGGCGCGTGCTGAAGGACGAGGCGGTGATCGACATCGCGTCGGCCGCCCCCCGGAACACCGAAGCGCTCGGGCGGCTGCGCACGATTCCGGCCGGCTTCGAGCGGTCCCGCACGGGCGCCGACATCCTGGCCGCCGTGGATCGGGGCTTGACGCGCGATACGGGCGACATCCGCATGCCGGAGCGGCTTCGCCGCAGCGGCGGCAACGGCGCCATCGTGGAGTTGCTGAAGGTTCTGCTGAAGGCTGTGTGCGAGGCCGAGGGCGTCGCGCCGAAGATCATCGCGACCGTCGACGACCTGGAGGCCATCGCGGACGACGATGCCGCCGAGGTGCCGGCCCTCGAAGGCTGGCGGCGGATGCTGTTCGGCGACAAGGCGCTGGCGCTCAAGCAGGGCCGTCTGGCACTCTCCGTCGAGGCCGGGCGCATCGTGGTTCGGGATCTGGAAGCGGCGCCGGCCGACGGCGCCGCCGATCAAAACGGCTGACAACGAGGTGGTAGCGCCGTCTGACGCCCGCGCTGCGGAGGTGACTCGGCGAGAGGCCGGGATTAAATGGCAACAGGGTTGCCGATTGATCCCAACCGCGTCGTGCGTATGTTCGAGCCGAACGAAGTCCTCAAGACGCTCACCGGCCGCGGTCTGGTCTCTGCCGAGGGATGCGGTTCCGTTCGGGTTCGTTATCGGGTTGTCATCGAACGGCGGGAAGGCGGGATCGTTGCCTCCGGCAATCTCTACGGCAGCTACGCGCAGCTCCGACCGATCTGGCTCGAGCCGGATGCCCAGCTTCGCTTGGCGAACGGCCGGCGCCTCAACATCTCCGTGACCGATCTCGTCGGCGACGTCGCCGAGTTCGAAGGAACGGGCGCGGTCGGCGCCCTGTAGGGTGATCGCCGATCAAGAGGACTTTGGATCTGCGCTCGGGTGTTCCGATAGGAGCCCCTCGCGAGGCCGGACGACGGCTGAGTGACCAAAGTGACGGAGCGGTCCGCGGTCCTCGGAAGCCGTCGATTCGGAGTGCGGCGGCCGAGTCCGCGATCAATGGGCGACAGCGTCATCGGCTCGGCGCTCTACGATTTCCGCGACCCCATTCGTGGCGTCGGCGGGTCGGCGGTCAGAACCGGCCGAACCAGAACTCGGCCCTGAGAATGCCAGCGCCGATTTCGCGTCCGCGCCGGATATCGCCACCGCGACAGGCACCGCGGCAAGCCCAGTCGCGCAAGCCCACCCGATGAGGCATCCCGATCCGGGATGATTCGGCAATCGCTCCGCGCGAACCCTCCGGCGACGCGTTGGATCCGGCGCGGGGGAGAGTGCGGCGACTGGGCGCACGGGATCCGCTTCCTCGTCCCACGCCTCCGTCACCCGCCGGAACATATCGCACCGCGAAGGCTCCGCGCACCGCCGTCTCACCCTCTCGGGTCGCGGTCCGTGGCGCCTGCATGGGACGGCGTAGCAAAGCTCATGCGGCTGCAAGACTTGCATAGGTCAGGCTCACATCGGCGTGAGATGATCCGTCTCGGCAGCCTGGCTAATTGTGCGTCGCAAAATTTCTTTTCGCATCACAATATCGGCTGTCATGCTTCCGTCACCCGAAACGAAGCTTTCACCGCAGGGGTTATCGGGTGGAAGAGCGAGTTGACGGCGCTCAAAAATCTCTTAAGGTCCGGGCAAGCCTCGGTTTCGAGGGGGCCGCCTCAGGGATGGCGGTTCCTGGCTAAGGGATCGAAAGATCTTCTGAAGTCGAATAAGCCCGCTACCGAGGCGTCCATCCCTGTCGCAAATAGTCAGGTCGGAGTTCGCGCGGCGGCCTTCTCGAAGTGCGTCGCAAGAACGCTTAAAGACTTGTCGGAGGAACCCATGAAAGCGGTACATCTCCTTGCGCTCGGCGCGGGTGTCGCGGCGGTTGCCGCGCCGGCGCTGGCCAACGAAAGCGTTATGAAGGGCATCGCCAACCCGGCGGAGCAGGTGCTCCAGACGGTTGACTACGCCAACACCCGCTATTCGAAGCTCGACCAGATCAACGCGTCGAACGTGAAGAACCTCCAGGTTGCCTGGACCTTCTCGACCGGCGTTCTGCGCGGCCACGAGGGCGCGCCGCTTGTCATCGGCAACGTCATGTACGTGCACACGCCGTTCCCGAACATCGTGTATGCCCTCGATCTCGACCACGAGCAGAAGATCCTCTGGAAGTACGAGCCGAAGCAGGATCCGTCCGTGATCCCGGTCATGTGCTGTGACACGGTCAACCGTGGTCTGGCTTACGCCGACGGCGCGATCATCCTGCACCAGGCCGATACCACCCTCGTGTCGCTCGACGCCAAGACCGGCAAGGTCAACTGGTCGGTCGTGAACGGCGATCCGAAGGCCGGCGCCACCAACACCGCGACGGTTCTGCCGGTCAAGGACAAGGTCATCGTCGGCATCTCGGGCGGCGAGTTCGGCGTACAGTGCCACGTCACCGCCTACGACCTGAAGACCGGCAAGCGGGTGTGGCGCGGCTACTCCGAGGGCCCGGACGATCAACTGCTCGTCGACCCGGAGAAGACCACCTACCTTGGCAAGCCAATCGGCAAGGACTCCTCGCTGAAGACCTGGGAAGGCGATCAGTGGAAGACCGGCGGCGGCTGCACCTGGGGCTGGTTCTCCTACGATCCCAAGCTCGACCTGATGTACTACGGCTCGGGCAACCCCTCGACCTGGAACCCCAAGCAGCGTCCGGGCGACAACCGCTGGTCCATGACCATCTGGGCGCGTAATCCGGATACGGGCGTCGCCAAGTGGGTCTACCAGATGACCCCGCACGACGAGTGGGACTACGACGGCATCAACGAGATGATCCTCACGGATCAGAAGATCGACGGCAAGGAGCAGCCGCTCCTGACCCACTTCGACCGTAACGGCTTCGGCTACACGCTGAACCGCGCGGACGGCACCCTGCTCGTCGCCGAGAAGTACGACCCGGCCGTGAACTGGGCGACCAAGGTCGACATGGACAAGGGCTCGAAGAACTACGGCCGTCCGCTGGTCGTGTCGAAGTACTCGACCGAGCAGAACGGTGAGGACACCAACTCCAAGGGCATCTGCCCGGCGGCCCTCGGGTCGAAGGATCAGCAGCCTGCGGCCTTCTCGCCGAAGACCAACCTGTTCTACGTGCCCACCAACCACGTCTGCATGGACTACGAGCCGTTCCGGGTGACCTACACCCCGGGCCAGCCCTACGTCGGTGCGACCCTCTCGATGTACCCGGCCCCGAACTCGCACGGCGGCATGGGCAACTTCATCGCGTGGGATGGCGTCAACGGCAAGATCAAGTGGTCCGACGCCGAGCAGTTCTCGGTGTGGTCCGGTGCTCTGGCCACCGCCGGCGACGTGGTGTTCTACGGAACGCTTGAGGGTTACCTGAAGGCGGTCGACGACAAGACCGGCAAGGAGCTGTTCAAGTTCAAGACCCCGTCGGGCATCATCGGCAACGTGATGACCTACCAGCACAAGGGCAAGCAGTACGTGGGCGTCCTGTCGGGCGTCGGCGGCTGGGCCGGCATCGGCCTCGCGGCCGGCCTGACCGACCCGAACGCCGGCCTCGGCGCGGTGGGTGGCTATGCGGCTCTGTCGCAGTACACCAACCTTGGTGGTCAGCTGACCGTCTTCGCTCTGCCGAACTAATCGGCCGCAGGTCTAGACGTGAAATGGTGCCGGCGCGGGCTTCCGCGCCGGCACTCTTTTGATTAGACTTTCTCGTAAGAGGCTGTCGCTCGAAGGACGACGAAAGGCCTCGGTACAGGGAGACAGATGCGTTGCTCAACCTCAGCAAGATCGTAACGCGGCCGGTTATCGCCGCCCTCGCCCTAGCGACCGTTTCCGCGGTTGCCGTACATGCTGAGGATGCCAAGCCCGCTGCCGATCCCAAACTCGCCGATTCGTTGAATCCGAACGACAAGACGGCTGAGCAAGATCCCGCTCTTCTCAAGCGGGATGCCGCCGTAAAGATCGAAGACGGCAAGTACATGGATGCCGAAGGCCACCCGACGTTTCACGTGACCCAGGACGGCAAGATGCTCGACTGGTACACCTACTCGGGTTACCGCCGGTATCACGCCGAGTGCCACGTCTGCCACGGCCCGGACGGCATGGGCTCGACCTACGCCCCGGCCCTCAAGGACTCGCTGAAGCACCTCTCGTACGAGGAATTCATCGGCATCCTGGTCGGTGGCAAGCAGGACGTGAACGCCGCCGAGCAGAAGGTCATGCCGGCCTTCGGCGACAACAAGAACGTCATGTGCTACTCGGACGACCTCTATGTCTATCTGAAGGCGCGTGCTGCGGGCGCGATCGGACGTATTCGTCCCTCCGAGCACGAAGACAAGCCCGAGGCGGCCAAGAAGGCCGAGAAGGAGTGCATGGGCTTCTGATGGCGCCCTTTGCCCGGATTCTCGCCCTCTGCGCCCTGTCGTTGACGACGGCGCAGGGGGCGCTCGCCCAGCATCTGCCGGACACGGTGACCACGGACGTGCTGCGCGTCTGTGGGGACCCGGGCAACATGCCGTTCTCCGAACGCAAGGAGGACGGCTTCGAGAACAAGATCGCGGCGATCATCGCCGACGAGCTGAAGGTCAAGGTCCGCTATTACTGGCTGACGCAAGGACCCGGCTTCGTGCGCAACACGCTCGGGACCGGCCTCTGCGACCTGATCATGGGTCAAGCTTTCGGCAGCGACCTCGTCCAGACGACCAACCCCTATTACCGCTCGGCCTACACGCTGGTCACACGCGCCGGCGAGTTCGACGGCGTGACGGGGCTCGACGACCAGCGTCTCAAGGGCAAGAGCATCGGCGTGATCGCCGGTACGCCGCCGGTCAACCGGATGGGCGAACTCGGCCTGGTCTCGACCATGAAGGCCTACGCGCCCTATCAGCTCGACCCGGCGCGCAAGTACCAGACGGTGACGGCCGAGATCGTCGCGGCGCTTGCCGCCAAGGAGATCGACGCGGCCGTGCTCTGGGGGCCGGCCGCGGGCTGGCTGGCCAAGCAGTCCGGTACGGCGATGACCGTCGTTCCGCTGCTCAAGGAGCCGGAGCGGCCGCCGATGGCCTATCGGATCGCCATGGGCGTCCGGATCGGCGAGAACGACTGGAAGCGCACCCTCAACACGGTGCTGCGCAAGCGCAAGGCCGATATCGACCAAGTCCTGCGCGATTACGACGTGCCGCTCCTCGACGAGGAAGAGAGCAAGCTGGCCCAGCCCGGCGAGCGGTAAGCGGAACGTTTGTCCAACCCACCATCGCATCCGGCAGTGACGAAGCGCAGCGGAGGCCTCGGAAGAGGCCTCCAGCCAGCGGCGCGATCCCTGGAGCCCGCCTTCGAGGCGCGCTGACGAGGTAGGAGCGTCAGCCGAAGCGTTCGAACGGAAATCGTATCGGACCTCAGGCCCGCTCGATCCCCGTCCGGTCGAGCTTGTTCAGCGCATCCGCCACCCGCTCGCCGCCGATGACGAGATCCGGCGCAATCTCGGCGAGCGGCACCAGCACGAAGGCCCGCTCGCGCACGTAGCGGTGTGGCAGGACGAGACGGGCGTCGTCCACGGAGGCGCCCTCGTAGGCCAGCACGTCGATGTCGATGACCCGCGGCCCCCAGCGCTCTTCGCGCACGCGGCCGAGATCCTGCTCGACCTTGAGGCAGGCATCCAGCAGGCCGTGCGGATCCAGGTCCGTGTCCACGGCCACCGCGCCGTTGAGGAACCAGGGCTGATCGGTCTTGCCCCAGGGCGGCGTGCGATAATCGGCCGAGCGCGCCAGGATCCGGATGCCGGGTGTCGCGGCCAGCCCCGCCAGGGCCCGATCGAGCATCTCGGCCATGTCGCCGATATTGCTGCCGATCCCGAGATAGGCTCTCATGCCTGCGCTCCGCGACGGCGGACGATTTCGATGCTGACGCCTTCCAGGATCGCCGGGACCGGCGCGCTCGGCTTGTCGACCCGCACCGTGATGGCGTCCACCCGCCCGTGCCGTTCGAGGATCGTCGCCGCGATCGTCTCGGCCAGGGCCTCGATCAGGTTGAAGCGGCGCTCCGTGGCGATCGCGACGGCGATCTGCGTGAGATCCGCGTAGCTCACCGTGCCGGCGACGTCGTCGGAGCGCCCGGCCGCGGCGAGGTCGAGAGACGCTTCGAGCGAGATGTAGAAGCGCTGGCCGAGTACCGCCTCCTCGGGCAGCAGCCCGTGCCGGCCGAACACGGCAATCCGTGTGACGCGGATGAGATCACCCGCCATGCTCAATGCGCCTCCGGCCGCATCACCGCGTCGACCACCCGCATCGCCTCGACATGGGCCGCCACGTCGTGGACGCGCACGATGTCGGCACCGAGGGTCGCCGCCACGGCATGGGCCGCAAGCGACCCGGTGAGGCGGTCGGCCGGACGGGTCTCACGATCGTGCAGCCGCCCCAGGAGCGATTTGCGGGAGACGCCGACCAGCACGGGGAAGCCGAGGGCACGGATCTCCGGCAAACGCCGCAAAGCTTCGAGATGCTGGGCCCAGGTCTTGCCGAAGCCGACCCCTGGATCGAGCACGATGTTCGAATCGTCGATCCCGGCGCGATGCGCGATGCCGAGCGAGCGCTCGAAGAAGGCCAGCATGTCGGCGATGATGTCGATCTCGGCGTCGATCGTCTCGCGGTTGTGCATGACGATCACCGGCGCCCCGTGCGCGGCCGCGACCGTGGCGATGTCGGGCTCGCGCTGGAGGCCCCAGACATCATTGACGATCCGCGCCCCGGCCTCGAGCGCGACGCGGGCGGTGGACGCCTTGTAGGTGTCGATGGAGATCGGCACGGCGAGGCGCGGTACCACGGCGCGGATCACCGGGAGGACACGCGCCTGCTCCTCGTCGGCCGGCACCGGGACGTGGCCCGGCCGGGTCGATTCACCGCCGATATCGAGGATCGCGGCGCCCTCCGCCACCAGCCGCTCGGCCTGCGCGATAGCCGCGTCCGCACCGGCGAACAGGCCGCCGTCGGAGAACGAGTCGGGCGTGACGTTGAGGATGCCCATCACCAGCGTGCGGCCGCCGAGGTTGGGCAGCAGGTCGGACAGGCCGGGGGAGGGGGTCACGGTGCGGGTCCCGTTCACAGACGCGGTTTGGGGCCCGGTGTGCGCGAATCACGAGGCCGGCGCAACGCCGGCCCCGCCATTCAACCGCGGTAGCAGCGGATCTCGGCCTCGGCCTGGGCGCGGCGGAGTTCCGCGACCTTGTCGTCGAAGATCTTGGTCGACTTGAACTCGTTGGCGCGGTTGCCGATGCCCTGGCGCATCGACAGCACCGTGCTCGCCTGGACGTATTTGTCGTAGGGCAGGATGGCGGCCAGCTGGTCGAGCGAGCAGGAGCATTTCTGCAGGCTGTCCCGGGTCTGGCCGTTGGCCGCCATGCAGCCGAACACGTAATCGACCCGCGCGTCGGTCGGGTAATCGTTCTCTTCGGCCGCCCAGCCCGCCAGCCCCGACAGGGTCAGGGCGAGGACGGCCAGCGCGCCGGATTTAGCCAGCCTTCTGGTCATAGTTCAGCTTCTCCTCCAGCAACTCGCCACCGTCCTTGTTCTTCGAGGACGCCTCGATCGAGACGATCTCGCCGGGGACCGACGGAGCCGTGACGAAGGTATAGGTCATGTCGTCCATACCGCGCATGCGCTGCGCCAACGCGTCGCCCGCGAAGGGCTTCGTGACCACCTGCCAGCCGTCGACCTCCTTGCCGCCGACGCTGACCTTCGTGGGCGTCACGACCGCCTTCTCGCGCAGACCCTTGCGGATCGCGAGCTTCAGGTAGCGCGGGTTGGCCTCCAGGACCTTGGCCAGCCCCCGCAGGTGGTTCTCCAGGAAGAGCGAGACGACCGGGTTGCCGGCCATGTCCTCGAACGGACCCGCCGGCACGCGGTTCAGGCCGGAGAACATCGTGACGCTGATGTCCCGCGCGTCGGGGTTCTTGCCCGGCTCGACCTTCAGGATCAGCGTGTCCTGCAGCGGCGCACCGAACGGCCCGCCCGCGATGCCGGAGCGGCGCAGGTAATCATACGTGATGGTCGATCCCGGCGTCGTGTTCTTCATCTGCGGCTGGTCGAACAGCAGATCCGCGGCCGAGGGCGGCGCCGCAGCGTTGGCCTGGGTCACGGTGGCGGGTTTCGGTGCGTCCTCGGCCAGAGCCGGCAGGGCGGCCAGCACCAGCACGAGAGCGGTGGTAGCAACAACTCTCACGAGTGGACTTCCTCCTTGAACGGCGATCGGACGTTGCTGCCGATCGTCCGATAGACGTAATCGGGCGGGTTCTCGGCCGCCTCCTCGACGGCGAGCGCCCGCACCTTGGCGTGGAGCGGGGAGAGTGAGCAAGCCGGATCGGTCGCCGCGGCGTCACCCGCGAGCGCCAGGGCCTGGCAGCGGCAGCCACCCCAATCCTTCTCGCGCCGGTCGCAGGAGCGGCAGGGCTCCTTCATCCAATCGGTGCCGCGATAGGCGGTGAAGGCGGGGGAATCGCGCCAGATCTCGCCGAGCGAGTGGTCGTTGACGTTCCAGAACTCCAGACCCGGGATCGTCTCGGCCGCGTGGCAGGGCAGGACCTTGCCCTGGGGTGTCACGTTCATGAGCTTGCGGCCCCAGCCGCCCGCGCAGGCTTTCGGGTACTTCGCGTAGTAATCCGGCACCACGAGGTCGATCACGAGCTGGCCCTTCAGCCGCTCCCGCGCCGCCTCGACGATCCGGATCGACTCGTCCACCTGCGCCTTGTTGGGCATCAGGGCGGCGCGGTTGACGTAGGCCCAGCCGTAATACTGCGTGTGCGCCACTTCGAGGCGCTTGGCGCCCATCTTCACCGCGAGATCGATGAAGCCCGACACCTCGTGGATGTTGCCCCGGTGGATCACCGCATTCAGCGTCAGCGGCAGCCCCAGTTCGACCACCTTGGCGGCGAACTCAAATTTCTGGGGCTGCGCATTCTTCAGACCGCCGATCCGCTCGGCGTTCTGCGCATCGACACCCTGGACCGAGAGCTGCACGTGGTCGAGCCCGACATCGTAGAGCGCCTGGAGCTTGCCCAACGCGCCGCCGACGCCCGAGGTGATCAGGTTCGAATAGAGGCCGAGATCGGCACAGGTCTTGGTGATCTCGACGATGTCGTTGCGCGCCGTCGGCTCGCCGCCCGACAGGTGGACGTGGAGCACGCCGAGACCCGCGGCCTCGGTGAGGACGCGCTGCCACGTCGCCGTGTCGAGCTCGCCGGAGCGGCGGTCGAGCTCCAGCGGATTCGAGCAATAGGGGCAGCGCAGCGGGCAGCGATGGGTCAGCTCGGCGAGCAGACCCACCGGCGCCGGCGCATCCGGCCGGTTCGGTGTGACGGCGTTCATCGCTCCAAAACCCGCTTCTCGGCCAGCCCGTCGAGCATCACCAGGATGTCCGCCTCGATGGCGCGGGGATCGGCCGCGTAGGTCTTGCCCAGCTCGTCGGCGATCGCCGCAACGCTGCGGTTGCCATCGACCAGCTTGAGGACCGCCACGGCGTTGTCGTCGAGGTCGAAGGTGCGCTCCGGCGCCAGCAGGACGTACTTGCCGCGGGTCTCGTCGTTGCGCAGGCGCACCCCCCGGGGGAGCCGCGGGCGGTCGCCGGCCACGAGCTTCGCCCCGGCGGCCGGCTTGGTCGCCGACACCTCGGCGACGAGGCCCTCGCCCGGACGCCAGGCATCCGGCGGGATCATGCCCGGCGCCACATAGGCGAAGTATAAGGCGTCGAGCTGCGTCCAGAGGACGTTGCACTTGAAGGTCAGCGCGGCCATCGCCTGACGCTGCAGCTCCGGCGTCGTGGCGTGCTGCTTGACGTAATCGAGGGCGAAGTCGGCATCCCGCGGCGCCTGGGTGAGGCGCTTGTCGAAATAGGCCAGCGTGTCCTTGGTGATGAACTCGTAGTTCTTCAGCATCCCGGCGACGCGCTCGGAGATGATGGTCGGCGAGAACATCTCGGTCAGCGACGAGGCGATCGCCTCCAGCAGCGTCTTTTCGGACACGAAGTGGACATAGGCCTCCACCGAGAACTTGGTCGCCGAGAGAATGCCGCGCGTCGAGAGCACGTAATCCCGGTCGAAACCGACGCCTTCGGCGAGCTTCAGCCAGCGCTCGATTCCGCCGTCGCCCTCGTGATCGCCGTCGTGGTCGACGATGCGCTGGCGCCAGATCCGGCGCAGCGACGCGTCGGTCATGCGCGCCAGCACGGCCGCGTCCTTCACCGGGATCATCGCCTGATAGTAGTAGCGGTTCAGCGCCCAGGCCCGGACCTGATCCTTCGACAGCTTGCCGTCGTGCAGGAGCCGGTGGAACGGATGCAGGTTGTGGTAGCGGCGCGCGCCGATGGCGCGCAGAGCCGCCTCCATCTCCTCAGGACTCAGAAGGCGCTGGCTCTCGGCGGCATCGGGGGTCGGGAAGACTGCGTTCATGGCGTGTCCGGCGTCCGTTCTCGGGTCGCGTTTCCTGTTGCGTTGTCCCGCCCTCGATGCCGGGGCGAATTCCTGAACTTGAGCACCGATATAGGGTGGGCGGCCGACCGACCCAACCTTCGGACGCTGGTATGTCCCCGGCCGGCGGCCCCGATGCCTGCGGCACAGGGCCCACTTTCTCCGGGTGTCCTCGACCTTCCAGCGCCGGCCCCGGCGCTCTCGTCGTAAACCGACGCCAACCTATCCCTCATCCTGAGGTGCCAGAACGCAGCGCAGACCGCGAAGGCGGCTTCCAGCCGGCCGGCGCGATCCCTGGAGGTCTTCGTCGATGCCCGCTGACGCGGGCACCTCAGGATGAGGTCGCGACGTGGACGCTGCTGGTCGCCCGTATCCTAAAGCGCGAGATTCAGGCCGTCATGCGCCACCGTCCAGCCCGCCGCCTCGACGTCCCTCCGTTCCGGGGATCCCTCGACCAGCACCGGATTGGTGTTGTTGATATGCACGAAGATCCGCCGCCCGATCTCGGTCGCCGCCAGGGCGTCGATCGAGCCGTTCTCACCGCGCATCGGCACATGCCCCATGCGCCAACCGGTCTTCGTACCGACGCCCGCGCGGATCATGTCGTCGTCGTGCAGGACGGTGCCGTCGAACAGCAGCGCGTCCACGCCGGCGATGCGCGCCCGCAACCCATCGGTCACCCGGGCGCAACCTGGGATGTAGGCGAGGCGCCGGCCGCCGGCCTCGATCAGGGCGCCAACCGTGGTCTCGGTCTCGGCGCCGATCTCCATGGTCTCGTCCTCAAGCCAGAGCGGCACCTTGCCGGGGACGGGGAAGAGCGTCACCGACAGGCCGGGCAGGGGCTCGAACCGCGCATCCATGCCGATCGCCTCCCGGGCCACAACGCCCTGGGCCATCACGTCGAACACGCGGTTGGCGTTCACCGAATCGAGGATGCCGCGTGTCCCGTAGAGCGTGTAAGGCTGGCCTTCGCGCAGGGTCAGCAAACCCGCGACATGATCGACATCGCCGTTCGTCAGCAAAACGGCGCGGATCGGCGAGTGGCGCAGGCCCTCGCGCGGGTGCATCTCAGGATTGTCGAAGAGCTGTTGCCGGATGTCTGGCGAGGCGTTGATCAGCAGCCAATCCGACCCGTCCGCGGAGACCGCGATGCTCGACTGGGTCCGGGGCCGCACCCGGTCCGGCTCGGACCGCGCCAGCGTGCAGATGGGGCAGCGGCAATTCCACTGAGGAAGGCCGCCGCCGGCCGCGGAACCGAGGATCACGACGCGCATGGTGCGGCTCCCGAGATCCCCGGCCCGTGAAACTCAGTTGAAGGTGTCGATCTCGGCCGACTCGTAGCTCGTCACTTCCATGCCGACGCAGATCTCGGACACGATCGGGGCAGCCCACTTCATGGTGTTTCTCCTTGGCGGTATCCTCACCGAGCGTCACGCGGATCCTAAGAAGACCCTAAGACACTGATGGCGCTCTCGTTTTTAGGCGCGGAACCGGTATCGACGATTCAGCCGCCCGCTTCAAGCAGGAAATTGCCGGATCCTCCCAAATTTTTCGTGAGACACTGGCTAAATATCCGGCACCCATCGCAAAACGTCGCACCGTAGGACTTAAGTACAGTTCGTCATTGCCTGAAATCGGGCCCACGCAGTTCGAGCATGAATCCTTTTCCACGTACGGTGACCAATCCCGGGCCGCCGTAGCGCACGAAATCGGCCATCTTCGAGCGCAGGTAGCCGATATAAACGTCGACCACGTTGAGCGAGAGGCCGCCCTGGCTGGCCCAGAGCCGGTCGAAGATGTCCGCCCGGGAGACCGGCTTGCCGAGGCTCGCCATGAGCATCGCGAGCAGGTCGGCCTCCCGGGGGGTCAGGCGGGCGCTGGCCTCGCCGCAACTTGCCTGCCGCGTATCGAGGTCGAGGGTCAGCCGGCCTGCCGTGATCCGGGAGCGCGGTGCCTCGGCTTGCTCGCGCCGCATCAGGTGGGTGCGCAGGCGCGCCACCAGCTCGTCAAATTCGAACGGCTTGACGATGTAATCGTCGGCGCCGAGCGCCAGACCCTCGGCCCGGTCGCGGATCTCGTCGCGGGCCGAGAGGAACAGGATCGCGCCGGGGAAGCCGCCCTCCCGCAGGGAGCGGCAGACATCGTGGCCCGACCCGTCCGGCAGGTTGATGTCGAGCAGCACGGCTCCGGGGGCCGGATCGTGGGCGGCCTTCAGGGCTTCGTCCACGCAGGCCGCCGTGCCGACTTCGAACCCCTCCGCCTCCAGGCCGCGGGCCAGGAGCCCCCGGATATCGACATCGTCCTCGACGATCAGGATGCGCGTCATGCGGCCGGCTCCCTCACCTGTGCGGCGCCGGCCGCGTCCCCGGCCGCCCCGGATTCCCATGCCGGATCGATGGCCGGGATGTCCAGGCTGACGCGCGCGCCGCGCCCCTCCCCCCCGGTACCCAGGCGGATCGTCCCGCCGTGCTGCTCGACGATCCAGCGTGCCAGGGCGAGGCCGATGCCGAAGCCCGTCTCGTCCGGGCTCGCGCCCTTGCCGCGCCGGAAGCGCTCGAACAGCTCACCCTCCGAGGCGCTGAAACCCGGCCCGTCGTCCGTGATGGTGATCCGACCGACCGGTCCGGGTCCGGCGGCCAGGGCGACCTCGACCCGCGTCAGGCCGGCGGCGTGGCGCAGGGCGTTGTCCACGAGGCTCTCCACCGTCTGCCGCATCCACTCGCGGTCGGCGCGGCATTCCACGTCCCGGGTCCCGGGTTCGAAGGTGAGGGCGACGCGGCGGCGCGTGGCCTCGGAGGTCATGTTGTCGACCGCCTCGGACAGGACCAACGCCAGACCGAGCGGGCGCTTGTCGAAGGCGATCTCGCCAGTCTCCGAGCGGGCGACGCGCAGCAGATCCTCGACTCGCAGCTTCAGCCGCTGCGCCCGTTTCTTGATGGTCGCGAAAACCGGTCCGGGATCGGCGCCGCGGCAGACACCGCGCAGGGCGAGATCGCACTCGCCCAGGATCACCGTGAGGGGTGTGCGCAACTCGTGGCTGACGTCGGCGAAGAAGCGGCGCCGGGACTGATCGACGGCCGAGAGCCGGGCATTTGCCGCGCGCAGATCCGCGGTCCGGGCCGCCACGGTATCCTCCAACGCGGCCCGATCGGCCGCGACCCGCGATTCCCGCCGGGCGAGGCGGGCCGCCATGCGGTTGACGTTGGTCATGAGGAGGCCGAGTTCGTCGCGGGTCGCCACGGACAGGCGGGTATCGAGGGCGCCGTGGCCGATGGCGCTCGCCGCTCGGCGGACCTCCTCGATCCGCGCCAGGGTCGGCCTGGTCACACCGCGATAGAGGATCGCCAGGAGGACGAGGGCCGCCATCACCGCCGAGGCCGCGGCGAGGCGCAGACGCGCCGAGAGCGCCCGGGCCTGCTCGGAGCCGAGCGCCATGCTGCGCCGCTCCGCCTCGATGAGAAACGAGAGCGGCGGCCCCGTCATGGCGCCGAATCCGTTGAGCGCGCCCTTGATCGAATCCTGGCGCTTCTCAGGGTCCGACTGACGGCTGATCAGCGCCACCTGCCGGTCGAGGACGGCGCGGGCGGCGCGCAAAGCCGCCATCGGACGCGTCCGCGCCGCGTATTGCATCCGGTCGGCGGGGTCGTCGCTCGGCGGGAAGCTCTTTGCCAAAGCCTCGTCGACGGTCCGCAACGCGCGGTCGGCATTGTCGCGGGCGATGGCCATCGCCTCGGGCTGGCCGTCGGGGTTGCCAACGGTCTCGACGGCGGCGAGGCCGAATTGCGTCAGGCGGCCGGACAGTTCGGCGAGCAGTTCCAGGCGCCGCTGCGCTTCGAGCGTCCGGTCCACGGTCCGCTCGGCCGCGCCGATCGCCGCAAGCGCGGCGACGGCCGCGAGCATCACCACGATGGCGGTGCCGCCCAGCAGAAGCGCGAAGCGGACCTTCAGCGAGCGCATCGTTCCCGTCCGGACGCCCGCGAGCGCAGAATTCCGACACGCGACCTCATCCGGAGGGGCCGCACAGCGGCCTCGAACGAGCCCTCCGGAAGGCGCAACGAGAACTGGAGCCCTCCTTCGAGGCCTCTGCCGCGCTCCGGCACGCCGGGATGAGGGTGAGGGTGGGACATCGGCGCAATCCGGATGCCATTCGGCCGAGACGGACGGCGCTGTTCCGGCGTGAGCCTCAGCATGTCACCGTCGCGCCGGAGAACCAAGGCGCGGTCACAGGTCCTTCGGCACGCTGTCCTTGGCGGCGCAGCGCCAGCGCTCGACATGCCATTCGGGATGGGAGGCCTGCCACGTCGCGAGCGCGCTCTGGGAGTTGCGCAAGCACACGAAAGGACTGGAGTTCTCGTACGACATTTCGATCCTGTCCTCGCGGCAGGTCGAGGGTTGGGCGACGAGGCAGATCGACAGCAGCAGCAGCATGGGCGCGTTTCCGGGGCTGCCGGCCTCGAACGGGCCGGCTTGGTCGCGACCATAGGACGCGTCCGCGTCCCTTGCCCAGGCGGCGTCAGGCCGCGACCCAGATCTCGCCCTTGGCAATGGTGGCGAGGTCACCCGAGTAGCGGCGCAGCGGCTTGTCGAGCAAAGCGGCGTGCTCGGCGCTGAGGCCGCGCAGGTCCTTGGCCAGGAGCCGCAGGAACACGAGATCGTGCGAGCCGGTCTCCACAAAAGTCTCGGCCATCCGGCCGTGTGCGCCGAGGAGCAGCGTCCCACGGCGCATGCCCAGGCCCGGCTGATCGCCCACCGCCAAAGCCGCCAGCGTACCGGCGATCATGCGCGAGCCCGCGAAGGCGCCCGCACGCCCGGCCAGGATGATCCCCCGCCGCATCCGGTCGCCCAGATGCGTTCCCGCGGTCCCGCGGATGATCAGCGTCGCACCATCGAGCCCCACCTTCGCAGCGTAGACCGCGCCGCCGGCGTGATCGCCGGCATCGCCCGCGATGGTGATGGTGCCGCCGGTGGCGCCGGATGCCGCATAGGGTCCGGCATTGCCGGTGACCGTCAGGCTGCCGCCCGCCATGCCGGCGCCGAGACGCTGGCCGACATCGCCGGTCACCCGGATCGTGCCCTCCGACAGGGAGGCGCCGACCCGGTCGAGGCGCTCGTGGCCGCCCTCGATGGTCAGCGTGTCGGAGCCGTCGAGGGACACGGAAAAGCAGTCGCCGAGGCGCACGCCCGTCCGGGTGGTGCCGACCTCCAGGCGCTCGGCCTCGCCTTGGGACAGGCCCTTCAGCGCCAGAGGGTTGATGTTGAGGAAGTCCAGCCGCTCAGGCGGCGCTTGGCGCAGGGTGAGGGTGCTCACGGCTCAGCCCTCCGTCTTGACGTCGTCGCGCGCGATCAGGTCGCGCAGGTGGTAGTGGTGGCGGCCGAGATTGCCGCCGTAATTGCCCGCCGTCACGGCGATCAGCCCGTGCTTGCCGCCGATCTCGGTGGCCGCGTGCAGGCCCGCGCGCATCGAGTCGGACACGCCCTGCGAGGTGAGGGCGTCGATCACGATCTCCAGCACCACACCGCATTCCGCCGGAAGCGCCGAGCCGGCGCGGCCCTTGAGCGTCGGGCAATAGGCGTCGTTGGTGGAGGCCATCATGCCCTTGGTCCGCCCACCGACCTTCGAGCCGGAGCGCACGATGCCGCCGGGGAAGGGCAGGATCGCGCCGGGCACCGCCTTGGCGGCCTCGACGGCGATCTCGGCGACCTTCAGCGTCTCGGCATGGGTCCGGCCCAGGAACAGCAGGTTGCCGCCCCCGACCGCGCCGTCGACGGCCCGGACCGAATCCTCGCACAGGAATTCGCCGTCCATTACCGGGATGCGCCAGTAGCGCCGGTCCTTTCCGGAGGCGTCGGGCAGCCGCTTGGCCACCGCGAACCCATCGCCGAAATAGCGTATCGCGCCGCCGAGCTTGATCTTTTTCGGCCCGTCCACGCCCGCGTAGCAGGCGGTGCCGGGGCAGGTCAGGATGCACTGGCCGACCCGCTTGATCAGCTGCTCCTTGAGGCCGTTCGGCTCGAAGCCGAACAGCAGGATGCGCACGCCCGGCCGCCCGTCCGGCGTCTCCTCCGGCGACAGCTCGGCGTCGATTCCGGCCTCGGCGCCGCAGCCGATCACCGAGGTGGCGAAGCCCGTCATCGTGGTGGCGGCGATCATCGCCCATTTGGCGGTGTCGTTGGTGACGACGATGGCCGTGCCGGCCACGTCGAACGCCTCCGCGAAGGTGTCGATCACCCGGATGCCGTTGAGGGTGAGGTCAGACATCGTACTTCCCGCGGCTCGCCACGCTGATCACGCCCGGCATGGCACCGCCTCGAAATTCTCCCGGCCCTCGCCGAACGCGGCATCGGGCACCGCGAAGCTGTCGAGCCCCGCGCCGAACCGATCCGTGAGATAGGCGTCGGCGCGCTTCGCCATAGCCTTGTCGGCCTCGACGGTGAGCGACAGCGTGCGCCCGGAACGCCATTCCACCACCGCGCCATCCTCGACGATCGGCACGCCGTCCTTGAGGACCAGCTTGGCGGCGGTGAACATCGCGGTGCGGTTCGCGTCGTCCCGATAGACCGCCACATCCGCCCGGGCGCCGGCCCGCAGATGGCCGCGGTCGGCGAGCCCCAGAAGCTTGGCCGGCCCCGACCGGGTCAGCTGCGCGATCTCCGAGAGGGTGTATTCGCGCTCCAGCCCCGGCAGGCCCGAGCGCTCGCCGACGATCTTGGGCAGCGTCGCGATCTCGCGGTCGCGCTCGGTCTTGTCCATCAGCAGGTGGATGATCCGCGGGTACTGGGTGAACGGGCCGCCGTTCGGGTGATCCGTGGTCAGGATCGTCCGCTCAGGGTCGGTGGAGAGCAGCATGATCTCCAGGCCGATCGCCCATTGCAGCGAGCTGGTCGGACCCCGAGGCCGGTACAGGAACGGCACCACGCCGCCGCCCTCGGCGTCGCCCGCGTTCAGCACCCACTTCTTCGGGTTGGCGCCCTTCCGGCCGGCGAACTGGCGGAGGATGTCGAGGGAGACCGTGACGGTCTGGCCGAACACCACCTGCCCGATGTCGAGGGTCGCGTTCGGATTGTCGGTGATGGCCTGCGCGATCCGTTCGGCGGCCGATCGGAAGCCGCCGGTGCCGGGGTTGGCCGGATCGACCGCGCCGTAGGCGTAGAACTGCGCGTGGGCGAAGTGGATGCGCCGGCCTTCCGCCGCGTCGAGCGTCGCCATGAAGCTGTCGTCGGCGCCCGGCAGGCCCAGGTTGTTGCAGTGGACGTGCAGCGGATGTGGGACGCCGATTTCCTCGACCGCGTCGAGGAGCGAGCCCATGATCTGCCGCGTCGAGAGCCCGTAGCAGGGGATCTCGTCGTCGAGCGACAGGCGCAGCGCGCCGTCCTTGAAGGCGGAGGCGCCGCCCGCGTTGATGCACTTCACGCCGAGGCCGCGCGACTGGGCGACCGACAGGGCGACGAGGTCGCGGACGGCGTTGCCGCCCTGGCGGTCGCGGAGCAACTGCAGAAGCTGGTCGTCGTTGCCCATCACCGTGAGGGCGCCGCGGTCGAGCAGCGGGATGTCGGCGAGTTCGAGCTGCGTGGCGAGCGCGTGGGTCGGCGGCATCGCGGGCTCGACCGCGGTCGTGTAGCCCATCCGCGCGTAGGTGGATCCGATCCAGGCCGCGGCCCCGCCGGCATGCGCGAAGGGGTGGCCCTCGGGCGCCGCCTCGCTCACGTAGAGATCGGGCAGGAGCAGCCGTGAGGTGATCACGTTGCCGCCCGCGATGTGCGAATGCACCTCGACGCCGCCGGCCATCACCACGCAGCCCGCCGCGTCGATGACGGCGTCGGGCTCGCGGCCCGGCGGATCGACGATCCGGCCGTCCTCGATCCAGACATCCCCGACGAAATCGCGGGACGCGGTCGGATCGACGACGCGCCCGCCCCGGATCACGCTCAGCATGCGGGTTCACTCCTCGACGCGGCCTGGCCCGTGATCAGGCGCTCCTTGAGGGCGCCGAGGATCGACGCGGCCGACGGCAGATCCGTGGGCGCCGAGGCCGGCCAATAGGTCAGCGCGGCGCGCGGCTCGTTCCACAGCACGCCGCCATGGTCGCGGCCGGGCTGGCCGACCGCGATGACGATCTCGCCGGCCTTGGCTTCGCCGTCCGCGACCAGGGCCACGGACGGAACCGCGGACAGCCAGTCCGGGCGCGCCACCGGCACGGAGGCGAGCCAGAGCACGGCGTCGGCCTCGCCGGCGGCGACCTGCCGGGCGGCGTCGAAGCGCCAGGGGTCGTGCTCGGGCACGCGGCGGCCGAAGCCGCTGCGCGGCGCCTGACCGGTCGTCCAGGCCGAGACCGGCACCGCGGCCCGGTCCTGCCCGACGCCGCCGGTGGCGAGGGTGAAGCAGCGTGTCGTCTCACTCAGCTCCATGGCGAGGCCCTGGAGCATCTCCACACCGGCTTCGCCGAGTTCGGCGGGATCGTAGAGCAGGACGCCATATTGCGCGGCGGCGAGCTGGGCGGCGATCTGCCCGGGGAGGGCATCGCCGGCGAGGTGACCGCGGGCATAGGCGCGCAGCACGCCCACGGCTTCCGTCAGACCTCCCGCGGCGGGCCACGCCAGGGACGCGGTGGCGTTCGCGCCGACGGCTAGGAGCGCGCGATCCGATCCCGCAGCGCGCCCGCGCGTGGGCTTGGCGTCGACGAGGCGCTTCAGGAGCGGCGCCTGCCAGGGGGCGGCGCCGACGACCAGCACCACGTCCGCCCGTCCGACCGCCTCGGCCGGCGTCGTCGTCAAGGCGCCGACGCGGCTCAGCGAGCCGAGCTCCGCGTAAGTTCCCGCCGCCCCGGCCGTGTCGACGGAGGCGCCGATGCGCCCTGCGAGATCGTAAGCGGCGCGGATCGCCGCGACGTCGGCGCTCAGGCCGGCGATCACCGGCGCGCGTGCTTTGGCGAGGAGGGATGCGGCCGCCTCGATGGCGGTGCCCGCGTCCGTCGCGCCACCCTTCACCCAGGCTGCCATGCTCCCTCACGCACCGTTCTTGTCTTGTGTTTCGGAGCGGGCGACGGCCGTAAGACCGGACGAAGCGAGCCACCCCGAAACAGGGTTCCCGCAGTGTCGGAATGGCGCGTCCGCCCGTCAAGTTCCGGGCAGACGGCAAACTCGGCACGCCGTCGCAAGGCCTAGGTTTGCATTCATCTGCGCACCGCGGCAAGGGGGGCTCGCGGGAATGCGGGTCCGGAAACGGGTGGCGGGCGGTCCGTTCGACGGTTTCCGCATATCCGTCGGGTGGTTCGCGCAGTCCTTCGCCGGATCCCAGGTCGCATTCCGCTCACGCCCCGTGCACCCGGGAAAAAAAAGTCGGCGTTGCTCTCTGTCGCGCGGCTTCCCCGGACAGGTGGAGCGAAGCGGAGCCTGAGCCGGGACCCGACGCGGGACGGACCCGAGTTCCATCGCCGCCGTTGCCCCAGTCCTGGGCCGCGTGTGACAAGCGCGCCGGACAAGCAGGATTCGAGGGGTTTTTGGTGGCCGAGGTGCCCGAGCGGAACGAAGCGGCTGCAGATGGTACCGTGCGGGTCGAGGCATCGGCACGGCTGCATTTCGGCTTCCTGGATCTGCACGGCGGGCTCGGCCGCCGGTTCGGCAGCATCGGCCTCGCCATCGATGCGCCGTCCCTGGCCCTGACCGCGCGCCGCGCGGGTTGTCCTGCCGTCACGGGCCCCGAGGCCGAGCGCGTGCGCGGCTACGTCGAGGCCGCCGCCGCCCATCTCGGGTGCGGCGCGGACGTCGCCATCACGGTGGAGCGGGCGATCCCGGCCCATGCCGGGTTCGGCTCCGGCACGCAGCTCGCCCTGGCGGTGGCGGCCGCGATGGCGCGCCTGAACGGCGACCCCTTCGCGGCGGATGCCTTCGCGGCCAGCCTCGACCGGGGCAACCGCTCCGGCGTCGGCCTGTGCGCCTTCACGGAGGGCGGCCTGATCGTCGATGGCGGCCGCGGCCCGGACGGGGGACCGCCGCCGGTCATCGCGCGGCTGCCCTATCCGGAGGCGTGGCGCATCGTCCTCATCCTCGACTCACGCATGGCCGGCGTCCACGGCGTGCGGGAGGTCGAGGCGTTCCGCGACCTGCCGCGCTTCCCCGAGGCGCAGGCCGCCGAGATCTGCCGAATCACGCTGATGCAGGTCCTGCCCGCGATCGCCCTGGCCGAGCCGCAGGGTTTCGGCGCCGGAATCACCCGGATCCAGGACCTGATCGGCGATCACTTCGCGCCCCATCAGGGCGGACGCTACGCCAGCGCCACGGTGGCAGAGGCGCTGGCGAACGTCGCCGCGCAAGGCGTGCCGGGCTACGGCCAGTCCTCCTGGGGACCGACCGGATTCGTGCTGATGCCCTCGGAACGCGAAGCCCGCGCCCTGGTGGCCAGTCTCGACCCGGGCGGTGGGCTCCGCTTCGTCATCGCCCGCGGACGGAACAGCGGCGCTTCGGTAACCGGCCCTGCGTGACCCGGCCCCTGTTCCGCAAGTCAGGGCCTTTGACCGCAACTCTTCCGGATGAGGCGCGCGACGTATCCTCAACCGCGCCGTCATCCCGGGGCGCCGCAGGCGAGCCCGGAATGACGGCTCGATCCGGTGGAGGCGCGGCCTTCGTTGCACCCGCGAACCCGCATTCGTGCCCCTGCGACCGACAGGCCCGGGCTTGACCCGGGGCACCGCTCCGGGTTTGGACACAGGCAGGCGCATCGGTCGCGCGCCGCACGAGGATTCCATGGCCCGCTCGATCCTCCACATGCTGACGCCGCTCCGGCACATGAGCCCGTTCGACGTGAACATGGCCGTGGATGCCGGCTTCGAGACGGTGGTGACCTACACGGAGGTCAGCCTCGCCGACGTGGTGTCGCTGACCCAGGATTCGATTTTCTCGCGGTCCCCGGCGGACGGGACCCGGACCGGCATCTTCATCGGTGGCAAGAACGCCGAGGACGCCCTCGACATGGTCGACCGCGCCAAGAAGGCCTTCGTGCCGCCCTTCGTGAATCATGTCTTCGCCGATCCGGCGGGTTCGTTCACCACCGGCGCCGCGATGGTGGCGCAGGTGTCCCGGGCACTCCGGCAGAAGTTCAACACGGACCTCAAGGACAAGCGCATCGTGATCTTCGGCGGCGCCGGCGTCGTCGCCTACGTGGCGGCGGTGATCGGCGCGCTCCAGGGCGCCACCACCGTGCTGGTCGGCCATGACGGCGAGGAGCGGGTGTCGAAGATCGCCTTCACCATGAAGTGGCGCTTCGGCATCGAGGTCGGCGCCGTCGACGGCACCACCCCAGAGGATCGGCGCATTGCCATCCGCGATGCGGACGTGATCCTCTCGGCCGGCCCGGCGGGCATCCCGATTCTCTCCGCGGAGGATCTGGGATCGGCCCCGAAGCTTTTGGTGGCCTCGGACGTCAACGCCGTGCCGCCCGCCGGCATCGCGGGGATCGACGTGAATGCCGTGGATGTGCCCCTACCGACCGGCAAGGGCGTCGGCATCGGCGCGCTGGCGGTTGGGAACGTGAAGTATCAGACGCAGCGCCGCCTGTTCGACCGGATGCTCGGCTCCGACACGCCGCTCTGCCTCGATTTCCGCGACGCCTATGCGCTCGCCGTGGAGATCGCCGGCTGAATAACCCGGACTCCGGATGGCCGATTCAATCCTGATCGCCACCCAGGCCGGGCGTGCCCTCGCGCAGGCCGCGCGCCGCGCCGGTCTGCGCCCCTACGTGGCCGACCTGTTCGGCGATTCCGACACGCTGGCCCTGGCTGAGGCCTACCGCCCCCTGCCGGGCCGGTTCGGCTCCGCCCCGGCCGCCGCCGCGACCCTGAGGGCCCTCGACGATCTCGCGGATCGGGCGGCCGGTGCCGTCGGCCTCATCCTCGGCAGCGGTTTCGAGGCGGCGCCGGGTCTCGTCGCCCGGCTCGCCGGGCGGCACAGGCTGATCGGGACGTCGGGCGAAGCCATCGCCGCGTTGAAGGATCCGTCGACCTTTTCGGCGCTTTGCGCGCGGCTCGGCGTGCCGCATCCGGCGGTCGCGCAGGATTCCGTGCCGGATCCGGCGGATTGGCTGCTCAAGCGGGCGGGCGGAAGCGGCGGCAGCCATATCCGACCGGCGACCCGCGCGAAGGCGCCGCCGGGCCATTACTTCCAGCGACGCGTTCCGGGACGGCCGCACGCCCTCAATGTCCTCTCCGACGGCCGCACGATCCACGTTCTGGCCGTAACCGAGCAATGGTGCGCGCTGACCCCGATCCGGCCCTTTCGCTAGGGCGGGGCGCTGGTGCGCGGGGCCGGCGAGGCCCCGGCGCTTCCCGCCACGCTCGTCGCGGCGATCGCGGCCGGCACCGAACGCATCGTCGCCGCCACAGGTTTGCGGGGCCTCGCCAGCGCGGACGTTCTGGTCGAGGGATCCGACTGGTGGCTGACCGAGATCAACCCGCGCCCCGGGGCGACCCTCGACATCCTCGACCGCCGCGCGGTACCGCTGCTGGAGGCCCATATCGCGGCGTGCCTCGGCGCGATGCCGGAACTCGGTGCGCCGCCGGTGGGTGCGGCGGCCGCGCAGATCTGTTACGCCGACCGGGAGCTTGCGCCTGTGCCGGACCAGGATTGGCCGGACTGCGTGCGTGACCGCCCGCGCCCCGGCTCGGTGGTCCGCCGCGACGCGCCGCTCTGCACGGTGCTGGCCGAAGGCGCGGACCGAGCGGAGGCGCTCGACCTGTTGGAATCGCGAACGGCCCGCCTGCGGGCGGCCCTCGCAGCGTAAAAAACACAGCCCGAGGAAGCCCCGAGATGAGTGCCAGCCAATCCTATCCCAGCGTCAACGCGCTCTCAGGCCCGCTGGTCGAGCGCCTCGTGGCCGACGCCGCGACCCTGCGCCTGTCCGTCTCGCAGACAACGGGGGGCGCCCGGATGGTCGATGCCGGGGCCCAGGCGCGGGGATCGCTCGAGGCCGGCCGGCGCATCGCCGAGATCTGCCTCGGCGGCCTCGGCACCGTCACCATCGCGCCGAGCGGGCCGATCGCGTCCTGGCCCTACTCGGTGATCGTCCATGCCGCCGATCCGGTGCTCGCCTGCCTCGGCAGCCAGTATGCGGGCTGGAGCCTCGCCGACGAGACGGGGGATTCGGGCTTCTTCGCCCTTGGTTCGGGCCCGGGCCGCGCCGTTGCGGCGGTCGAGGACCTCTATCAGGAACTGGGCTATCGCGATTCGGCCACGAAGACCGCCCTGGTCCTGGAGGCCGCCGGTGGCCCGCCCGACAGCGTCGTCGCCAAGGTGGCCGAGGCGTCAGGGCTGCGGCCCGAGGACCTGACCTTCATCTTCGCCCCGACCCAGAGCCTCGCCGGCTCGACCCAGGTGGTCGCCCGCGTGCTGGAGGTCGCCCTGCACAAGGCCCACACGGTCGGCTTCGATCTGCACGCCATCGTGGACGGGATCGGCTCGGCGCCGCTGTCGCCGCCGCATCCGGATTTCATCAAGGCCATGGGCCGGACCAACGACGCGATCATCTACGGCGGCCGGGTCCAGCTCTTCGTGGATGCCGACGATGCCGACGCCGAGCAGCTCGCCGCGCAACTGCCCTCGACCACGTCGAGCGATCACGGGGCGCCCTTCGCCGAGATCTTCGCCCGGGTGAACGGCGATTTCTACAAGATCGACGGCGCCCTGTTCTCGCCGGCCGCGGCGATCGTCACGTCCGTGCGCTCCGGCGCCACCTACCGGGGCGGACGGCTGGAGCCGGCGCTGGTCGACGCTTCCTTCGCGTGAGCGGCGGGCGCCCTGCCCATCGCGGGCGGGCGGGTCCATGCGTCGCATTCGGAGACGAGGCATGAGCAGTCCCGCGTCCTTCCACCCCTCTGGCGGGGGAGGGCGAGCGTGCCTCGTCCTGCCCTGCCTGTTGTCTGCAACCAATCACCCATGTCGGCCACTCCCGTAACGACCAGGCCAACCATGCGCAGCGGGCTCGCGGCCGATAACGGCACTAGGCACAGGAACCGCCTCTTGGCTGCCCTGCAGGCGCAGGGCGTCGAGCCGGTGCTGTTCTCCCTCGCCGACGTGGCCGTGGTCACGGGCGGCGGCGAGCCGCTGCGCGTCCCGGGCTTCCCGGATGCCCTGCCGGACGGCGTGCTGATGCGGACTATCGCGGGCGGCACCTTCGAGGCCACGACGATGCGGCTCGGCGTGCTCCATGCCCTTGTGGCGGCGGGCGTTACCGTCTGGAACGCGCCGACCGCCATCGAGCGCTCGGTGGACAAGGCAGCGACCTCCCTCCTCATCGCCCGGGCCGGGCTGCCGACACCGGACACCTGGGTCTTCTCGAAGCGCGAGGCCGCCGCCGCCCTGGTGGCGAGGGAGGCCCGGCCCGGGGCACCCCTCGTGCTCAAGCCGCTGTTCGGCTCGCAGGGGGAGGGGCTCGCCCTGATCGAGCGCCCGGAGGACCTGCCCGACGAGGAGGCGGTGGCGCGGGTCTACTACCTCCAGCGCTACGTGCCGCGCCGGGACGGGCTGTGGCGCGACTACCGGGTGTTCGTCTGCGACGGGCGGGCGATCGCCGGCATGATCCGCGAGGGCGACGGCTGGATCACCAACGTCCACCGGGGCGGCCGTCCGCTGCCCTGGGCGATGCCGCGCGCTGCCGCGGAACTCGCCGAGGCCGCGGCGCAGGCGATCGGGGTCGATTATTCCGGCGTCGATCTGGTCGAGGACGGGGCAGGGGGCTTCTCCATCCTGGAGGTCAATTCCATGCCGGCTTGGTCGGGGCTCCAGACCGTGTGCGAGACCGATATCGCGGCCGCGGTGGTTCGCGGCTTCCTCGCCGCGGTCCGAGGTGCGAGCCGGCCGCGGCTCGTGGTGGCATGACCAGGCTCGACCCGGCGCTGATCGGCACCCTGTACCGGGCCGCCTGCCTCGCGGAACTCGACGCCCTGAAGCCCGGCAATGTCCACGCCTATGCGGCGGGCCACCGGATGGTAGTCGCCGACTTCGTCAAGAGCGCCGACGTATCGGCCCCGGCCCTGGCTCGGGCGGGGGCCGGGATCGGCGCGCGCATCCGCGACGGCGTCGCCGTTACCCTGGCGGCGGTGGGCCAGAACACCAATCTCGGCATCCTCCTGCTCTGCGCGCCCCTGGCCGCAGCCGCCGAGGGCGGTCGGACCGTGTCGGACGGCCTCGGCCGTTCGGACAGCGCGGATTCCGAGAGCGTCTTCGCCGGGATCCGCCTCGCCAACCCCGGCGGCCTGGGCCGGGCCGGCAAACACGACGTCGCCGGCGCAGCGCCCGGATCCCTGCGCGACGCGATGGCGGAGGCCGCCGGCCGGGACCGCATCGCCCGCGCCTACGTCGACGGTTTCTCCGACGTCAGAGAGATCGGGCTTCCGGCGTTGTCGGCGGCCCGCGGCCTGGGCCTCGACCCGAACTGGTGTGTGAGCGCCGTCCACCTCGCCTATCTCCGGTCGGTCCCGGACAGCCACGTCGCCCGGAAGGCGGGTGCGCAGACCGCCGAGGCCGTGCGCCGGGACGTTGACGCCGCCCTCGCGGGGCTCGATCTCGCCGGCGGGCCGGTCGAGCCGCTGCTCGCCCTCGACGCGTCGCTGAAGGCGCGCGGCCTCAACCCGGGCACGAGCGCGGATTTCACGGTCGCGACCCTGTTCTGGGACGCGCTCGCGACGGCGGGGGCCGCGCTCGCCTGACCCCCGCGGGTGCGAAATATTTCGCGGCGCGGACAATAAGAAATTCCTTCGCGGCAGGGCCTTGCTCGGGTTGTGAGCCGCTAGGCCCCGCTGTAGGGTCCGCCGCGCTGTCCGGCCCAACCGGCTCGACCCATCCGGCTCGGCCGGTGGTCGGGCGCCGATAACAAGGATGGCTTCCCGGCCGCGGCGCATGCCCGGCGCGCGGCTCTAGTTCGGAATCCAGGGAGAGACACCGAATGGCGAAGATCACCAAGGTTCAGGTCGGCGAGGCCCTCGTCGGCGACGGCAACGAGGTCGCCCACATCGACCTCATCATCGGACCGCGCGGCTCGCCCGCCGAGACGGCTTTCTGCAACGGCCTCGTGAACAACAAGCACGGCTTCACCAGCCTGCTCGCGGTCATCGCGCCGAACCTGCCGTGCAAGCCGAACACCCTGATGTTCAACAAGGTCACCATCAACGACGCCCGTCAGGCCGTCCAGATGTTCGGCCCGGCCCAGCACGGCGTTGCCAAGGCCGTTCAGGACGCGGTGGCCGAGGGCATCATCCCGGCCGACGAGGCCGACGACCTGTTCATCCTGGTCGGCGTGTTCATCCACTGGGAGGCGGCCGACGACGCCAAGATCCAGAAGTACAACTACGAGGCCACCAAGCTGTCGATCCAGCGCGCCGTCAACGGCGAGCCGAAGGCTTCGACGGTCACCGAGCAGCGCAACTCGGCGCAGCACCCCTTCGCCGCCAACGCTTAGATCGGGGACGGTCCTGGGCAGAGCGAGCCTCCGCCCGCACCGCGGGGCCTGCTCCAGCGACTGGCTTCGATCTTCCTTGGCCGATAGGTAGGCCCCTGAACGGGACGGCGCGAGCCGTCCCGTTTTTTGTTTGTCCTGCGCGTTCATTTGCAAGGGAGCGGCCGACACCGGTTCCGGTTGAACGCTTCGGTCGATCCAGCCCGCTTCGTCATCGCGCGCGCAGCGAAGTGACCGGGGGCAGCGCGATGCTGGATGATGTCGCTCCGCTCGCAACGACGGGGAGCCGGTCCGATCGACCGGAAGCGGTGGGACGCGCCCCCCGATCACGGCAAGCGCAACGATATGATCCCGACAGCGACCCGGCAAAGGGACGCCGCGTCCGCCGACATCACTGACACGCAATCTGGACCGTGAATTCCCGGGCCTTCTCGGCGATCGCCGCACCGTCCATCGGATCGGTCGTGCGCACCGTGATCGGCGGTTCCACGCCGTTCGCCTCCAGGAAGTTCAGCGCGATCATGGATTTGATGGCGAAATTCACGTTCTGCGGGATGTCCCCGGAGGCGAAGGCCACCTGCTTGGATTGCACCACCCCGATCACGTTTCCGAACTGGTCGAGAGCCGGTCCCCCGCTGTTACCCTGCTGAACCGGTGCCGAGATCTGGATCTTGCGCGTGTCGTCGCCGGATCCCGCCGTCGCCGTCACGTTGCCGATGGTGAAATTGCCGGTCGAGGCGAGGACCTCGCTCTGCGGATAGCCGTAGACGTAGACGTTCTCCCCGAGCCGGGCGCGCACCGAGAACGGCGGGACCGCCGGCTGCGGCGTGTCGGTCGTGAGCACCGCGAGGTCGTTGGTCGCGTCGCTGGCGACGTAGCGCGCCTTCACGGCGGCGCGGCCCGGCTGGCGCACCATAAAGTCCGAGCAGCCCTCCACGACATGGTTGTTCGTCAGGATGTGCCCGCGATCCGAGACGTAGAACCCGGTCCCGGTGCTCACCATCCCGGCTTCCAGCTTGTGCGGGACCTTCGGCCCCGGACTCTCCTTGGCGGCCGCGGTGGTCGCGTCCTTCTGGCAGCCGATCACCGCCTCGAATGCCTCCGTCGAGCCGACGAGCGATAGGACGGCGATCTGCCGTCCCTCGAACATCACCGCGACGCTGCCCGCATTCGACAGATCGGCGACGAACCGCTCCTTGAGCCCCGCCTGATAAAGGCCCTTCGCGTCGCCGCGCTCGAAGCCCGTGAAGGTGCCGTGCCACTTCTCGCGGCCGGCGAGCAGGCGCAGGTCGTACTGGCCGCCGACCGCGAGGGAGCGCCATTTCGGGTTGGTGAGCGCGAGGTAGGAGGAGCCCCGCGCACCGTTGAAGCCGAACCAGATCGTGGTGCCGTCGCTGTAGCTGGCCGCCGCGAGACACCCGCCGAGGCTCTCGCTGTAGCCGATCGACCAGCCCGCGACCTTGCCGAAGGTCTTGTCGACCGTCAGCTTCGGGGGCGCGGGCGAGGCCGCGGCCGGCGCTCCCGCGACGCCGAGAATCATCAGGGCAGCGAGGCGGGATCTCGATCTGAACATCGGCTTCGATCCGGTTGCGCGGCGGGGTTCGTCAGCGCGTCTGGCTCACCGCCGTCGTGGCGCTGCCCTGCGACGCGGCGAAGGGATCGGCCGACGCGTTCACCACCTGCGCGCCGGTCGGCCCGGCGGCGGGCTGCATCGGGCGCTGCCGTGCCCGCGCCACCTTGCGACGCGGAGCCTGCCGGACCTCGTGGATCACCCGCACGGTGCGTTGCGGCGCCGCGTAGACAACGACCGGACGTTCCCGCGCCGCCTGCGCGGCGATCGAGCCGGCGATCACCCCGCCGAGCACGCCGCCCGCCAGACCGCCGAACACGGCACCCGCGCTCTGTGCCTGTGACGGCGCGGGCGCCAGACCGGCGGCGACCATCGCGCAAGCGGCAACCACAACGCGTGCTCTCATCGAGAGACCCTCCTTAACCAAGACCTTGCAAGCACCGAATTACACCAAGAGTTTATCGGCGCGACTCAATCGTGAAAGGGGGAGTGTGGCCGTTGCGCACACGTTATTCTACTGATCTCAAGTTGTTCCTTAACCGACATCATCAATGGACGGTTATGAACCTCCGCGCTCACGGCCGACGAGGACGGTGGCGCGTTCGCGCGGCAGCCTGCTTGATCGGTCTAAGTTCCCGTTGGGTGCGCGCGAACGACGGTTGCCGGCGCGGGCCTGCCGTTCTGTCCGCTTGGTCGGGGGCAAGGTCATGGGGCAAGCGTCGCGACCGCGGCGGCGCTTCAGGAGTGGGCGAACAAAAGAAAAGGGGCCGCCTTGCGGCGACCCCCTTCCTTCGTCTCGCAGGTTGGCGTGGACTTAGAAGTCCATGCCGCCCATGCCGCCGCCGCCCGGCATCGCGGGGGCGCCGCTGTCCTTCTTCGGCGCGTCGGCGACCATCGCCTCGGTGGTCACCAGCAGGCCGGCGACCGAGGCCGCGTCCTGCAGGGCCGTGCGCACCACCTTGGCCGGGTCGACGATGCCGGCCTGGATCATGTCGACATACTCTTCGGTCTGGGCGTTGAAGCCGAAGGTCTCCGAGGAGGTGTTGTCGGTGATCTTGCCGACCACGATCGAGCCTTCCACGCCCGCGTTCTGGGCGATCTGGCGGATCGGGGCCTCAAGGGCCTTCAACACGATCTTGATGCCGGCCTGGACGTCCGGGATCTCGGACTTCAGCTCGGCGACCGCCTTCTTGGCGCGCAGCAGCGCGGTGCCGCCGCCGGGGACGATGCCTTCCTCGACCGCCGCGCGGGTGGCGTTCAGCGCGTCGTCGACGCGGTCCTTCTTCTCCTTGACCTCGACCTCGGTCGCGCCGCCGACGCGGATCACCGCGACGCCGCCCGCGAGCTTGGCCAGACGCTCCTGCAGCTTCTCACGGTCGTAGTCCGAGGTGGTCTCCTCGATCTGCGCCTTGATCTGCGAGATCCGGCCCTCGATGTCGGACTTCTCGCCGACGCCGTCGATGATCGTGGTGTTCTCCTTCTCGATCCGCACGCGCTTGGCCCGGCCGAGCATGGGGAGCGTCACGTTCTCGAGCTTGATCCCGAGATCCTCGGCGATCATCTGACCCTTGGTCAGGATCGCGATGTCCTCGAGCATCGCCTTGCGGCGATCGCCGAAGCCCGGCGCCTTGACGGCCGCGACCTTCAGGCCGCCGCGCAGCTTGTTCACCACGAGGGTGGCCAGCGCCTCGCCCTCGATGTCCTCGGCGATGATCAGCAGCGGCTTGCCGGCCTGCACTACCGCCTCGAGGACGGGGAGCATCGCCTGCAGACCCGAGAGCTTCTTCTCGTGGATCAGGATGTACGGCTGATCCAGCTCCGCCACCATCTTCTCGGCATTGGTGATGAAGTACGGCGAAACGTAGCCGCGGTCGAACTGCATGCCCTCGACGACGTCGAGCTCGGTCTGGATGCCCTTGGCTTCCTCGACCGTGATGACGCCCTCGTTGCCGACCTTCTGCATGGCCTCGGAGATCATGTGACCGATCTCGGTATCGCCGTTCGACGAGATGGTGCCGACCTGGGCGACCTCGTCGGAGGTCGAGACCTTCTTGGCGCGGGCGGTGATGTCCTTCACGGCGGCGGCGGTGGCGAGGTCGATGCCGCGCTTCAGGTCCATCGGGTTCATGCCGGCGGCGACGTACTTGGCGCCCTCGCGGACGATGGCCTGGGCCAGCACGGTCGCGGTGGTGGTGCCGTCACCCGCGATGTCGTTGGTCTTCGAGGCCACTTCGCGCACCATCTGCGCGCCCATGTTCTCGAACTTGTCCTTGAGCTCGATCTCCTTGGCGACGGTGACGCCGTCCTTGGTGATGCGCGGCGCGCCGAAGCTCTTGTCGATCACGACGTTGCGGCCCTTGGGGCCCAGCGTCACCTTCACCGCGTCGGCGAGGATGTCGACGCCGCGCAGCATCTTATCGCGGGCGTCGGCGGAGAAACGAACGTCTTTCGCTGCCATGGTATGCCTCTCTAAGGTTGGGTTAGCCCCAAGGCCTCTGACGGAGCCTCAAAGGGCGGGGAGGGACGGTCCGATCAGAGGGCGACGACGCCCATGATGTCGGATTCCTTCATGATCAGGAGGTCCTGACCGTCGATCTTGACCTCGGTGCCGGACCACTTGCCGAACAGGACGCGGTCGCCGGCCTTGACGTCGAGCGCGTTGACACGGCCCTGCTCGTCGCGGGCGCCGGGGCCGACGGCGACGATCTCGCCCTCCTGCGGCTTCTCCTTGGCGGTGTCCGGGATGATGATGCCGCCCTTGGTCTTCTCCTCGCTCTCGATGCGACGGACGACCACGCGGTCGTGCAGCGGACGGAACTTCATGAGCTGCCCTCTTGCTTCAGGTCTGGAGTTGGCGTTCATGCGGCCGGCGGGACCGCCGCGAACTCGACTGTTAGCACTCTGTCTCGGCGAGTGCCAAAGACGGCCGCGACATAGGCGCGGGCATGTTCCGTGTCAAGGCTGTCGCACCCCCGCGCGACGGTGCAATGACGCGGCGGCGCCCACTTTCTCGCTCATGGATCATGCGCGCCCATGCTGAGCCTGCACGGACCCCGAGGCCCGCTGGCGTCTGAACCCGGCGGCGCCATTTCGCGCGACGCCGTGTGGCTCGACCTGAACGATCCGACCCCCGAAGAGGCCACCGCAGTCGAGGCGGCCACGGGCCTGCGCGTGCCGTCCCGGGCGGCCCTGTCCGAGGTCGAGACGTCGAGCCGCCTGCGCCGGGTGAAGGGCGGGCTGTCGCTGTCGACGCCGATGATCACCTTCGAGCGCAGCGCCTCGCAGCTGAAGCCGCTGGGCTTCCTGCTGACCAAGGATCACCTCGTCACGATCCGCTTTCACGAGCTGCGCGCCTTCGATTCCTCGGCCAAGCGGATCGCGGACGGCGACGGCAGCGCGACACCGAGCGAGATCTTCCTCGTCATTCTCGAGGAGCTGGTGGACAGCCTCACGGACGCCCTGGAGGACATGGCCTCCGAGCTCGACACGCTGTCGACCCGGATCTTCGATTTCGACGTGCGCGGCAAGGACCGGCGACGGCTCGAGAGCCCGCCGCCCCGGCGGCGCGACCTCGCCCTGCGCCGGATCCTGCGCGGGATCAGCAATCGCGGAAAGGTTTTGGGCAAGATCCGGGCGAGCCTGCTCGGCCTGGAGCGGATCGTGCCGTTCGTGTCGGCGGCCTGCGACGGGCTCGGCCTGCCCGAGGACGGGCGGTTCGACACGATCAAGCGGGACATCGAATCGCTCGACGAGTTCGAGACGCGTTTGGCCGAGAACGTGCAGTTCCTGCTCGACGCGGCCCTCGGCCTGATCAACATCGAGCAGAACAACGTCTTTCGCGTGCTCACCGTCGTGTCGGTGGTGGGCGTGCCCCCGACCCTCATCGCGTCCATGTACGGCATGAACTTCAAGCACATGCCGGAACTGGACTGGACCTACGGCTACCCCTACGCCCTCGCGCTCATCCTCTTCAGCGCCGTCGCTCCGATCATTTATTTTCGGATGCGGGGATGGTTTTGATACCACACTATCGATTTTCCGATTTCTAAAATTCGGTCCCCGTAAGTATCAGTTTTGATAAGTACAGCTAAGTCTACGGTCCGAATGGCAGTTCGGAGATTGAGTGCAAGCTTTAACATCTCGTCCAATGCAATCACTGGCGTCGCTCTTCGCATTCAATTAACGCGCGCATGTCTCTTGTCAGACAGCGGAAGAGCGGGTCCATAGATGTTCAAGCGGTCCACATTCAACGAAGCTCAGGCAAAGATCGAGGCCCTTGATCGATCACTGGCCATCATCGAATTTTCACTGGACGGAAATATCCTGCATGCCAACGAAAATTTCCTACGCTTGATGCGCTATACGTTGACCGAGCTTGTCGGCAAACATCACCGCATCTTCATCGACGATGATCACGCCAAGTCCGCTGAGTACGCGGAATTCTGGGCTAATCTCCGGATCGGCCAATATGTCCGCGATGAATTCCTCCGGCTCGACAAGGACAAGAACCCTGTCTGGCTCGAAGCCACCTACAACCCGATCCTGGATGCGCAGGGCAAACCGGTGAAGGTGGTCAAATTCGCCTCCGACATCTCGGCGAAGAAGAAGCAGATCGGCCGGCTGATGTCGATGATCGACAATATGCCGGTCGCGGTGATGACCGCGGATCCGAGAAACGAATTCCGGATCGACTACATGAACGCGACCTCGCGCACGACCTTGGGGCCTTTGGAGCAGTATCTCCCGATCAAGATCGACGAGATGATGCAGAACTCGTTCGACGTGTTCCACAAAAATCCGCACCATCAGCGTTCGATGCTGGCGGATGCGAGCCGCTTGCCGCACCGGACCAAGATCAAGGTCGGCCCCGAGACGCTCGACCTTCAGGTCACGGCCGTCAACGACGAGAAGGGAAACTATATCGGGCCGATGCTGACGTGGTCCGTGGTCTCCGCGCAGGTTCAGATGGCCTCCGAGGTGACACGGGTGGTGGAGGCGGTCGGGTCGGCGATCCAGGAGATGCAGCGATCCGCCGAAGGGCTCACCCACTCGGCCGATGCCGCGCGCGAGCAAGCCGCCTCGGTCGCGGCGAGTTCGGAGCAGATGAACAACGCGATTCAGGAAATTTCCGGTCAGGTCGGGCGCGTCTCCGAGCGGGCGCAGCAGATCGCCACGCAGGCCGAGACCACCGACACGACGATGCGGCAACTCGCCGAGAACGCCCGGAAGGTCGACGCCGTAGTCGGCATGATCGAGTCGATCGCCGATCAGACCAATCTGCTGGCGCTGAACGCCACGATCGAGGCCGCCCGGGCGGGGGCCGCCGGCCGCGGCTTCGCGGTGGTGGCCAGCGAGGTCAAGGCGCTGGCCGAGCAGACCGCCAGGGCGACCGGCGAGATCACCCAGCAGGTCTCGGCCATCCAGAGCGCGACCGGCGAGGCGGTGGGCGCCATCGAGATGATCACCGCGGCGGTCGGCGAATTGTCCAAGCTGACGCTTGCGATGGCGAGCGCCGTGGAGGAGCAGGCGGTCTCGACCACGCGATGGCGCGCAATATCGGCGGCGTCTCGCGGGCCGCCAACGCGACCTGCCAGTTCGCCGAAGCGGTCCAGGGCATCGCAGGTAGCCTGGCGGACCAGTCCTCCAGCCTGCCGGAGACCGTGACCCGCTTCATGAAGGCAAGCTGATCCGGCGCGAGCGACCGGGCCATGCGCGCCGGCCGCTCGCGGCTTTCCCGGTCACGCGCGGATGGCCAGCCTCATGCGGGCGGCGATCCGCGCGCCGGCCGTGAAGGTCGAGGGACCGTCGGGCTCTTCTCGGCGCCGACTCCCTACGCTCAATCCCGGGCGAGCTGTGCCCGGCCGATGGCGAAAACCCGCCCGTCTCCGAGGAGGTGAGCGGTAAAGCCCTTCGGAAACAGCCCTTCGATCGCCTTGTCCCGCGCGTTCAGGCCACCCGCATAGGCGCCGAAGGCCGGCATGACCAAGCGCGTGCCGTCGGTGACGAAGCAGCGGCGGCGCACCGCCCGGCCGCGCATCGCGACCTTGCCGCAGGGATGGAGGTGGCCGGCGATCTCCCCGGGCGCCGCGCCCGGGCTCGGCTCGTGGCGCAGGAGAAGACCGCCGAGCGTCAGCGCGTCGGCGTAGCGGCCACCGACGCCCTCGCTGACCGCGGCGTCGTGGTTGCCGGCGATCCAGACCCAGTCGCGGCCTTCCTGGAGCGCCGCCACCAGGGCGCGGTCGCCCGGCTCCATGCGCTCCGGTCCCCGGGCATCGTGGAAGGAATCGCCGAGCGCCACCACCCGGGCGGGATCGTGGCGCACCACCGCCTCGTGCAGGCAGGCCAGCGTCTCGCGGGTGTCGTAGGGGGGCAGGAACTGGCCGGAGCGCGCCGCGTAGGAGGAGCCCTTCTCCAGATGGAGGTCGGACACGATCAGCGTCCGGTGCTCGGGCAGCCAGAGGCCGCCGCACAAATCGAGCACCAGGGTCTCGCCCGCGAGTTGAAGGATCGGGTGCTTGTGAGTCTTCTCGAGTCTCAGGCCGGCCGCCAAGATCGCATCCTCGGAATCGTCGGGGGAGGGCGGATCAATGGTCAGGACAGGGCCTCTTGAAGAAGCTCCGCCTCGGCCTCGGCCAGGATCTCGTCGGCGCCCTCGCCGTAGACCCGCTCGCGCCCGATCTCGAGCATCACGGATACGGAGAGCGGCGAGACCCGGTCGAGAGACCTGTGGATGATTCGCCCCTGGATGCGCTCTAGCATCATACCGAGGCGCCTCACGTCGAGGAGTCCGGTTGCCGCATCCTGCCGCGCCGCCCGCAGCAGGAGGTGATCGGGCTGGTGCTTGCGCAGCACGTCGTAGATCAGGTCGGTCGAGATCGTGACCTGCCGGCCGGTCTTCTTCTGGCCGGGGTGGTGGCGCTCGATCAGCCCGGCGATCACCGCGCATTGGCGGAAGGTGCGCTTCATCATGGCCGATTCATCGAGCCACGCCTCCAGGTCGTCGCCCAGCATGTCGACCGCGAACAGGTCGCCGATGAAGTCCGGGTCGAGGGCGGCGCGTTCGGAGACGTCGCGGGTCGTCCAGATGGCGATGCCGTAATCGTTGGCCGCGAAGCCGAGCGGCCGCAGGCCGTCGCGCTCCAGCCGGCGGGTCAGCAGCATACCGAGCGTCTGGTGAGCAAGGCGCCCCTCGAACGGGAAGGCCGTCAGATAGTGGCGCTTGCCCCGCGGGAACGTCTCGACCAGCAGATCGCGCTCGCCCGGCAGGACCGAGCGGCGGCGCTGCTGCAGCAGGTACGCACCGATCTGCTTCGGGAGCCGGTCCCATTCGAACGGGTCGGCGATCAGCGCCCTGACTCGGGCCGCGAGGAAGGTCGAGAGCGGGAATTTCGCCCCCGCATAGGAGGGGATCGCCGGGTCGGTGCCGGGCGGCGCGCGGGTGACGAGGCACTCGTCCTCGGCGAGCCCCTCGAACCGCAGGGTCTCACCGGCGAACAGGAAGGTGTCGCCGACGGTCAGCGTCTCGGCGAACTCGTCCTCGATCTCGCCGAGCACCCGGCCGGTCTTGGGCAGGACCGTGCCGGGCTTGCCGCGCAGGCTCCGGCCGAGGCGCACCCGCACGCGGGCCGCCTCCACGATCGTGCCGACATTCATCCGGTAGGCCTGCGCGGTCCGGGCGTCCCGCACGCGCCAGAGCCCGTCCGGCCCGCGCAGGATCTTGGCGAAGCGCTCGTAGGCGCGCAGCGCGTAGCCGCCGGTGGCGACGTAATCGACCACCTGCTCGAAGGATTCCCAGGTCAGCCAGGCATAGGGCGCCGCCGAGACGATCTCGTCGTAGAGATCCACCGGATCGAAGGCGTCCGCGCAGGCCATGCCGAGCACGTGCTGGGCGAGCACGTCGAGGGCGCCCTGGCGGGCGTCAGGGGTGTCCTGCGCGGCCTCCTCGACGGCGTCGAGGGCCGCTTGGCACTCCAGCATCTCGAACCGGTTGCCGGGGACGAGATAGGCCTTCGAGGGCTCGTCCATCCGGTGGTTGGCGCGGCCGATCCGCTGCATGATCCGGCTCGCCCCCTTGGGCGCGCCAACATTGATCACGAGATCGACGTCGCCCCAGTCGATGCCGAGGTCGAGGGTCGCGGTGCAGACGATCGCCCGCAATTGCCCCGCCGCCATGGCGGCCTCGACGCGACGGCGCTGCTGCGCGTCGAGCGAGCCGTGGTGGATTGCGATCGGCAGGGCGTCCTCGTTGAGCCGCCACAGCTCCTGGAAGGTATACTCGGCCTGAAGGCGGGTGTTCACGAAGACCAGCGTGGTCCGGTGCTCCTTGATCAGCTCGTAGATCGCCGGCATCGAGTGCCACGCGGTGTGGCCGGAGATCGGCAGCGCCCGGCCGAGGTCGAGCATGCGCAGATCCGCCTTCGCGCCCCCCGCCACGGTGACGAGATCGGCCATGGGGGACGCGACCAGCCCCCTCTCCCGAGCGGGAGAGGGTTGGGGTGAGGGGCGAGACGGTTCAGAATGGATCTCGCCATCGCCGCGCAATCCCGCCGCGCCAAGTCCGGACAGACCTGATCCCTCACCCTGTCCCGCACCCGCAGGGAAGCGGGACCCCGCGCCTTGTTCTGAAGACGCGTTCCTCGCTGCGTCGTGCGACGCCCGTTGCGCAGCCATGGACGCAACCGGGGGAAGCGGCCCCTGCGGCACCAGATATTTTCGGAGTTCATCCGGCTCGCGCACCGTCGCGGAGAGGCCGATCGCCGCCAGCCCCGGGCTCAGCCGGTGCAGCCGCGCCAGCGCCAGCGACAGCAGATCGCCGCGCTTCGACGTCACCAGCGCGTGCAGCTCGTCGAGGATCACGCAGCGCAGGCCGGAAAAGAAGTCCGCCGCCTCGCGATGGGCGATCAGAAGCGCCAGCTGCTCGGGCGTCGTCAGCAGGATGTCGGGGGGCCGGCTAATCTGGCGGGTGCGCTTGTGGGCCGGCGTGTCGCCGGTGCGGGTCTCCACCCGCACCGGCAGCGCCATCTCGGCGATCGGCGCGTCGAGGTTGCGGGCGATGTCGACCGCCAGCGCCTTCAGCGGCGAGACGTAGAGCGTGTGGAGCCCGGCCGCCTTCTTCTGCGGCCCCCGCTGGCTGAGGGCGACGAGGCTCGGCAGGAACCCGGCGAGCGTCTTCCCGGCCCCGGTCGGCGCCACCAGCAAGGCCGAGCGGCCGGCGCCGGCGATCCGCAGGAGATCGAGCTGGTGCGACCGCGGCGCCCAGCCGCGCGCGGAAAACCACGCCCGGAACCGTTCCGGCAGGATCTCGGACGGATCGCTCAGGCGAGGGCCATCAGGAAGCGGTCGATCAGCTCCAGCGCCCGCTCGCTCATCGGGCTCGGGTAGCGGGCGAAGACGTGGCAGCCGCCGGGATAGATCGCTGTGTGCCCGCCATTGCCGGCCGCCGCCCAGCGCGCCGACATGTAGAGCGTGTCGTCGAGGAGCGGATCCGCGGTCCCGATCGTGAACAGGGCCGGCGGCAGGCCCTTCAGCTCGGCATAGATCGGCGACACGTCCGGCCGGCGCCGGTCGATGCCCTCGCGGACATAGCCGTCCGCGAAGTTGGTGAGGTCGCGGGTGTTCACTACGAGGCGTTCCTCGCCCCAGTTGCGCACCGAGGGTGTGAGGCCCAGGTCGAAGAACCCGGCATTGAGGTTGGCCCCCCGGAACGCCCGGGTCAGGTTGTGCTTGTCGCGCAGGCGCAGCAGCACCATCACGGCGAGGTGGGCGCCCACCGATTCACAGCCGATGGTCAGCGCATGGATGCCGAACTCGGCTCGGCCGGGCCCTGCGAGCCACAGGGCCGCCGCCTCGCAGTCGAGGAGGGCGGCCGGATAGGGATGCTCGGGGGCGAGCCGATACTCCACCGACAGGGCGACGAAGCCGCAGGCATCGGCGATCCGCTCCAGCCAGGGATCCTGCTCGTCCGCCGAGCCCCAGACCCAGCCGCCCCGGTGGATGTGCAGATAGGCGCCGCGCAGCTTCGTGCCGGGCTTGGGCTTGATCACACGGAGCTTCAGCGGACCGCCCGGTCCTTCGATCGTCAGCCACTCGGCCCGGGCGCTGTGGGGCATCGCGGGGGCGGCCTTGGTCCCGGCCCGGCGGCGGTCGCGGACCTCCGCGATCGGCAGCGACCAGGGATCGGGCAAGGCCGCATGGGCGGCCACGATCTCGGCGTTCAGCCGCGTGGTCTCGGGATCGATCGTCGCCGGGTCGAACAGGGCGTGGTCGATCATCGTGCGTCTGATCCCGTCGGCACTCAGCGCCTCCCGCAAACTCCCGGTTTCCCGAGTGTTCTCCCATCGGCAACGATTGCGCAAAGGGAGTTTCGCGCGACGCTTAACCCATCGCCCGTCCCGTACATCTTGGCGGGACTGGTGCCGCTTGCCATCTGGGGTTCGCGGCAGAAACCCGCCAACGCCCGATCCGCGCTCGGGTTTCGTCGCGGTGTGGTGCGCCGGCCACGGTTCTGCCCGCTTCGTCACCGATCCGAGCGGGTGAGTCAGTCAGAGGACGCGATGCTCGTCGATCACGACCGGCGCCGGCAGGGCGCACCGGACGGCGCCTACGGGGCCGATCCGTACCGACCGCGCGATTCGGCGCTCCGGCGCTTCCTCGGCGGCTCGCCCGCCGGGGTTTTTCTGCGCCTCCTGTTCCTGTCGATCCTCGTTGGCGCCTTCATGTCGATGCTCGGCCTGACGCCGGGGCGGCTGTTCTGGCGCCTGTACGATTCGGCCCGGGCGCTTCTGGAGGTCGGCCTCGCCTCGCTGCACGATTTCGGCGGCTGGATCGTTGCCGGCGCGATCGTGGTCGTGCCCCTCTGGTTCATCGCCCGGCTCTTCGCGGTGTCCCGATAGAGCCGTCGTTTCTCCACGCTCTCGCGCGCCGAACGGGTCCCCACGTCGGCGGAGAGCGCTTTCCGGGAGGCGCGCGGCTTCCCGACTCGCCCGCGCGCGCTGAGCTCGCGGCATGAGTCCCGCCACCGCGCAACCCGTCCGCCCGACGCATCGCCGGGTGCTGGCCCTGGCCCTGCCGATGACGCTCGCCAACGTCACCACGCCGATGCTCGGCTTTGTCGGGGCGGCCGTGATCGGCCGGCTGGGCGATGCGGCCCTGCTCGGCGCCGCCGCGCTCGGGGCGGTGATCTTCGACGCGCTCTTCTGGTCCTTCGGCACCCTGCGCATGGCGACCGCCGGGCTCACCGCCCAGGCGGTCGGCGCCCGCGACGGCGCGGAGGTCGACAGCATCCTGGCCCGCGCCCTGGCGGCCGGCGCCGGGATCGGCCTCGCTTTGGTCGTGCTTCAATGGCCGGTCGGTCAGATCGCCTTCGCGATCAGCGGGGCGAGCGGTGCCGTCCTCGACGGGCTCGACCGCTATTTCCACATCCGCATCCTGTCGGCGCCCTTCGTGCTGGCGAATTACGGGGTGCTCGGCTCGGTGCTGGGGCGCGGGCGGACCGATCTCGGCCTGCTGCTGCAGGTGGCCATCAACCTGATCAATATCGGGCTGACTCTCACCCTGGTGCTGGGTCTCGGGCTGGGCTTGGCGGGCGCGGCCCTCGCGACGCTCGGCGCCGAGGCGTTCGGTCTCGCGTTCGGCCTGATCGTGCTGGCGCGGCTCGGCTCAAGGCCGTTCCGGGTGCCGCTGCGCGACTTGCGCGATGCGGCCGCCCTGCGCCGGACGCTCAGCGTCAACATCGACGTGATCCTGCGGACGCTCGCGCTGATCACCGGGATCGTCCTGTTCTCGGCGCTCGGCGCGCGGCAGGGCGACGTGGTTCTGGCGGCCAATTCCGTGCTGTGGAATCTCTTCCTGATCGGCGGCTTCTTCCTCGACGGCTTCGCCACGGCGGCCGAGACGCTGTGCGGCCGGGCGGTGGGCGCGCGGGACGCGGCTGCGTTCCGGATGGCCGCCGCCTTGAGCCTGCGCTGGTGCCTGGGCTTCGGGCTCGGGGTCAGCCTGCTGTCGCTCGCGGGCGGCCACGCCTTCATCGACGTCGTCACGACGAACGGCCCGGTGCGCGACACTGCGCGGGCCTACCTGCCGCTGGCCGCCCTGGCGCCCCTCGCGGCTGCCGCTCCCTTCGCCTATGACGGCATCTATATCGGCGCGACCTGGACGCGGGCGATGCGCAACCTGATGTTGTGCGCACTGGCCGCCTACGGCGCGCTGCTCGGGATCGTCCACCTGCTGGACCTGGGCAATACCGGCCTCTGGCTCGCCTTCGTGGGCTTCCTTGGCGCCCGCGGCCTAGGCCAAGCGATCGCCTTTCCGGGGCTTCAGCGCGGCACGTTCACGGCCGCGTCCGGTATCGCCGCTGGGGCGCACTGAACGGCGAGGCGCGCTATCGCGGATCCCGCCAGCCCGTCGTTGCGGGCGCGGGCGCCGCGCGGGCGACCGTCGGCGCGGAGCGGGGCACCTCCACTTCCGCACGGCGCGGGTAAACGCGACGGACGGCGGACTGGCTGTACCGGCGGCCGCGCCGGGCATAGCGGCGCCTCCGCTCGGACGAGCTGCCGACGAAGCCGCCGACCACGGCCCCCGCCACCGCGCCGATCGGTCCGCCGACCAGCGCGCCGGCGACCGCCCCGGAGCCGACCCCGAGCGTCGTCCGGCTCTGCGCCGTAGCAACCTGAGGTATGGCAATGGTGCCGGCCAACAGGAAGGCGGCCAAGACTTTGCGCATGTTCGTGATCCAAGCAGGGAAAGTCAGATTTGTCGGCCTTCAAGCCGGTCATCGTGTCCAAATTCCGACGAGGCCAAGTGCCCGGCTGCGCAGTATCATATGCCGCGCGGACTCACGGGACGGCGGGTCGGGCACGTGGCTTGCGCGGGCGCTTGGTTTAGGGTGCGCCGCAACGACGACGGGCCGCCCGGCGGCCGCACCAGGGAGAAGCCCATGGCCCTGACGACCGACCTGCGCCTGCGCCGCAGCGTGCTCTACATGCCCGGCTCGAACCAGCGGGCCCTCGACAAGGCCAAGACGCTGCCGGTCGACAGCATCATCCTCGACCTCGAGGACGCGGTCGGGCCCGAGGAGAAGGAGATTGCCCGCACGCAGGTCTGTGCCGCGGTCAAGAGCGGGGCCTACGGCAGCCGGGAACTGGTGATCCGGGTCAACGCCCCCCAGACCCCCTGGGGCGAGGCGGATCTCCACGCGGCCATCGAGGCCAAGCCCGACGCGATCCTGATGCCGAAGGTGTCGTCCCCGGCCGTGCTGGAGAGCATCGCCGACCGGCTCGAATCCCTCGACGCCCCGGAGGGTATCGCGATCTGGGCGATGATCGAGACGCCGGCCTCGATCCTCAACATCCAGGACATCGCCCGCGCCAAGCGGGACCCGCGCAACCGCCTGACCTGCCTCGTGCTCGGCACCAACGACCTCGCCAAGGACACCTGGGCGAAGATCGTGCCGGGCCGGGTGCCGATGCTGCCCTGGATGATGATGGCTTTGGCCGCCGCCCGGGCCGAGGGTCTCGCGATCCTCGATGGCGTCTACAACGACATCGCCGATACCGAGGGCTGCCGGGAGGAATGCCGCCAAGCCCGCGATCTCGGCTTCGACGGCAAGACCCTGATCCATCCGACGCAGCTGGAGCCGGCCAACACCTCCTTCGCGCCGACCGAGGAGGAGGTGCGCCGGGCGAAACTCGTGATCGAGGCGTTCGAGCGCCCCGAATACGCCAAGCGCGGCGCGATCAAGCTGGAGGGCCGGCTCTACGAGCGGCAGCATCTCGGGGTGAACCGGCGGGCGGTGACCTGGGCCGAGGCGATCAAGGCGAAAGGCTTCTGACCCAGGCACCACCGCCTTCGAGCGCAGCGACGCGATGACGGCGCGGGATCAGGTGATCACGCTGCCTCGCCGGAGGCGTGGTATCGCGTCCGCTGCGTGCGTGCATTCCGTGCCGTCACGACCATATGGCCGGCCTCTTCCAGTCCGACGATGGCACGCAACACGAGCGCGTGCTCAACCCCGAAGGTGCGCGCGAAGGCGCGGCTGTCGCCCGGCAAGCCGACCTCCAGGGCCGCCAGAAGGCCGGCCTCCAGAGGCGGCAGCGCGGGATGAGCCGCCGCGACCCGGTCGAGGGCGGCGACGAACGCCGCCGCCTCGGGCGATTCGCTCACGCCGCCGCGCGCGCCTGGAGCGTCACCAGCACCGACTTGGAGGTCGGCGTGTCGCTCTTCTCGCCGAAGGTCGAGAGCGGCACGAGCACGTTCAGCTCCGGGTAGTAGCCGGCGAGCGCCCCGCGAGGCATGTCGAACGGCACGAGGCGGAAATCCTCGGCCCGCCGGGTGATGCCGTCCGCGTGCGTCCCGACGATGTCCACCCGCTCGCCGAGCCGGTCGCGGATCTCCGCGAGATCATCCGGATGGGCGAAGACGACGCGGCGCTCGCCGTAGACGCCGCGATAGCGGTCATCCAATCCGTAGATCGTGGTGTTGTACTGGTCGTGGCTGCGGAAGGTCTGCAGCACGAAGGTGTCGTTCGTCTTCCGCGCGGTCTGATGCTCGGTCTCGGCCGGCAGGGCATCGGCGGAGAAATTGGCCCGGCCCGTGGCGGTCTCGAACACCCGCTCGGCGGCGAGGTTGCGCAGCTTGAAGCCGCGCGGCTTGCGGACCCGGCTGTTGTAGCTGGAAAATCCCGGGATCGTGGCGGCGATCGCCTCGCGGATCCGGTCGTAATCGGCGGCGAACCCGGCCCAGTCGATGGCCGATGCCCCGAGGGTCGCCTGCGCCATGCCGGCGATGATGGCGATCTCCGAGCGCAGCTCCTTCGAGGCCGGCTTGTTGATGCCGCCGGACCCGTGGACCATGCTCATCGAATCCTCGACGGTCACGATCTGGACCTTGCCCTCCGGGTTCCGGTCGATCTCGGTGCGGCCGAGGCAGGGCAGCAGGTAGCCGACCGCGCCCGGTACGAGGTGGGCGTGGTTGAGCTTCGTGGCGATGTGCACGGTGAGCCGGCAGGAGGCCAGCGCCTGCGCCACCACCGGCGTATCGGGTGTGGCCCGCAAGAAGTTGCCGCCGAGGCCGATGAAGGCTTTTGCCGTGCCGTCCCGCATCGCGCGGATCGCGGCCAGCACGTTGTGGCCGTGGCGGCGCGGCATGGTGATCCCGAAATGCCGCTCCAGCGCATCGAGGAAGGCCGGGGCGGGGCGCTCGTTGATGCCCACCGTCCGGTCGCCCTGCACGTTGGAATGGCCGCGCACCGGGCACAGCCCTGCGCCGGGCCGGCCGATATGGCCGCGCAGGAACAGGAGGTTGGCGATCTCGCGGATCGTCGCCACCGAGTGCCGGTGCTGGGTCACGCCCATCGCCCAGGTCGCGATCACCCGCTGCGCCCCGAGATAGACGTCTGCCATCGCGGTGATGGCGTCCATCGTGAGGCCCGACTGGTCGAGGATCGCCTCCCAGGCGGTCGCCTCGACCACGGCGCGGTAGGCGTCGAGGCCGGCCGTGTGATGGGCGAGGAAGGCATGGTCGAGGAGCGAGGGCTGGCCGGCCGCGAGCGCCTCGGCGTCGCGGGCGAACACGATCTTAGCGATGCCCCGGAAGGCCGCCATGTCGCCGCCGGAGCGCGGCTGCAGGTAGTGGCTGGCGATCGGGCGGCTCGAACCGCGCAGCATCTCGACGGTGTTCTGCGGATCGGCGAAGCGCTCGAGCCCGCGCTCGCGCACCGGGTTCAGCACCACGACCTCGGCGCCGCGCTCGGCCGCCCGGCGCAGGTCGCCGAGCATGCGCGGATGGTTGGTACCGGGGTTCTGGCCGACGCAGAAGATCGCGTCCGCCTTCTCGAAATCCTCCAGGAGGACCGTGCCCTTGCCGATGCCGATCGCATCGATCAGGGCCACGCCGCTGGCCTCGTGGCACATGTTCGAGCAGTCGGGGAAGTTGTTGGTCCCGTAGGCGCGGGCGAAGAGCTGGTAGAGGTAGGCGGCCTCGTTCGAGGCGCGGCCCGAGGTGTAGAACTCGGCCTGGTCCGGGTGTTCGAGCGCACGGAGTTCCGCGCCGATCTCCGCGAAGGCCTCGTCCCAGCGCACCGGCCGGTAGCGGTCGCTGGCCGCGTCGTAGCGCAGGGGATGCGTGAGGCGACCCTCGCCCTCCAGGGCGTAGTCGCTCCAGGTCCGCAGCTCGGTCAGCGTATGCTTGGCGAAGAAGGCCGGCGGCGTACGCTTGTCGGTCGCCTCCCAGGAGACGGCCTTCACGCCGTTCTCGCAGAACTCGAAGGACGAGCCGTGCTCAGGGTCGCCCCAGGCGCAACCGGGGCAGTCGAACCCATCCGGCTGGTTGGCCTTCAACAGGGCGCGGGCGCCCGTGAGCGGCGCGCGGCTGCCGAGCAGGTGCTTGCCGCAGCTCTTCAGAGCGCCCCAGCCGCCGGCCGCGGATGAGCGCTTGGAAGACCCTTCGGACTGGGCCATGAACCGTCCTGCACACTATAACGCGAAGGGTCTCGCATCTGCGAGATAAGCGGCTCCGCGGGACGCTCACAATGGCGTGTGGGCGCAGGCCCCTCATGCGCGGAACACAGGCTAACCGCCCGCTCCGCAAAGCCTTTCTAAACTGGGCCGGCGCAGCCGGCCGGTGCCGACTTACCCCGGTCCGCGGGCGAGTTCCCCCGCGTCGCGCCCGACGATTTGCTGGAGTGCGGTGATCCCCTCGGCGTCCATGCGCTTGAGGAGCCCCGCCTTGATCCGCCCGACGAGACCGGGCCCGTCATACACGAGGGCCGAGTAGAGCTGCACCAGACTGGCGCCGGCCAGGATTTTGGTCCAGGCGGCATCCGCGGAATCGACCCCGCCGACCCCCACTAGGGGCAGGCCCTCGCCCACTCTGAGGCGGGTCTGGGCCAGCATCCGGGTCGCCGGCCCGAACAGGGGGCGGCCGGACAGGCCGCCGGTTTCCCGGGCAAGCCCCTGCTCGACGAGGCTCGCCGGCCGCGCCACCGTGGTGTTCGACACGACGAGCGCCTGCACGCCCCGGCGCCGGAGCGCGGTGGCGCAGACCGCGTCGAGGGCATCGAGCGCCATGTCGGGGGCGATTTTCAGCAGGATCGCCGCTCCCGCGCCGGTCGCGTCCCGGGCCTCGACCGTGCGGGCGAGGAGCTCATCGAGAAAGGCCTCGCCCTGGAGATCGCGCAGACCCGGCGTATTCGGGGAGGAGACGTTGACGGTGACGAAATCCACGAGCGGGGCGAGCGCCGCCGTACAGGCTGCGTAGTCGGCGAGGCGATCGGCCGACTCCTTGTTGGCCCCGATATTGACGCCGACGATACCGGGGCGTCCCAGCCGGGCACGCAGGCGCGCGGCGACGACGTCGAGCCCCTCGCTGTTGAGGCCATAGCGGTTGATCACCGCCCGGTCAGCGGTCAGGCGGAAGACCCGCGGCTGCGGATTGCCGGGCTGCGGACGCGGCAACACGCCGCCGACCTCCACGAAGCCGAAGCCCAGGCCGAGCAGGGCATCCGGCACCCGCGCACCCTTGTCGAAACCCGCCGCCAGACCGATCGGATTGGGAAACCGGCGACCCAGGAGGTCGACGGCGAGACGCGGATCGTCGGCGGGCCTGCGCCCACCCGGTACGAGCGCGAGGGCGCGCAGGGTCAGATCGTGTGCGCGCTCCGCGTCGAGGCGGTGGAGCAGCGGACGCACCAGGGGGAAGGCGGCGCCGATCATGCCGGAACGAGTCCGGCCGGAAACACATGGTGGCCCCCGGGGCCCAACGGCAACGCCTCCACCGAGACCACGGCGTCGAGGGGCAAGGCGCCGTAAAGATGGGGAAACAGAGCCCCACCCCTGGACGGCTCGTAGCGCAGGCCCTCCCCGAGTGCGCCGGTCTCGACGGTCACGAGGAGCAGATCGTCCTGTCCGGCGAAGTGCCGGGCCGCCGTCTCGGCGACCTGTGCCGCCGTGGAGAAATGAATGAAGCCGTCCTGGCGGTCGATCGGTGCGCCCTCGAACCGGCCCGCGACCTCGGCTTCGCGCCACAGGGCGCGCGGACAGATCTTGTAGATGAGCGCCATCGAAGCTCCCCGAGCAACGAAGCGTCGATAGTCGCGCCTCGGGTTCGCGGCAACACCAGGCTTCCCGGCGGATTCGAGGAGCGATTGCATTCTGCCACCCGTAGTTCTACTTTCCTACGACTAGGCGGTGCGTCACAGGGCCATGCCCGTTTTGGGACGCCTGATCCGGACTTTGCGACGTCCGGTGACTACAAGTTTACCCGGAGGGTGCCGACAGTGCCCGGCGGGAAGTTCGTCCCTACGCCTCCGGGGCGGCCGGGTTCCGGCTGACGAGATGGGGGTGCCGACCCGCTCAGGCTGAGCTTCCGAGCCCGCTATGCTGTCGCACGAGCAGATCTGGAACGCCATCGACCGGCTCGCCGAGCGCCACGGCTATTCGGCCTCCGGCCTCGCCCGCCGCGCCGGTCTCGACGCGACGAGCTTCAACCGCTCCAAGCGCGTGGGTGCGGACGGGCGCAAGCGCTGGCCCTCGACGGAATCGGTCTCCAAGGTCCTGGCCGCTACGGGCTCCAGCCTGGACGAATTCCTGCGGCTGATCGAAGCCCGGGAGATCCCAGCCCGTACCATGGTGCCGCTGATCGGTCTGACCCAGGCCGGCGCCGGCCGCCTGTTCACCGACGAGGGCATGCCGACCGGGGGCGCAGGCTGGGAGGAGATCGAGTTTCCGGACCTCGGCGAGGAGCGCGCCTTCGCCCTGGAGATCCAGGGCGATTCGATGCTGCCCCTGTTCCGTGACGGCGACGTGCTGATCGTCTCGCCCACCGCCAGCGTGCGCAAGGGGGATCGCGTCGTGGTCCGTCTGCATGGGGGCGAGGTCATCGCCAAGGAGCTGAAGCGGCGCACGGCGCGGACCGTGGAACTCGCCTCGATGAACCCGGAGCACGAGGACCGGGTCCTGAACCTCGGCGAGGTCGCCTGGATGGCCCGGGTGATGTGGGTGCGGCAGTAATCCGCGCGTTCCCGTCGCGTGCCCGCGCGGCGCCCGGGCGGCTTGGCCGGGATGCCGTTCGCCGTTATCGCTGGCCCGTCGCGGGACATCCGCATCCGCTGAGCGCAGACGCAGCATGGCGCAGCCCGGGACGGATCACGGTTCGGACGAAGGCGTGCCGCTCGGGGACGCGGCCCGGGCGCTTCTCGACGCTCTGCCGACGGCGAGCGCCGTCTTCGACGCGGCCGGCCGTATCCGTCATGCGAATCCGGCCTTCACGCGGCTCACCGGCTTCTCGGTGGCGCAGTTCGCCGAGCACGGCCTGGCGCTGATCCAGACGGCGCACGGATCAGCGCCGGTCACCCTTCAGGATGAGAATCAGGAATTCCTCGCCGCGCGCGCGGACGGCACGAGCTTCTGGGCGCGCCTGACCACCGCGCCGTTGCCGGCCACGGATCTGCGCGTCGGCCAGCTTCTCGACGTCACGGCGCTGCACGAGGCGGAGGGCGCCCTTGCGCTGTCCCGCCAACGCGAGGCGTTGGGGCTCCTGACCAACAGCGTCGCGCACGAATTCAACAATTTCCTCCAGATCCTGATCGGCTACATCGACGGCCTGAAGCGCCGGCTCGGAGACCGGCAGGAACCCTTCATCCAGCGGGCGATCTCCCGCTCGGCCGACGCGACCGAGCGGGCCGCGATTCTGACGCGTCAGCTGCTGGCCTATTCCCGCCGCATCGCCCCGGACGTGCGGCCGGTCGATCTCAACGCCATCGTGGCGGAACTCGCGGACCGGATCGCCCCCGATCTGCCGCCCGGGATCCGGCTGGCCGTGGCGACGACGCCGGGCCTGCCGCCGGCGATCAGCAATCCGACCCAGATCGAGTTCGCCCTGCGGCACCTGGTGGCGAATGCCTGCGAGGCGATGCCGTCCGGCGGCACTCTGACGCTCGCGACCTTCCGGGTCGAGCCCGGCGACCGGGCGATGCAGCAGCCGGGCGACGGCAGCGTCGGCATCCTCGTGGCCGATACGGGGCAGGGCATGTCGCCCGAGATGCTGGCCCGGGCGCTCGCGCCGTTCCAGACCAGCCGCGAAGCCGGGCGCGGGGCCGGGCTCGCCATCGTCCACGGCCTGATGAAGCGGCAGAACGGCACCATCACCCTCGACAGCCGAACCGGGGAGGGGACCCAGGTGCGCCTGTCCTTTCCCGCAGCGGCAACCGGGCGGGCGCTGCACTGACGGCGCCGGACGACGAATGCCATCGCGCCGTCGTCGAGCAGGACTAAAACGCGGGCTGAGCCGTTCCCATATTGTCGTTGGTGCCCCAGCGCCGCCCAATTCCCGTCCTCAGAGGCGTGTCTATGCTTACCCAGTTTTCGCGTCGCCGCCGCTCGGCCGCCCTCCTGGCGCTGGCCACCGCACTGACCGTCGCGGCGCCCGTCGTCGAGGCCCGTCCGGGCGGCGGCGGTTCCATGGGCTCGCGCGGCTCGCGCACCTACACGGCGCCCTCCGCCACGCCGACCGCTCCGGGCGGCGGCATGACGATGCAGCGCTCGCAGACCGCACCGTCCCCCGGGATGGGCAGCCCCGGCATGCAGGCGCCCGCCCAGGGTCGGCGGTTCGGCGGCGGCTTCTTCGCGGGCCTGCTCGGCGCCGGCCTGATCGGCGCTCTGCTCGGCGGCGGCTTCTTCGGCGGCCTTGGCGGCCTCGCCTCGATGATCGGCCTGCTGTTCCAGGTCGGGCTGGTCGTGGTCGTGGTGATGCTGGCCCTGCGATTCTTCCGCCGCCGGAACGAGCCGGCCGGGGCTGGCGCGCCCTACGCGCGCTCGTCCCTCAACGGTCAGCAGGGTCCCAGCGGTCCGATGGGCGGCGCCCCCGCCGGGACCGGCATGTTCGGCGGCCAGCGCCCGCCGCAGACCCGTCCGGTGCAGATCGGCCCGAACGACTATCAGGCGTTCGAGCGCCTGCTCGGCGACATCCAGGAGGCCTATTCCCGCGAGGATCGCGTGACCCTCGGCAACCTGTCGACGCCCGAGATGGGGAGCTACTTCGACGAGGAGCTGCGCAACAACGCGGCCCGCGGCGTGGTGAACAAGATCTCGGACGTGAAGCTGCTTCAGGGCGACCTCGCGGAGGCCTGGGGCGAGGATCGCACTGATTACGCCACCGTGGCCATGCGCTACGCCCTCAAGGACGTGATGGTCGACCGGGCCAGCGGCCGCATCGTGCAGACTGATTCGTCGGAGGCCACTGAGCTGTGGACCTTCCAGCGCCAGCCCGGCCGCGGCTGGGTCCTGTCGGCGATCCAGCAGACCCGCTGAGCACACCGAAGCCTCGGCCGAAAGGCCGGAGGCCGACGAGCAAGCCGGTGCCGCCCCCGCGGCGCCGGCGTTTCATCATGACCGGCCGACGTATGGTCGCGGCGCGCGGTCTCAGCCGGGCTTTCGCGTCCTGTCCCACAGGTTGGCGAGGTCCACGAACCCCGCCACGGGGATCTCTTCGGCCCGCGCCGTCTCGGCGAGGCCCGCCGCGTCGAGAAGGCGGCCGGCCTCCGGGGTCAGGGCCTTCAGGCTCTGGCGCAGCATCTTGCGGCGCTGGCCGAAAGCCGCGCGGGTCACGGCCTCCAGGGCGCCGGCCCGGCAGGGCAGGGGTGAGGCCCGCGGCACCAGCCGGACCACGCTCGACGTCACCTTGGGCGGGGGAACGAAGGCTGAGGGGCTCACGTCGAACAGGATCTCGGCCTCGGTGCGCCAGCCGCACAGCACGCCGAGCCGCCCATAATCGGCCCGCTCCTCCGGGCCGGCGACGATCCGCTCCGCCACCTCGCGCTGGAACATCAGCACGGCCTGATCCCACCAGGGCGGCCAGGCCTCGCCGTCGAGCCAGCCGGTGAGCAGGGCCGTGCCGACATTGTAGGGCAGGTTGGCGACGATTCGGGCCGGCCCGGAGCCGATCAGCGGCCGCGGATCGAAGGCCAGCGCGTCGGCGTCCACCACCTCCAGGCGGCCGGGATAATGGGCGGCGATCTCGGCCAGCGCCGGCAGGGCGCGGGGATCGCGCTCGATCGCCACGACGCGGGCGGCGCCCTCGGCGAGCAGCGCGCGAGTCAGGCCGCCGGGACCGGGACCGACCTCCACAACGGTGACGCCATCGAGCGGCCCAGCGGCGCGGGCGATCCGGCCAGTGAGGTTAAGATCGTACAAAAAGTTCTGGCCGAGCGCCTTCCGCGGTTCGAGACCGTAGCGGGCGACGACCTCGCGGAGCGGGGGCAGCCCGTCCGCGGCGCTCACAGCTCGTCCTCGGGATCGAAGTGGCGGGCGCCCGCCGGCCGCGGCCGGCCGGCGTAGATGCTGAACGGGATGACGTCCGCGGCGCCGGGCGCGATCCGTCGGCGGGCCGCCGCGTTGGCGGCGAGCCGGGCGGCGAGGCGCAGCGCCGCCCTCAGGCTGTCGGGCCGCGCGATCCCCTGGCCGGCGATGTCGAAGGCCGTGCCGTGGTCCGGCGAGGTGCGCACGAACGGCAGCCCGAGGGTCACGTTCACGCCGTCGTCGAACGCGATCGTCTTGATCGGGATCAGGGCCTGATCGTGGGTTGGCGCGAGCGCCACGTCATAGGTCGCCCGGGCGCGGGCGTGGAACAGGGTGTCGGCCGGAAGCGGCCCCCGGATGTCGATGCCGGCGGCGCGCAGCCGCGCCACTGCCGGGGCGAGCACGTCGCGATCCTCATGGCCGATCGTGCCGGCCTCGCCCGCATGCGGGTTCAGGCCGGCGAGCACGAGGCGTGGCTCGGGCAGGCCGAATTTCTCCCTCAGATCCCGGTCGACGATGGTGGCGGTCTCCTCCACCAGCTCCTGCGTCAGGAGGCCCGGCACCGCCGCCAGCGAGACGTGGATCGTCACCGGCACCACTGCCAGCGCCTCGCTCCAGATCATCATCACCGGCCGCGGCGGCGTGCGGCCGGGGGGCACCGCGAGGGCGGCCAGGAACTCGGTGTGGCCGGGATGGGCGAAGCCAGTCCGGGTCAGCACGAACTTGGCGATCGGATTTGTGACGACGGCGCTCGCGCGCCCGGCCTTCACGAAGCCGACCGCCGCCGTGATCGACTCGATGGTCGCGCCCGCATTCGCCGTGTCCGGCATGCCGGGCTCGGCGGCGATGAGGGCGCCGCTCGGCAGCGGCACCACCGGCAGGGCCCGGGGAAAGACCTCGGCGGCGGTCTCGGGATCGACCTCGGCCACGGGCACGAGGCGGCCGAGGCGGTTGGCCAGGCGCTCGATGAAGCTCGGATCGCCCACCAGGAAGAAGGGCGGCAGCGGATCCGCGCCGCCGCGCGCGAGCCAGGCGCTGAGCGCCAGTTCCGGACCGATCCCGGCGGGGTCTCCGAGGGTGAGGGCGAGCGGCGGCATGAACGGTCTATAGCGCCGGCCGGGCGCGGGCGCACCCGCGGCGGCGCCCGGCGATCACCGCACCGATGCGATGCCGTCCGCCGTGGTGGCGGTGCCGACGTTCTGGCGCAGGTCCGCCTCGCCCAGCGTCTTCAGCTCGACGCGCAGCAGCACCGTCTGGTTGCGCTCGCGCACGCCCGTCGCGGTGGCGATCGGTGAGTTGATGTAGTTCAGCGAGACCGTGGTGCACTCGTCCTGATAGCCGCCGCCGAAGCTCGCGCCCGAGAGGTAGAACCGGCCGGGATTCTCATAGACCGGCACGGTCCCGATCGGGTTCGCGAGGTAGCTGGTCAGCGCATCCTGATAGGTGTTGCGCACGTCGAGGTAGTGGGTCAGGTCGACCAGCAGCGAGCCGGTGATGAACCAGTTCGGCGTGATGTTGTAGGTCGCGGTGGCGGTGATGCCCTCGCGGTAGTGGCTGTAGCCCAGCAGCGGCTGCGCCTCGTAGTACGAGTAGAAGGCCGAGAGCGTCAGCGGCAGGAAGGGCGCGAACCGGGCCGTCGCGCCGGTCTCGAGGCGCGCGACGTGGAAGTCGGACTGGTTGAACCGGGCCCGGGTGATGAAGGTGATGTTCTGGTTCGGCGAGACCTGGAACCGGCCCACGAAATCCGAGCGCCGCGTCTCGAGGCCGGAATCGAGGCCGACATCGGCGATGTCGCCCCGGCGGAACGAGTTCACGCCCGCGAGCTGGATCGACTCGCCGAACAGGACGTTCGCGTACCAGCCCGACGGCGTCACCACGGAGTACTGGCCGCCGAGATTGGTGCGCACGCCGCCCTCGACCCGGTCGTAGCCCGAGAACTTGTCCCACTCGAACAGCGAGGTGTCGTCGAAGACGAGGCTCTGCGCGTCCTCGTTGGGCAGACGGCCGATCCGCGTCTCGGAGGGGCGCGCGATGATCTGGCCGATCGGCTCCAGGGTATGGACGCCGAGCGCGCCGAAATTGGCGACGAACGGGTAGCGGTAGTCGAGGCCGATCGCCGGCATCACCCGGCCGGCCAATCCCTGATCGACATGGGCGACCTGCGGGACGAGGTCGTTCTGGTAGCCCGAGAAGCTCGTGCTGTTGAAGAACGCGTCGGTGCGCAGGTACGCGAAGGGCGTGAACTTCTGGCCGATGTCGTCGATGAAGCTGCGGCGCCAGGACAGCTCCGCGGAGGCGCGGGTGTTGTTGCCGGCGAGCCCCTGGATCGCGCAGGTGCCGCGCTGGAACACCGTGCAGGTCTGGTACAGCGGAAAGCTGACGCCGTTGACGCTCGGCGAGAACAGGTAGCTCGCCGTGCGCGGCAGCCCCTGGAACTGCGTCGTCTCGCGGTTCAGGCTGGTGATGTTGGCCTGGAAGCGCACCTCGCCGCCGATCTCGGAAGGGCCGTTGACGCGCTTGTCGTAGTCGATCACCGGCGCGACGATCGGCTGCTGCTTCTGCCAGTCGAAGCTCGACAGGCCCTTGAAGTAGTAGCCCCGCGCCTCGAACCACGAGCGGTCGCCCTGGCCGATCAGGAAGGCCGTCGAGGTCGCCTCACGGAAATAATCCGTGGTGATGTTCTGGTTGCGGATCCGGTAATTGTCGAGGAACCACTTGTCGGTCACGCCGACGAGGTCCCAGCCGGTACGCCAGCGCGGGTTGATGTAGAACCGGCCCTCGGATTCGATCGAGCCGCGGAAGTCGCGCTCGCCCGCGCCGAGCGGGCTCGGCAGGAAGGCCGAGGGCGTGGTCTGCGAAATGCCGGACAGGCGCAGGTTGTAGAAGCCGTTGTCGACCCGCTGGCGGAACTCGCCCTGCGCCAGGAGCCCCTGGCGGCTCAGCACGGTCGGCGTCAGGGTCAGGTCGTAGTTCGGGGCGAGATCCACGAAGTAGGGGAGCGACACGCCGCTGCCGAGGGCCGTCGTGCTGACGAAGCGCGGCGTCAGGAAGCCGGTCTTGCGCTTCACCGTCGGGTCGGGCGCCTCGAAATACGGCAGGTAGGCCACCGGGATCCCGGCGAGTTCCAGGGTGGACTCGTCGAAGTAGACCGTGTGGGTCTGGTTGTCGTGGATGATCTTCTGCGCCTTGATCTGCCAGAGCGGCGGCGTCTCGGGGTGGTCCTTACAGGGCTCGCAGGCGGTGTAGCTGCCGGCCTCGAAGCTGGTCTGCTCGCCGTTCAGGCGCTCGGCCCGGGGCGCGGAGAAGCGGGTGCGCACGGTCTCGAACTTGCGCTGCACCGTCTGCTGGCCCCGGAAGGCATCGACGAAGCCGGTCTTGAAATCGTCGGTGAGCTCCATGCGTTCGCCGGTCACGACGCCGCCATCGGCCTCGGTGAGGCGGACATTGCCTTCGGCGAAGACGCGGCCGGTGTTCCGGTCGTAGCGCACCCGGTCGGCCTGGAGCGTCCGGGGCCCGTAATGCAGCTCGGCGTTGCCGCGGGCGGTCACGGTGCTGTGGTCGTTGTCGTAGATCAGCTCGTCGGCCTCGACGAGGAGCTTGTCGCCGGGCTTGCCGGCCTTCAGCGCGGGCAGAGTCTGGCCGTGCGCCGGCACGCCCGCCGTTAACGGCGCGGCCAGCCCGAGCGCGGCCAGGAGGCCCGCCTTCCGCAGGATGTCGGCGACCTTACGCAACGCGTGTCCCAACCCCTGTGACGTCGACCGCCACCAGCCCCACCACCGGTCTCCCTGCCCGCGAGCGATCGCGGGTCTCAGCCGTCTTCCTGGTACAGAAGCGTGAGCGTACCGAGAAGACTGCCTACCACGGCGGGGAACCAGGCCGCCACCGGGGCCGCGACGAGTCCGGACGCCCCGAGCCCCTCCATGACCTGTCGGATCACGTAGAGGGTGAAGCCGGCCGCGACGCCCCCAAGGACGAGTTTGCCAACACCACCAAAGCGGAAGAACCGTAAGGAAACGGTTGCGGCGACGATCACCATCGCCACGAACAGGACCGGTCTTGCCCACAGGACATCGTACTGAAGACGGTATCGGGTGGCGTCCAAACCAGCCCGCTCGGTCCGTGCGATCGTTGTGGGGAGTTGCCAGAAAGGCACAGATTCCGGGGGCGTGAAGCGCTGCCGGACCTGCCCGGGGTCGAGATTGGAGGCGATCAGGTAGGTGTCGAACGACTCAGGCGGCGCGTCCGGTGTGAGAACGCGCACATCGGAGAGTTCCCAGTAGCCGTCGTGGAGGGTGGCCTGGGCGGCTACGAGCTGGTCCGTGAACTTACCGGCGGCGTCGAAGGCGAAGACCGAGACGCCCGACAGGGTGGTGGTGCCCTCGATGGCGGTCTCGGCGCGCAGGATCGCCTCGCCGTCGACGCCCTTCTGGCGGATCCAGAGGTCCTTGCCGGAGCTCGCCTTGGTGGCCTTGGCGAAGATCTTCGCCTCGATCTCGGTGGAGCGCTGCTTCAGCAGCGCCGAGACCGGGTTGTAGATCCCGACCGCCACCGCGCCGAGGGCGAGCGCCACGAAAATCCCGGGCTGCAGGAACTGCCACGCCGAGATCCCGGCCGCCCTGGCCACCACCAGCTCCAGCTTGCGCGAGAGCTGGAGCAGGGCCGCCATCGAGCCGAACAGCACCGCGAAGGGCAGCACGCCCTCGGCCACCGCGGGGGTGCGGTAGAGGGAGAGCTGCGCCATCAGCCCGGTGGAGGCGCCCTGGCTCTCGCCGGCGCGGCGCAGCAGCTCCACGAAGTCCAGCGTGTAGACCAGCGCGAACACGGTGATGAAGACGCCCAGCACCGTGCGGGCGAAGCGGGCGGCGAAGTAGCGCCCGAGGGTGGGGCCGATCAGCATCATTGGATCAGGACGCGGGCGCGAGGCGCGGGCCGCGGATGAGGCTCCGCAAGCCGCTGGCCAGGGCACCGTTGAAGGCCCGCACCTTCGGCCCCCAGAAGATCAGAAGGCAGGACAGGCCGATGGCGAGCAGCGGCACGCCGTAGACGGCCGCCACCGCGGCCTGGCTGCGCGCCGCCGCGCTGACCGCCGCGAAGCCCGCGATGCGCAGGCCCACCACGGCCAGGATCGCCCCGGCGACCGCGAGGCCGCGGCCCTGGCGGGTGGTCCGCGCCTCCCCCAGGGCTGCGAAGGCGATGAAGGCGAGCGCCAGCGGGTACAGGCACGCGGAGAGCCGGTCGTGCAGCTCGGCCCGGAAGCGGCCCTTCTGGAGCTTGTAGTAGCCCTCGCTCTGGTCGGGGAACAGGAGCTGCGTGGTCGAGCGCTCGCGCGGCTTGTAGATCGTGTCGGAATCCGGGGGCGCGAAGGCCGCGAGGTCGATCGTATAGCGCTCGAAGGTCAGGATCGAGGAATCCCGAGAGTCCTTCTGCTGCTGGTGGACGCTGCCGTTCTCCAGGATCAGGTAGCTCTGCCCGTCGATGTCGACGGCGTTGCCCCGGTCGGCGAGGTAGACCTTGGTCTTGCCGGCCTCCCGACGGTCCTGGATGAACAGGCCCTTCAGGGTGCCGCCGGGTCCCCGCTCACGGAAATGGAAGGTGATGCCGTTGTCGAGCTGGGTGAACTGCCCCTCCTTGACGACGTTGGCGATGAAGTCGCCGCGCACCCGGGTGATGACGTCGCGCAGCTCCTGGAAGCTCGCCGGCATCACGACCACCACCAGGAACCCGACCAGGAAGCTGACGATCACGGCGAGCCTCCGGAACGGACGCAGCAACGCCCGGGGCGGCATGCCGGCCGCCGACATCACGATCAGCTCGGAATCGCCGTTGAGCTTGTTGAGGGCGTAGATCGTGCCGATGAACAGGGCCACCGGGGCGATCACCACGATCAGCGTCGGCAGCGACAGGCCCGTGACGAACAGGAAGACCAGCAGCGTCTGGCCCTTGGCGGTCACGAGATCGAGCTCGCGCAGGGCCTGCGTCAGCCAGATGGTGCCGGTCAGCCCGATCAGGCAGGCCAGGGTGGCGCCCAGGGCGATCCGGAAGATGTAGCGCTCGATCTGCCTCATCGGCCCGGCAGTCCCGCCCGTCCTCTCGCAAGCTCACAACCCGGATCAAACGACCAGCATCGCGCGTCCGGCCTACAACCCCGTCAGTCTGGGACTGCGCAGCAGGACCCGCAATGACGGCCTCATGGCTGCACGCCGCATCCGGGCCCGGAGCCCTCGCGCTGCGTCTATCCGCGTTGGTGACCCCGCTCTCTCGCGCCCTCGACGGGGGAGGGACCCGACAAAAGGGGCGATTCCAGGGCTGTCGCGCCGCGTTGCGTTCTCCGCCTCAGCGGCTACACAGGGCGGATGGCCCGCGCGACGCGCGGCCCACGATGGACGGCTCCGGACAATCGGGCAGGGCGGCGGGTATGGCGGACGGTATCGAGATCGGTTTCGGCCCCCTGGAGAAGAGCGGATCGGGCCCGGGCGGATCGGGTGATCTCGTGATCTTCGTCGGCGACGACCTCGCCCTGGGCTCGGCAGCCCGAGAGATGCTGGGTGCCTCCGGGGCGGATCTGGTGGCTCGCGCAGCCGGATCGGAGAAGTTCAAGGGCCGTTCGCTCAGCGCCCTCAGCCTGCCGGCGCCCGCCGGCGTCTCGGCGGATCGCCTCGTGGTGGTGGGCCTCGGCTCCGACAAGGACCGCGCCAAGACGGACTGGCCGGCGCTCGGCGGCTTCACGGCCGGCAAGGTCTCGGGCCGTACCGCTCGGGTGGTCCTCGACTGGCCGGGCGCGGGGGTGACCGCCCAGCAGGCCGGCGAATTCGCCCTCGGCGCCCGGCTCCGCAGCTACAGCTTCGACCAGTACAAGACCAAGAAGAAGCCCGACGCCGAGGACAAGGCCGGCACCACGCTGACCCTGCTGCTCCCCGACCATGCCGCGGCCTCCCGCGAGGGCGAGGGCGCCCGGACGCTCGCCGACAGCGTGATCCTGGCGCGCAACCTGGTGAATGAGCCGCCGAACGTGCTCTTTCCTGAAGAGTTCGCCCGGCGTGCCTCGGAGCTCGGCAAGCTCGGCGTCGAGATCGAGGTGCTGGAACCCGCCCGAATGCGGGAGATCGGCATGGGCGCGCTGCTCGCCGTGGCGCAGGGCTCCGTCCGCGAGCCGCGGGTCGTGATCATGCGCTGGAACGGCGGCCCGGCTGGCGAGGCGCCCGTGGCGCTGATCGGCAAGGGCGTGATCTTCGATTCGGGCGGCGTCTCGATCAAGCCGGGCGGCGGCATGGAGGACATGAAGGGCGACATGGGCGGCGCGGCCGCGGTCGTCGGCACGCTCCACGCCCTCGCGTCCCGCAAGGCCCGCTGCAACGTGGTCGGCGCCATCGGGATCGTCGAGAACATGCCGGACGGCGGCTCCTACCGGCCCTCCGACATCCTGACCTCGATGTCCGGCCAGACCATCGAGGTGATCAACACCGACGCCGAGGGCCGGCTCGTGCTGGCCGACGTGATCACCCACGTGGTCCGCAGCTTCAAGCCGAAGGCGATGGTGGATCTCGCGACGCTCACCGGCGCGATCATCGTGGCCCTCGGCCAGGACATCGCCGGGATGTTCTCGAACAACGATACGCTGGCGGGCAACATCCACGCTGCGGGCGAAGCGACGGGCGAGAAGGTGTGGCGGATGCCGCTGATCCCCGCCTACGACAAGGCGATCGATTCGAAGTTCGCCGACATGAAGAACACCGGCGGCCGCCATGGCGGCGCGGCGACGGCGGCCTCGTTCATCAAGCGCTACGTCGAGGAGGTGCCGTGGGCGCATCTCGACATCGCGGGCGTGGCGATGTCGTCGAACGCGAGCGAGATCAACCGCAGCTGGGGCGCCGGCTGGGGCGTGCGCCTGCTCGACCGGCTGGTGCGGGATCACTACGAGGCGCGCTAGCGCCGTTCCCGTCCAGATGGGGATGGAATCGTTTGGCGCGCGTGTCCGGGATCGGGCTCGAGCCCCCGCTCCCGGGCGGGCTTGCCTGACCGGGGCAACGCAGGACGCCAAGCCCAAGATCGGATCGGGATAGGGGACATGCGCGGCGACCGGAGTTGGACTTCGTGCCGGCACCTCCGATCCATCGGGTTGGGCGGCTCGGTCCGCTCGGCGCCGGGAGGGCCGGGATGAGATGGCGCGGCTCATCGGCGAAACCCGGTCTCCCGCGCGATGACGGGCCGAGGTATCACGCCGCATGACGACTTCACGGACGCGTGCGGCGCGCGATCTCAGCGGCGGGAACGCGTCGGTCGCTCCAGGCAGACGGACGGGCCTCGGCGCTGCGGTGCCGGTGCTGGCCATGCTGATGGCCCTGGGCCTCGCCGCCGCCACCGGCCTCAGCCAGCGCTCGGCCCTGCCGGAGGCCGTCGAGCCCTGGATCTACGGCTATTTCGCCGGGCGTTATCCGCTCTTCGTCTTCGCCCTCGTCTACGGCATCGCCCATCTCGCCCGCGTGGCCGCCGGACCAGGACCGGCTTCGATCCCGCGTCGGGTGGTCTTCGGGAGCGTCGGTGCGGTCGTGCTCCTGGCCGGGCTCTATCCGACATTCGGCGGCCTGATCCTGCGGGCGGGCTTTGCCACCGGGGGGATGGCGTTCCTGACCCACCAGCCCCTCTGGCTCGCCTACACGCTCGGCGCCGGCGTGGCGGCGGCCCTGTTCGGCGGCATCATCGGCCTCTTCGCCGTCGCCGCCAACCGATCGCTTCGACCGCGACGCAAGCGATTGGGCTTCGGCGCGTTGAGCTTCCTCGCCCTGTGGTTCGGCGCCGCCCTGATCGGCCTCGCAGGATATTTCGGGATCGGCCCGTGGCCGCTCCGGGCGTTCCGATTCGAGGAGGCCGCCCTTGCCGGGCTGGTGCTCGTTGCCGCAGCGCTGCCGCATGCCGCCCTGGCGACAGCCTTTCGGGATCGACAGGCACCCTGACACCCGTGCCTTGCGGGCCGCGCGCCGTTCCCGCACAGTCGAGCGGTACTGCGTTGAGGGACCGGGCCGCTGAGAGCCTGGCCCGAGGGAGGCTTCCCGATGCACGAGGCCAGCGTGTTCGAACACGGTGCACAGACGACCCGGCCCGAGCGGGCGACAGGTCCATCGGCGAGTGGCGCGGCGGAGCGTCCCTGGCTGCGCGCCTATCCGCCCAACGTTCCGCCGGAGATCGACGTCGCCGGGCTCGGCACCCTGAACACCCTGTTCGAGACCAGCGTGGCCGCCTTCGCGGACCGGCCGGCGATGCTGTGCTTCGGCTCGACCATGACCTACGCGACGCTCGGCGAGCAGGCCCGCGATCTCGCGGCCTGGCTGCAGGGGCAGGGATTGGCGAAGGGCGACCGGGTCGCGATCATGTTGCCGAACGTGCCGGCCTACGCGGTGGCGATCTTCGGTGTCCTGCTCGCGGGCGGGACCATCGTGAACACCAACCCGCTCTACACGCCGCGGGAACTCACGCAGCAGCTCAACGATTCCGGCGCGCGGATCCTGATCGTGCTGGAGAATTTCGGCGCCACGGTCGCGGGGGCGCTGCCGGACATCACCCTCGACCGCGTGATCCTGGTGGGCCCGGGCGACGGGCTCGGCCTCAAAGGTCAGGTGATCAATCTGGCCAGCCGGCACGTCCGCAAGGCGGTTCCGCCGTTCCGGTTGCCGGAGTCGCTCGCGGTGCCTTTCACGACCGTCCTACGCCGCGGTCGGGGCCTGCCACGCGCGGCGGTCGCGGTCGGACCGGAAGACCTCGCGTTCCTGCAATATACGGGCGGCACGACCGGCATCGCCAAGGCGGCGATGCTGAGCCACCGCAACATCATGGCGAATGTCGAGCAGTCGCAGCTCTGGTTCGGGTCGAAGGATCCGAGCGTGACGCGCTGTTGCGTGACGGCCCTGCCGCTCTACCACATCTTCGCGCTCACCGCGTGCTTCTTCCAATTCATGCGCAGCGGCGGATCGTGCCTGCTGATCCCAAACCCGCGGGACTGCGACGGCATGGTCAAGACGCTGAGCCGGACGCGGTTCACGTGTCTGATGGGCGTGAACACCCTGTTCAACGTGCTGATCAACCACCCGAAGATCGGCACGGTCGACTTCTCGCACCTCGATTTCGTGGTCGGCGGCGGCACGGCGGTCCAGCGCCCGGTGGCCGAGCGCTGGAAGGCGCTCACCGGCAACACGATCATCGAGGGCTACGGCCTGTCGGAAACCTCGCCGGTGGTCAGCGTCAACCCGCGGGGGATGCGGGCGTTCTCCGGCACGATCGGCTTCCCGCTGCCCTCGACCGAGGTCGCGATCCGCGACGCCGCTGGCCAGCCGGTCCCGCAAGGGCAACCCGGCGAGATCTGCGTGCGCGGCCCCCAGGTGATGCGCGGCTACTGGAACCGGCCGGAGGAAACCGCCCGCGCCATGACGGCGGACGGGTTCTTCCGCACCGGCGACGTCGCCGTGATGCTGCCGGACGGCCAGTTCAAGATCGTCGACCGGATGAAGGACATGATCCTCGTCTCGGGCTTCAACGTCTATCCGAACGAAGTCGAGGAGGTGCTCGCGGCCCATCCCGACGTGCTCGAATGCGCGGTGGTCGGCGCGCCGAACGCGGAGACCGGCGAGATGGTGGTGGCCCACGTGGTCCTGAAGGATCCGTCGGTCTCGGCGGATGTCCTGCGCGCCCACGCCCGGACACAGCTCACCGGCTATAAGGTACCCCGACGCGTCGTCCTGCACGACACGCTGCCGAAGACCAATGTGGGCAAGGTGCTGCGGCGCATGCTGCGCGACGAAACGCCCGGAGCGTGAGACCCCGAGGGACCGTCGCGTAACCGCCGGCCGCCCGGCGCCGAAAGGGAAGGCTGCGGCGCTTGTTCCCGTGTCGGCCGGAGCCGATCTGTGGGAAGGCGACGCGTGGATCCCGGGGAGGCGGCCATGTTGATCAAGCGCACGCGCGGATGGGAAATTCCGGAACACATCGCCACACCGGAGGGCCTGTTTCTGAATCGCCGCGCGCTGATCGGCGGTGCGGCCGGCCTCGCGGCCGGCTCGCTCTTGGGCGGACGCGCCGCCCTGGCGGCCGCGGGCGATCCCTCGCTCTACCCGGCGCCGCGGAACCCCGCCTACACCCTCGACCGGCCGGTGACACCCGAACGGTTCAGCGGCGACTACAACAACTTCTACGAGTTCGGCACGTCAAAGACCGTGCTGCCCGCCGCGAATGCGCTCAAGACCCAGCCCTGGACCCTGAAGATCGACGGGCTCGTCGAGAAGCCGTTCGAGATCGGCGTTGACGACCTGATCCGGAAGGTCGGCCTGGAGGAGCGGCTGTACCGCCACCGCTGCGTCGAGGCGTGGTCGATGGCAGTGCCGTGGACCGGCTTCCCGCTGGCGAAGCTCGTGGCGCTCGCCAAGCCGACCTCGGGGGCGAAGTACATCCGCTTCGAGACCTTCATGGACAAGGCGATGGCCCCGGGCCAGCGCGCCTTCTATTATCCCTGGCCCTACACGGAGGGCCTGACGCTCGCTGAGGCCGGCAACGACCTCGCCTTCGTGGTGACCGGGATCTACGGCAAGCCGCTCCTCAACCAGTTCGGCGCGCCGATCCGCATCGCGGTGCCGTGGAAATACGGGTTCAAATCGGCGAAGTCGCTCGTGAAGGTGTCGTTCACGGCCGATCGACCCAAGACGTTCTGGGAGGGGCTGCAGGCCTCCGAGTACGGCTTCTGGGCCAACGTGAACCCGGCCGTTCCGCATCCGCGCTGGAGTCAGGCGACCGAGCGCGTGCTCGGCACCGACCAGCGCGTGCCCACGCTGATCTACAACGGCTACGGTGAGCAGGTCGCCGGCCTCTACAAGGGGCTGGAGGGCGAGCGGCTGTTCGTGTGAAGGCGTCGCCGGGTCTTCACACGGCTTCCGGCCGATGGATTTTCGGCGCCGCCGTCCGTGCGAGCGGAGCAAACGAAACCGAAGCGGTCGACCGAAAACCGGTTCAGTAGGTCCAGCGCTGCGCCTTGGACACCAGGAAGTCGCGAAACGCCTGGACCCGGGCCACTGAGCGCATCTCCTCGGCGTAGACGAGATAGCTCTCGAGGCTCGGCATCTCGGTCTCGCGCAGGACCTGGACGAGCTGCTGGTCGCCGTCGACCGCGTAATCGGGCAGAATCCCGATGCCGGCGCCGGCCTCCATGGCACGCTGCAGGGCGCCGATATTGTTCACCGTCAGGTGGACGTGGCGCCGGTCGCGCCCCTCGCGGCCGGCATCGGCCAGCCAGTGGGCGGCCAGAAGGTAGGACGGCTCGTTGCCACCGAACGAGACGAGGCGATGGTTGTCGAGGTCCTCGATGGCTTTCGGCTCGCCGAAGCGCTTGACGTAATCGGGACTGGCGAAGGCGTGGTAGTGGACCGTGAACAGGCGCCGCTGGATCAGGTCCGGCTGGGCCGGGCGGCGCATCCGGATCGCGACATCGGCCTCACGCATGGCAAGGTCGAGTTCCTCATTCGTGAGGATCAGTTCGATGCGCACGTCCGGATAGAGATCGAGGAATTCGCCGACGCGTTGGGACAACCAGGACGTGCCGAGGCCGACCGTGGTGGTCACCTTGAGATCGCCAGTCGGCCGCTCGGAGGTCTCGACCAGGCGGGCCCGGGTGTTTTCCAGGCGCAGCTTCATGTCCCGGGCGGCCCGGAACAGCAGGTCGCCCTGCTCGGTGAGGAGAAGGCCGCGCGCATGGCGGTGGAACAGCGGCGCCTTCAGCTCGCGCTCCAGGGCGCTGATCTGACGGCTGACCGCGGATTGGCTGAGACCGATATCGTCGCCCGCCTTGGTGAAGCTGCCCGCCTCTGCGACGTTCAGGAAGATCCGGATCTTATCCCAATCCAAGGCCAGAACCCCTTCCAGCGCGAGCCCGGCGCCCGCATCCCCGGATACGCGGCGCATCAGGCGGATCACCGGGCGAACGGCACGGCGCCGACGAGGGTTGGCCGCTCGCGGCACCGCGCGGGTATGCACGCGCTGCATCCCGACCCAGTCGGCACTCCTATGCACAGAGTGCATGATCCGGCGCAAGCACGAGTTGGGAATTTCGTGAAATACCGGTGCAGCAGTACCGCCCCTGTCCGAACCGCGGGGGCGCTATTCGGCCGCGGCGGCTTGAACAGGGTTTTCGCCGATCTCGAGATTGGCGAGGAATTTTTCCGCCTCCAGCGCGGCCATGCAGCCCATGCCGGCGGCCGTGATCGCCTGACGGTAGACGTCGTCCGTCACGTCGCCCGCCGCGAAGACGCCGGGAATGTCCGTCTCGGTCGTGCCGGGCTTGACGGTGAGATAGCCGCCGTGGCGCATCGGCAGCTGTCTCTCGAAGATCGCGGTCGCCGGCTGGTGACCGATCGCCACGAACACCCCGTCGGCCTTCACCTCGCTGATCGCGCCGGAGCGCGGATCCTTGAGACGGACATGGGTGACGTTCGGCGCGGGCTTCTGCACGCCGCAGATCTCGGCGATCTCCCGGTGCCACAGCACCTCGACGTTCGGGTGCTTGAACAGGCGCTCCTGCAGGATCCGCTCGGCCCGGAACGAATCGCGGCGGTGAACGACCGTCACCTTGCTGGCGATGTTGGCGAGGTACAGGGCCTCCTCCACCGCGGTGTTGCCGCCGCCGACCACCACCACCTCCTTGCCGCGGAAGAAGAAGCCATCGCAGGTCGCGCAGGCCGAGACGCCGCCGCCCTGGAAGGTCGCCTCGGACGGAATGCCGAGCCATTTGGCCTGGGCGCCGGTGGCGATGATCAGCGCGTCGCAGGAATAGGTCTCGCCCGAATCGGCCTCGAGCCGGAACGGCCGCTGCTGCAGATCGACCTTGGTGATGTACTCGGACACGATCCGGGTGCCGACATGCTCGGCCTGAAGCCGCATCTGCTCCATCAGCCACGGCCCCTGGATCGCCTCGGCGAAGCCCGGATAATTCTCGACATCCGTGGTGATCATGAGCTGGCCGCCCGGCTGGAAACCGGAGATCAGCAGCGGCTCGACCATGGCGCGGGCCGCGTAGATCGCCGCCGTGTAGCCGGCCGGCCCCGAGCCGATGATCACCAGCTTGGCATGCGTGTGGGCCATCTCTAACTCCTCAGGCGCGGTCGGCCGTGCGGTGCGCAGCATAGGCATTCGCCAGCGCCTCCGCGATCACCGGCGTCGCATCGATGGGGTTGTACGTCAGATCCACCAACTGACCGGTGAACGGCCGCAGGGCCCCGGCGATGGCGAGCCCGGCGAACATCCGGCGATGGCGGATATAGGTGCGCGGCAGGTCGAACAGCAGGACCGGCGCGCCGGTCGCCACAGCCTCGCTCACCATGTTGGCCGAATCCGAGGTGACCACGATCGCCTCGGCCAGCGCCAGCATGGCGACGTAGGGATTCTCGCCGGTCCCGTCCCAGAGGAAACCGCCGGTTTCGGCCGCCAGCGCCTTGACGGCGTTCCGCAGCGGATCGGGGGTCCGGCGGGAGATCGTCACCATCAGGCGGCAGCCCTGGTCCGCGAGGCTGCGCAGGTCCCCGACGAGGCGGATCATGTCGGTCTTGCGATAGCTCAGGTGCCGGCTGTCACCGCCGACGAGCACGGCCACCCGTGGCCCGTCCAGGCGGGCGAGGCGCGGATCGGGCCGGGCGCGGGCCGCGGCCAAGCGCGCTGCGGTCACGAGGTGCGGGGCCGTCAGGGTGGTGAAGACATTGGGGCCGCGCAGATCGTCGTAATCCGGCACCCAGATGAAGTCGGCGCTGTCCTCGCCGGTGCGCGGATCCTTGAGGAAGGCCGTGAAGGTGCGTCCACCCGTAGCCCGCCGCACGGTACGCAGATAGGGCACGGACCGGCGCCCGGAGGCGATCAGGATGTCCGGATAGGGCCCTGACAGGGCGCCGGCCCGGCGGTGTGGCCCCTCGCGCGGATCGATCGGTCCCCACGGCGCCATCCAGCCGAACGGCCCCGACGCTGGCACCTGCCGGATCTCGTAGGCGACACCCAGCGTCTCGGCGAGGCCGACGCATTGGTTCTCGTCGCCGGCCTTGCCGTCGGTAACGATCCAGGCGCGGGCGCGGGAGAGTTCGGGCAGGCGCTCACGCCGCGGATCCGGACCGCCGAGTTGGGCGGATCCCGCCGCCGACGCGTCGATACTTGCCATGCGCCTCGCTCGGGAAACCCGCTTCTATTCCGGTGCCGCGCCCGACCGCCAGAGCACCGCATTACGAGATCGGCCCTTCGATCCCATCCATCCCCCTCATCCTGAGGTGACCGCGAAGCGGGCCTCGAACCAGGGCTCCAGAGATCGCAGTGCCTCTAGACGGCTCCGTCGAGGTTTTCGCGACGCGCCGGCAGCTCAGGACGAGGGCGAGGGCAGTGAGGACCGCCCTCTGAACATCTCCCGCTCCGCGCTCGGAAGCCTCGATCGGCGGCGCACGACTACTCCCGCGGCAGGTCCCGCGCGAGCCACTGGGCGTAGATGTCGGCGATCGCCGCCAGCCGGCGCCCCTCGTAATCTTCAGCGTACCACGCGCCACCATAGCTCGACGGCGTTGCGGTCATCTGCGGGTGCCGACCGAGGATCTGGCCCTTCGGTCCAACGAGCAGCGCCTCGCCTTCCAGGTAATCGGTCTGGAAGTTGCCGCCCAAGCCCAGGCGTGCGCCGCTGCCGACATAGGGCCGCAGCGACAGGCCGCTCACCACCACGACGAGGCGCGGTCCGCGCCCGCCGATCCGTCCCGCGAAATTTTTCCGCAGGGCCTCCGTCAGGTCGGCGCCGAGCGCATCGGCTTGCACGCCCGCGCCCTTGTCGACCAGGGCACGCACGTCGACGCGGATGTCGGAGAACTGCGCGGTGGCGGGAAAATCGCTCGCCACCGCGGAATTCGCGACGGCGCAGGCGAGCAGGCCGGCGAGCCAGCCCCGGACGGCCCGGCGCACCACTCAGCCGCCGTACTGGACTGCGACGACCTCGTAGGACTTGCCGCCGCCGGGCGTCGTCACCTCGACGGTGTCGCCGACCCCCTTGCCGATCAGCGCGCGGGCGATCGGGGAGGTGATCGAGACCCGGCCCGAGCGCACGTCGGCCTCCGGCTCGCCCACGATCTGGTAGGTCTTCGTCTCCTCCGTATCCTCGTCGACGAGCTTCACGGTGGCGCCGAACTTGATCTTGCTGCCCGAGAGCTTCGTGACGTCGATGATCTCGGCGCGCGCGATCATGCTCTCCAGCTCCATGACGCGGCCCTCGTTGTGGGACTGCGCCTCCTTGGCGGCATGATACTCGGCGTTCTCCGACAGGTCGCCCAGGGCGCGCGCCTCGGCGATCGCCTGGATGATGCGCTGGCGCTCCACCTGCTGGCGGTGTTTCAGCTCCTCTTCGAGGGCTGCGAAGCCGCGCACCGTGATCGGAACCTTGTCTATCGTCATCGTCTCGCGCCACAATGAAGAGGCCCGGCCGAGAGTGCAGCACTCTCTCCGGGCCACGAGATGAAGTCAGCGGAACCCTGAGGCTCAGGCCGCGAAGTATTCCTGCAACGCGCGGACCTTGAGATCGCCTTCTAGATAGGCTTTGATTCCCTCGGCCGCGGCCACTGCGCCGGCTAGAGTGGTGTAATACGGCACCTTATGCAAGAGGGCCGCGCGCCGGAGCGAGCGTGAGTCCGAGAGCGCACCCGCCCCCTCGGTCGTGTTGAGGACGAGGTGGATTCCGCCGTTCTTGATGGCGTCGACCACGTGCGGCCGTCCTTCGAGCACCTTGTTGATCCGCTCGGCCGGGACGCCGTTCTCGACGAGGTAGCGCTGCGTGCCGCCGGTCGCCAGGATGGTGAAGCCGAGATCCGACAGGAGCTTCATGGTCGGCAGGATGCGCTGCTTGTCGGCATCGCGCACCGAGACGAACACGCTGCCGGCCTTCGGCACCTGCGTCCCGGAGCCGAGCTGGCTCTTGGCGAAGGCCACGCCGAAGCTGGCGTCGAGCCCGATCACCTCGCCGGTGGAGCGCATTTCCGGCCCGAGCAGCACGTCGACGCCGGGGAAGCGCGCGAAGGGGAACACGGCTTCCTTGACGGCGATGTGCGCCAGGTTCTTCGGCTTAAGGCCGAACGTGGCCAGGGCCTCGCCCGCCATGATCCGGGCGGCGATCTTGGCGATCGGCTCGCCGATCACCTTGGCGACGAACGGCACCGTGCGCGAGGCGCGGGGGTTCACCTCCAGCACGTAGATCGTGCCGTCCTTGATCGCGTATTGCACGTTCATCAGGCCGACGACGTTGAGCGCCAGCGCCATGGCCTTGGTCTGCCGCTCCAGCTCATCCATGATCTCGGGTGAGAGCGAGCGCGGCGGCAGCGAGCAGGCCGAATCGCCGGAATGGATGCCGGCCTCCTCGATGTGCTCCATGATGCCGGCGATGAACACGTCCTTGCCGTCGCAGACCGCATCGACGTCGACCTCGACCGCGTCCGACAGGTAGCGGTCGAACAGGAGCGGGTTCTTGCCCAGCACCGTGTTGATCTGGCCGGTCTTGTCGTTCGGGTAGCGGGCCTTCACCTCGGAGGGGATCAGGCTCGGCAGCGTGTCGAGGAGGTAGTCGGCGAACTGCGTCTCGTCGCGGATGATCGCCATGGCGCGGCCGCCGAGCACGTAGCTCGGGCGGACCACGAAGGGCAGGCCGAGATTCTCGGCCACCAGCCGGCTCTGCTCCACCGAGTAGGCGATGCCGTTCTTCGGCTGCTTCATCCCGAGCTTGTCGAGGAGCCGCTTGAACTGGTCGCGGTCCTCGGCGAGGTCGATGGCGTCGGGCGAGGTGCCGAGGATCGGCACGCCGGCGGATTCCAGGGCGCGAGCGAGTTTCAGTGGGGTCTGGCCGCCGAACTGCACGATCACCCCGTGCAGGGTGCCGGCCTGCCGCTCGGTCTCGATGATCTCCAGCACGTCCTCGGCGGTCAGCGGCTCGAAGTAGAGCCGGTCCGAGGTGTCGTAGTCGGTCGAGACCGTCTCCGGGTTGCAGTTGACCATGATGGTCTCGTAGCCCGCATCCGACAGCGCGAAGCAGGCGTGGCAGCAGCAATAATCGAACTCGATGCCCTGGCCGATCCGGTTCGGGCCGCCGCCGAGGATCACGATCTTCTTGGCGTTCATGGGCTGCGCCTCGTCCACGACCGTACCGGCGTAGGGGGCGACGTAGGTCGAGTACATGTAGGCGGTGGGCGACTTGAACTCGGCCGCGCAGGTGTCGATCCGCTTGAAGACCGGGCGCACCGCGAGCGCCCGGCGCTTGGCGCGCACCTCGGCCTCCTCCAGACCCGCCAGCACCGCGAGACGCGCGTCGGAAAACCCAGCCGCCTTGAGCTGGCGGAAGGCGCCCGCCGTGCCCGGCAGGCCGTGGGCCCGCACGCGGTTCTCCAGATCGATGATCGCCTGGAGCTGCTCCAGGAACCACGGATCGATCTTGCAGGAGGCGTAGACCTGCTCGTGGCTGACGCCGAGGCGCAGGGCCTGCGCGACCTTCAAGAGGCGGTCCGGCGTCGGGGTGCCGATCGCCGCCTTGATGGCGTTGTGGTCGTCGCCCTTGCCCAGGCCCTCGATCTCGATGTCGTCGAGGCCGGTCAGCCCGGTCTCCAGCGAGCGAAGCGCCTTCTGGAGCGATTCCGCGAAGCAGCGGCCGATCGCCATGGCCTCGCCCACCGACTTCATGGCGGTGGTCAGCGTCGGCTCGGCGCCGGGGAACTTCTCGAAGGCGAAGCGCGGGATCTTGGTGACGACGTAGTCGATCGTCGGCTCAAACGAGGCCGGGGTCGCGCCGCCCGTGATGTCGTTGGCGATCTCGTCGAGCGTGTAGCCGACCGCGAGCTTCGCCGCGACCTTGGCGATCGGGAAGCCGGTCGCCTTCGAGGCGAGCGCCGAGGAGCGCGAGACGCGCGGGTTCATCTCGATCACGATCATCCGCCCGTTCTCGGGGTTGATCGCGAACTGCACGTTCGAGCCGCCGGTCTCGACGCCGATCTCGCGGAGCACCGCCAGCGATGCGTCGCGCATCACCTGGTATTCCTTGTCGGTGAGCGTCAGCGCGGGGGCGACGGTGATCGAGTCGCCGGTATGCACGCCCATCGGGTCGATGTTCTCGATGGAGCAGACGATGATGCAGTTGTCGTTCTTATCGCGAACGACCTCCATCTCGTACTCCTTCCAGCCGAGCACGCTCTCCTCGATCAGCACCTCGTTGGTCGGCGAGGCGTCGATGCCGCGCTCGACGATGTCGAGGAATTCCTCGCGGTTGTAGGCGATGCCGCCGCCGGTGCCGCCCATGGTGAAGGACGGCCGGATGATCGCCGGCAGGCCGACCTCGGCCAGCGCGATCAGCGCCTGCCCGATGGCATGCTCGCCGTAGCGCTTGCGCCGGTCGGTCTCACCCGCCATCCAGCTCTTCTCGAAGGCCGCGAGGGCAACCCGGCGCGCCTCCGGATCCGCGTTGGCGGATTCGATGCGGGCGATCTCGGCGAGGTATTTTTGGCGGTCCGCCTTCTTGGCGGCGGAGGCGTTGGCCAGGGCCGATTTCGGGGTGTCGAGCCCGATCTTGGTCATGGCGTCGCGGAACAGGCTGCGGTCCTCGGCCTTGTCGATCGCCTCCGCGGTGGCGCCGATCATCTGCACGCCGTACTTGGCGAGCACACCCATCTTCTGCAGCGAGAGCGCGCAATTCAGCGCCGTCTGGCCGCCCATGGTCGGCAGGATCGCGTCCGGGCGCTCCTTCTCGATGATCTTGGCGACGATCTCGGGCGTGATCGGCTCGACATAGGTCGCGTCCGCCATGTCCGGATCGGTCATGATCGTGGCGGGGTTCGAATTGACCAGGACGATCCGGTAGCCCTCCTCGCGGAGCGCCTTGCAGGCCTGCGTGCCGGAATAGTCGAACTCGCAGGCCTGTCCGATGATGATCGGACCCGCACCGATGATCAGGATCGAGGAGATGTCGGTGCGTTTGGGCATCGGAGGCCTTTTCAGGCCAAGCGCGCCCGATCGGGCACGGCTCGTCTCAGCCCTGCTCCCGGACGCGCGTGGCGGGAATATCGTTGAGCGCCGCGTTTACACGGGCGACGGGCGCATTGGAAGGCCGGTGCAACCGCGCAGCCGCGCAGCCGCGCTGCGTGCGGATCGCATGGCCCGCGCGTCAGAACCCGGCGTAGAGCGCCGCCACGGCCCGGTCGATCGAGAGATAGAACACCCCGAACGCCACCACCGCCGCCGCCGCGAACTCGACGGCGACGTTCGAGAGCGTCTGCGCCCGGCGCAGCGCCTCGCGGCCGAAGTACAGCGACACCCAGGCGAGCGCCAGGACGACGGGCAGGGCGAAGAGGTAGGACACCGTGCTCTCGACGCGATCGAACCCGGCCACCGGGTCGATCAGCGCGCGGATGTTGCGCACCCAGGGCGCGTAGAAGGCGGCGTAGAGCGCGGTCAGCCAGGACAGGCCCACCGCGACGCCGAGATGGAACGTGAACGTGCGGTGCAGGCGGGAGAAATCGTCGCGCGCCTCGTCGATGGTCATCCGGCATTCCCCTGCGATGGCGCCGGTGCAGGCGGAGGCGGGTGCGCCGCCGCTCACGGGCCGTCGTGGGTGTGCATAAGCCGCCCGATCTGGCGGATTTTGTGGCCCCGGCGGGGCCCGATTGGGATCGGGCCTCGCGGGCCTCCCGCCCCTGCGAGCGCAGCGAGTCAATCCAGGACGGCGCCACGCCTCGCGGGCGCGCGCGACCCTGAGTCACTTCACTGCGCTCGTGAAGACGGTGCGCCGCGCAAGGCGTTGGGCCTCGACCGTGACGTCGGATTACGTCCGCTCCGGCTCGCCCGAGCGCATCAGCGTCACGAACCGCTCGAACAGGTAATGGCTGTCGCGCGGGCCCGGCGAGGCCGCCGGATGGTGCTGGACCGAGAAGGCCGGTCGATCGGTGAGCGTCAGGCCGCAATTCGAGCCGTCGAACAGCGAGACGTGGGTCTCCACCGCAGTCTGCGGCAGGCTGGCCGGATCCACCGCGAAGCCGTGATTCATCGAGACGATCTCGACCTTACCGGTGGTCTTGTCCTTCACCGGATGGTTCGCGCCGTGGTGGCCCTGGCCCATCTTCACCGTGCGGCCGCCGAGCGCCAAGCCCATCAGCTGGTGACCCAGGCAGATGCCGAAGGTCGGCACCTTCGCGTCGAGCAGCTTGCGGATCACCGGCACCGCGTAGGCGCCGGTCGCGGCCGGGTCACCCGGGCCGTTCGACAGGAACACGCCGTCCGGCTTCATCGCCAGGATTTCTTCGGCCGGGGTGGTCGCCGGCACCACGGTCACGTCGCAGCCGGCCTGGGCCAGCAGCCGCAGGATGTTGCGCTTCACGCCGTAATCGATCGCCACGACCTTCAGGCCCTCGCCGGAGGCGCGCTTGCCGTAGCCGTTGCCCAGCGCCCAGACGGTCTCCGACCATTCGGACGGCGCCCGGCTGGTCACCGGCGGCACGAGATCGAGCCCCTCCATGGGCGCGAGCGCGGCGGCCCGGGCCTTCAGGGCGTCGCGGTCGAACCGGCCCTCCGGATCGTTGGCGATCACGGCGTTCGGCATGCCCTGGTCGCGGATCCGGGCGGTGAGCGCCCGCGTGTCGACGCCGGTGATACCCACGATGCCCCGGGCCTTCAGCCACCCGTCGAGATGCGAGGAGGAGCGCCAGTTCGACGGCTTCGTCACCGCCGAGGCGATCACGGTGCCGCGCACGCCGGAGGCCGGGGCCGCCTCCAGGCTCTCCAGATCCTCGTCGTTGGTGCCGACATTGCCGATATGCGGGAAGGTGAAGGTGACGATCTGCCCGGCATAGGACGGATCGGTCAGGATCTCCTGATAGCCGGTCATCGCCGTGTTGAAGCAGACTTCGCCGTCGGCGATGCCGGTCTGGCCGATGCCGAATCCCTCCAGGATCGTGCCGTCGGCCAGGACCAGCAGGGCGGTGGCGACGGGCTCGGCCCAGGGCTCGGGCGCCGGGGCGTCGGGGGCAGCGGCGTCTTGCAGCATGGGGCGAGTCTCGCTTATGTCCGGCCGAAGGCGGGCGCCGGGTTGCGGCGCTCTCGGCTTGCGGCATGATCGTGTGCGGCGCTCTTAGCGAGCGGCCCGCGATGGGGTCAATGTGGCGCCGCCTCCCGCAGGGCTCAACGTCTGCTTATCACAGGGCAGATCCGCACATCGCAGGCCAGCCCCACCGTTTCGACCGAAAGAAGGTTCATCCCCATGCTGCGCGCGCGCCTCACCACCGAGATGAAGGAGGCCATGAAGGCCGGCGACAAGGAGCGGCTCGCGACCGTCCGGATGATCCAGGCCGCCCTGAAGGACCGGGACATCGAGGCCCGCGGCAACGGCAAGGACCCGATCTCCGACGACGAGATTCTGTCGCTCCTTCAGAAGATGATCAAGCAGCGCACCGAATCGGCCGGCGTCTACGAACAGGGCGGCCGCCCGGAACTGGCCGCCAACGAGCGCGCCGAGATCGCCATCATCGAGAGCTTCCTGCCGAAGCAGATGGACGCGGCCGAGACGCAGGCCGCGATCGACGCGGCGATCGCGGAGACCGGTGCGGCCGGCCCGAAGGACATGGGCAAGGTGATCGCCGCCCTGAAGGGCGCCTATGCCGGCCGGATGGATTTCGGCAAGGCGAGCGGGCTGGTGAAGACCGCGCTGGCCGCGAAGGGCTGACGCGCTCAGCGCCCCCGGTCGGCCCAAGCCCTGACGTAGCTGCGCAGGACCGCATTGATCCGGCTCTGATAGCCCCCCGCGTGCTTTGAAAAACGAGTGCAGCGATCCGATCGAAATCGGTCACGCCGGCGCGGCGCTCATACGCCGAAACGCGTCGTCCAGGCTCTTTTCTTTGCGCCTCGCGGCCCTCGCGGGGATGATCCGGACGATCCCGGTCCGGTCTGTCCACAACGGCAATCACGTACCGCGCCACCCGGCCGAGGCTGACCAGTCGGGATTCGTCGTTCCTGATCGTTTCCGCGGTCAGGTGGGGATGATCGAACAGGGCGATCGCATCGCGAAAATCGATGCCGTGCTTCTCCAGATTGAGCACCCGCTTGCGCTCATCCCATTCGAAGCCGGCCGGCTTCATTGCTCAGCCCGGAACCGATTCGTCGTCGATACGATCGTGCCTATGTCTTCGGGACGGTGCGACGTTGGAGATCCGGCCGTGAACCGCACCCCGTTTTGACCGGACAGGCGGCATAGCTCACGAAGGCATAGGCGTAAGCCTATGGGTAAGGCTATGTCATCCGATCCGACGGCCCCGCCAGTGCACGGCGAGATCCTGAGCGGCGTTCAGCGGCGGCGTCGCTGGTCTACCATTGAGAAAATCCGCTTCGTCGAGGAGAGCCAGCAGCCCGGCTCGTCCGTATCGTTCGTCGCCCGCCGCTACGGCCTCTCGCCGAGCCTGCTGTTCTCGTGGAAGCGGCGCATGCTGGAGGGCGGCCATCAGGCCGTGCAGGCCGACGAGGACGTCGTCGGCACGAGCCGCGTGCGCGACCTGGAACGGCGCGTGCGCGACCTCGAACGCCTGCTCGGTCGCAAGACCATGGAGGTCGAGATCCTGAAGGAGGCGCTCGACCTCGCGCGCGCAAAAAAACCGACCTCGCCACTCGCCTCCTGGAGCGGCCCGATCGGCGGTTCGCGATGAAGACGGTTGCCGACACCCTTGGCGTGGCCCGCTCCCACCTCGCCGAGCGCCTGACCCGTCCCGCCCGGCCGCGCTGCTCCTATCGCAAGCCCGAGGATGCGGTGCTGTTGCCCACGATCCGCGCGATCGTCGATGCCCGCCCGAGCTACGGCTACCGCCGCATTACCGCGTTGGTGAACCGGGTGCTGCGCTCGCGCGGCGAGGCGGTCGTCAACGCCAAGCGGGTGCTGCGCATCCTGCGGTTGAACGGGCTCACCCTCGCGCCGCACACCGCCCGCCGTCCCGGCCGGACCCACGACGGTACCGTGGTGGCCCTGCGCTCGAACGTGCGCTGGTGCTCGGACCACCTCGAACTGCACTGCCGGGACGGGGCGATCGTCCGGGTGCTGTTTGCCATCGATGCTTGCGACCGCGAGATCATGGCCTGGTCGGCGACCACGGCGGGCGTCTCGGGCGAGATGGTGAGCGACCTGATGATCGCCTGCGTCGAGCGCAGGTTCGGGGCCACGAAGACGCCGCACCCGATCGAGTGGCTGTCCGACAACGGCTCCGCCTACATCGCCAAGCAGACCGCTCAGACAGCTGCTGCGCTCGGCCTGCGCCTGCTGTTCACGCCGGTGCGTTCCCCGCAGAGCAACGGCATCTCGGAGGCGTTCGTGAAGACGCTCAAGCGCGACTACGCCCGCCTCGCCATCCTGCCCGACGCCGAGACCGTGATGCGGCTTTTGCCGGGCTGGTTCGAGGACTACAACACGGTTCACCCGCACTCCGGCCTGCGCATGCTCTCGCCCCGGGAGTTCCTCAGCCGAAATGCCTAAACCCACCCCGCCGCCTGTCCGGTCAGACAGGGTGCACTCCAGGCCGGCGTGGTTCTGGGCGCCGCAGGGCAGCGTTCTCCACACAATCCCCCGCCTGACTTGAACCCAATTGAGGAGCGGGACTCGCCTCCCTTTGCCGCGCTAGACTGTGCGGCCCCGCAAACCCATCGCAGGCCCCGTGCGCTATCCGCCCCACATCCTGGAAGAGATCCGTGCCCGGCTGCCGGCCTCCTCCGTGGTGGGGCGGCGCGTCCAGCTCAAGAAGGCCGGCCGCGAATGGCGCGGCCTGTCGCCGTTCAACGCCGAGAAGACACCGTCCTTCTACGTGAACGACCAGAAGCAGTTCTACCACTGCTTCTCCTCCTCGAAGCACGGCGACATCTTCACCTTCCTGATGGAGACGGAGGGGCTGAGCTTCCCCGAGGCCGTGGAGCGGCTGGCCGGGGAGGCGGGCGTCAGCCTGCCCGCGCCCACCGAGGACAATCGGGCGAGCGAGCAGAAGCGCGCCGGTGCCATCGAGGGGATGGAGATGGCCGCCCGCTGGTTCGAGGAGCGGCTGCTGTCGAACCAGGGCAGCGAGGCCCGCGCCTATCTCGAACGCCGGGCGCTCAGCCGCGAGATCCAGAATAAATTCCGCCTGGGCTACGCCCCGAACGATCGCTACGCCCTGCGCGATCATCTGGCCGGGCAGGGCGTCGACAAGGGCCTGATGATCGAGATGGGACTGCTCGCCACCGGCGAGACCATCTCGGTCCCGTACGATTATTTTCGCGATCGGGTGATGTTCCCGATCACCGACAGCCGGGGCCGGGTCGTGGCCTTCGGCGGCCGGGCGCTGTCGAAGGACGTGCGCGCCAAGTACCTGAACTCCCCCGAGACGCCGCTCTTCCACAAGGGCCGGACGCTCTACAACCTGCACGGCGCCCGCAAGGCCGCGCACGAGCGCGGCTCGATCATCGCGGTCGAGGGCTATGTCGACGTCATCGCCATGACGCTCGCGGGCCATCCCGAGACGGTGGCGCCGCTGGGCACCGCGCTCACCGAGGACCAGCTCGCCCTGCTCTGGCGCCATGCCGACGAGCCGATCCTGTGCTTCGACGGCGACAAGGCTGGCCAGCGGGCCGCCTTCCGGGCGCTGGATCTGGCGCTCCCGCTGATCACGGCAGAAAAATCAATTCGCTTTGCCGCATTTCCAGCCGGCCAGGATCCAGACGATCTTTATCGGTCAGGTGGAGCGGACCGCATCCATCAGATTGTCCAGAATGCCTTGAGCTTTTTCGATGTGCTCATCGCGAAAGCGCTCTTCAGCAATGCGCGGGAGACGCCCGAGCAGAAGGCGCGTTTCGCTCAAGACGTCCGGGCGGACATCGAAAAAATCAACGATCGGGATCTGAAATTCTCCTACCATCAGGAGCTTAGGGAGCGGCTCAAGGCACTCAACAACGCTTCGACACCCGCGAACTGGAAAGGCGCATCCCGCGATCGCCGGCAATCACAGCCGGCCCGCACCTTCATCCGGGAAAAGCCGAGCGCATCCGTGACGGGCTCGGTCGGCTTTTCCGGTGCGGCTTCAGTCCGAGAAGCGCTGATCATCGGCGCGCTGTTGACCCATCCCGAGATGCTCGCCGACTTCGCCGAGGACATCGCCGAGCTCGACTTCGAGCATCCCGATGCGCAGGCGCTGTTTTCGGTCCTGCTCGCCAGCGCCGCGGAGGATCAGCGCACGGACCCGGACATGTTGCAGTTCCGCATCACACGCGCCGGTCTCGCTGCGGCCTCCGAGCGGATCCTCGCCCTTGCTCGCTCCCGCGACCGGACGACCCTCGCGCCGCACGCAGACCCGGTACACCGTACGGACGCGCTCCGACAGGCGATGATCTTGCACCGGCAGGCAGGAGCGCTACATAGCGAACTTCGCGAAGCACGGCAGGCGTTTGAGAACGATCCGACCGATGCCGGATGGGCATGGCTCTGCGAAGTGAAGGCGAGGCTGGAGACCGTCATCGCCGCCGAGGCAGAGGCCGAGCAGCCGGTGTCGAGCGACTCGACGGCCGCGTGACGGCTGTGTCATGGCGGTAGGGGCTGGCGGTGGCGATGGGGAGCGGCCCGCCATAGTTAACAATCGGTCAAGCCTCAGGCTTGCATACGAAACCCGACGACTCAAGGCGACCGGAGCAATCCGGCGCGGTTTTCATAAAGCGGCGTCGCAGGCTCGGACCGGCCTCATCACGGCCTCCGCCGCCCACGAAACAATAGGCTGATCATGGCGACGAAGGCAACGGAACGGGACGAGACGGACGCTGCCCCCGAGCAGCCGACCGACGGGCCGCTCCTCGACCTGACGGATGCTTCGGTCAAGCGGATGGTGAAGCTCGCCAAGAAGCGCGGCTACGTGACCTACGAGGAGGTCAACGAAGTTCTGCCCGAGGGCCAGTCCGATCCGGACCAGCTTGAGGACGTCCTGTCGCAGCTCTCCGAGATGGGCATCAACGTCGTCGAGGCCGAGGAGACCGACGAGGCCGCTGCCGGCGAGAAGGCCGCCGAGGGCGAGGAAGAGGAGGCCGAGGGCGGCGAGGTCGCCGAGGTCGCGCCGACGCGCGCCGTCGCGGTCGCCACGACCACCAAGGAGCCGACCGACCGCACCGACGATCCGGTGCGGATGTACCTGCGCGAGATGGGCTCCGTGGAGCTCCTGTCGCGCGAGGGCGAGATCGCGATCGCCAAGCGCATCGAGGCCGGCCGCGAGGCGATGATCGCGGGTCTGTGCGAGAGCCCGCTGACCTTCCAGGCGATCATCATCTGGCGCGACGAACTCGTCGAGGGCAAGGTCCTCCTGCGCGACATCATCGATCTGGAGGCGACCTACGCGGGTCCCGATGGCAAGAACGCGCCGCAGATCGCCGAGGGCGAGGACGCTGAAGATGCCGATGCTCCGGCCCCGCCGGAGGGCGGCGACGACGAGGACGATCTGGAGAACAACGTCTCGCTCGCCGCCATGGAGGCGGAGATCAAGCCGCGCGTGCTGGAGACCTTCGACTCCATCGCGGCGAACTACCGCAAGCTGCGCAAGTCCCAGACGGAAGGAACGGAGCGCAAGGCGGCCGGCACGCAGAACACCCCGGCCCAGGACCAGAAGCAGTCCGAGCTGAAGGACATCGTCGTCGCCGACGTGAAGTCCCTCTCGCTCAACAACAACCGCATCGAGGCGCTGGTCGGCCAGCTCTACTCGATCAACAAGCAGCTGATCGGCCACGAGGGCCGGCTGATGCGCTTCGCCGAGAGCCACGGCGTCGCCCGCGACGAGTTCCTGCGCCACTACCAGGGCTACGAGCTCGATCCGAACTGGATGGAGCGAGTCGGCACGCTGGGCGGCAAGGGCTGGAAGAACCTGGTCGAGCGGGGCTCGAAGCAGGTGACGGAGTTGCGCGCGCAGATCCTCGACCTCGCCTCCGAGACGGGCCTGGAGATCGGCGAGTACCGCCGCATCGTCAACATGGTCCAGAAGGGCGAGCGCGAGGCCCGGCAGGCCAAGAAGGAGATGATCGAGGCGAACCTGCGCCTCGTGATCTCGATCGCCAAGAAGTACACGAACCGCGGCCTGCAGTTCCTGGACCTGATCCAGGAGGGCAACATCGGCCTGATGAAGGCCGTGGACAAGTTCGAGTACCGCCGCGGCTACAAGTTCTCGACCTACGCCACGTGGTGGATCCGGCAGGCGATCACCCGCTCGATCGCCGACCAGGCGCGCACGATCCGCATCCCGGTGCACATGATCGAGACGATCAACAAGATCGTCCGCACCTCGCGCCAGATGCTGCACGAGATCGGCCGCGAGCCGACCCCGGAGGAGCTGGCCGAGAAATTGGCCATGCCGCTGGAGAAGGTCCGCAAGGTCCTGAAGATCGCCAAGGAGCCGATCTCCCTCGAGACGCCGATCGGCGACGAGGAGGACAGCCACCTCGGCGACTTCATCGAGGACAAGAACGTCGTCCTGCCGATCGACGCGGCGATCCAGAGCAACCTTCGCGAGACGACGACACGCGTTCTCGCGTCGTTGACCCCGCGCGAAGAACGCGTGCTGCGCATGCGCTTCGGCATCGGCATGAACACCGACCACACCCTCGAAGAGGTCGGCCAGCAATTCTCGGTGACCCGCGAGCGCATCCGCCAGATCGAGGCGAAGGCCCTGCGCAAGCTGAAGCACCCCTCGCGCAGCCGGAAGCTTCGGAGCTTCCTGGACAACTGAGCCCGCGCCGCGGATCTTCGCGGCGCTTCCCCATCGACCGCGTGGCCGTGGCGCCGCGCGGCATCCGCTCTGGCGCCATGCTCGAACGCCGCCCGCCAACGCCCGGATCCCCGACGGCCTTCGCGGACGGCTCCGAAGCCGACGACGTGCCCTTCGGCGCGATCCAGCCCTCAGTGGGCATCCGCGACTGGCTGCTCGGCGAGGCGGCGCGGATGCCGAACCCGGAGGACATGCTGGCGGGCCTCGCCGAGCGGCTGATCGCCATCGGCGTGCCGGTGGATCGCGCCTCGACGGCGATCGATACCCTGCACTCGGAATATGCCGGCGTCGGCCGGATCTGGACCCGGGACGGCGGCACCACGGTCCGTCTGTTCCCCCACGGCGCGCGCTCGACCGACGCCTATCTCAACAGCCCGTTCCATACGGTCCACGAGACCGGCGAGTGGCTGATCCTCGACCTCGCCGAGACGCCGGACGACGCCTACGCGATCATCCCGGACCTGAAGGCCGGCGGCTACACCGCCTACGTCGTGGCGCCCCTGTTCTTCACCAACGGCACCAAGAACGGCATCACCTTCGCGACCCGCGCCCCGGAGGGGTTCGGGGACGACGACATCGCGATCCTGCGCTTCGTCATGCCGGCGCTGGCCGCCGTGATGGAGATGCGCGTCCTCAACAAGCAGCTCGACCACGTGCTGCGGCTCTATGTCGGCGACGAGCCGCACCGGGCGATCCTGGCGGGCGACATCCGCCGCGGGCAGGTGACGCGGATCCGCTCGGCGATCCTGTTCGCCGACATGCGGGACTACACCCGCACCTCCGCCGACATGACGCCCGAGGAGGTGGTGGGGCTGCTCAACGTGTTCTTCGACTGCCTCGTGCCGCCGATCGAGCGGGAGGGCGGCGAGGTGCTGAAGTACCTGGGCGACGGGTTGCTGGCGATCTTCCGCGAATCGGGCGACGATCTCGGCGGCGCCGCCAAGGGCGCGCTCACGGCCGCCCAGCACGCGCTGGCGGCCCTCGACGAGGCCAATGCCCTGCACCAGTTCCCGGTGCCGGTGGCGGCCGGGATCGCGCTCCACCACGGCGAGGCCGCCTACGGCAATGTCGGTTCGGGCTCCCGGCTCGACTTCACAGTGATCGGCCGCGACGTGAACCTCGCGAGCCGGCTGGCGCAGCTCAACCGGACGCTGGGTGAGCCGCTGCTGATGTCGAAACCGTTCGTGGATTTCCTCTGGGGCGATCCGATCCCGCTGGGCGAGCACGCCCTCGATGGATTCCAGGAGCCGATGGCGGTGTTCCGGCCGAAATTCCTGCGGCCGCGTAAGCCGAGTTGATCGCACGTCCTATGGAACTGGTGACGGGCGCCGCGGATCGAGGTCTGGACGCTTCAAATCGCGCTAAGCTTGCCACTGAGGATCGTATTGACAACGATAGGGCAATGGCCGGCAGCCCCAGATCGGATCGATGATCTGGGTGAGCGCCTGACGCGCCAGCGCGCGAACGCGCGCCCGCACGTCGTCGGGTATGCTCGACTGTCCCAGCACCTCGTTGCAATGATACAGGCAGACCCTGCATTGTCCTAGATGATACGCATTGATGGCAAGCTCCTCCCGCAGGCCATAGGCATAAACCCAGGGGTTCAAACTGATGCCGTCGGTCGGCAGCGTCAGGTCAATTCCTGCTTGCGCATAGAGATAGCCGGCAGCGTGATTACCTATGCGCCTGCAGTACCGGCTTGCTCCGAGCCGCGCCTCTGCACGCTCCGGCTTGATGGGGATCATGCGTTCGTACAGCGCCAAGATCGCGCCCGGGGGTTCATCCAACCGTTCCATTGCATCGGCAGCCAAGAGGAGAGAGAGGTATATCTCTTCGTCCCAGTAGCCTTGATCCGCACGCTTCAGATAAAACTCGATCGCCCTACGAAGATCGGCCGCCTCGAAACAGGCATTGGCCAAATAAAAATTGTAGCGCGCGATCATGAACGGGTCCGTCTCGGTAATCAGCGCTTGCTCCAAAACCGCAATCATCCGCCTTGCGGTCTCGCTGTCGAGATGGCGCGCTCCATCCTTGCCGCGCCGTATCTTAAGCGGCAGATTTGGAACACCTTGTGAGACTGAACACTCCAGAAATTCGTGTACGACACCACGATACCGCCAATCCACTCGATTATTTACGAGGTGATTGCGCCAGTAGAGCGTGTTATCGTCCACGATCTCAAACCGATAGGCAATCTCGGTGAGCTCTGGGATTACAAAACCTGGCGGAACGATCAGGTCATCGTCGGCGTCAATGATCAGCGAGTAATCGGCTCGCGAGCGAGCAAGCTCCAAGGCTTCGTTCCGATTGAATGCGAAATCGACCCAGGGCCGCTCCACCAGGGAACCGGGCATGTCCGCCATCGCGGCACGGATGACATCCTGGGTGCCGTCCGTAGAACCGGTATCGACGATCAGCCATTGATCAATAAATGGCCTAACGGAATCCAAGCATCTTTTGATGACATGCGCCTCGTTTTTGACAATCATGGATAGACAAATCGTCTGGCCGAAAGCGTTCATGCCCTAAATCCCCAGAGTGGACCAAGATCGGCGCACGACTCCGATCAAAAATCTATATCATGAGTGTAAGACTGTAAAAATTTGCAGGATCGTACCCATTTTTCTCGAATCTTACTTCAAAAAGAACAAAAATTACATTATTGCACGATCTTCGATCCGATTGGCGTGATATCTTTTCCATCGGAAGCGAAATAAACTTTGCGACACGTTTGGCGTTGGGCGAGAGTGGTCTTTAAAAACCGCAAACGACATCGAAATCCTCGCGCAATTTCTTAGGCAAGGCCCGAGCCCGCCGGGCGAGTCCGTCGAGGGATCGATGGCGGTCCGGCCCCGAATGCTGCAAGCGGGCATGCCGCAGGGAGGGCCTCGCCAAGACTTTTGATCGGCGCGCCTTCCCTCACGGCTATGGCAACTCAGGCGCACGTGCAGGCACCGAACTGAATTCGACGGCATGACGCCTCTCGAAACCGCTTCCCTCGCGTTCCATCATGCGCCCCTCACAGCATTTAGACATACCAATTGGGCATAAATTCCGATCTGTAGGGTACCGGCTGACAGCCCCAAGCGGGATCGGTCAGCTTGGCCAGGGCCTCACGCGCCAAGGTACGGCACTGCTGAAGCATATCGGGCATCACGTCCGCTTGGCACATGATTTTCAGGCACATAGATATACAGAGACGATATTTTTTGAGACAAAATGCGCTTTCGGCGAATTCGTGTAGCATACCGTATTTATATATCCACGTATTGATGCTCATACCCTCAGCGGGAACATTGAAATCCATGCCTGCTTCCGCGTAGCGGAGTGCTTCGGCAAAATTCCCACGCGACCGCAAATACCGACTCGCGCTGTAACGCGCCTCAGCGCGATTCGGACAGATTGGTATGATCCGATCATACATCTTCACGACGGCTTCGTCCGGTGCCCCGAGTCTCTCCATGATACACACGGCTTCGAGCAGACTGAGGTAGACCTCTTCGTCGCTGAACCCGAGTTCGCCCCGTCGCAAGAAATGGTCGAGGGCTTTGTAGTGCTGGCCCGTGTCGCGGTACGACCTTGCCAAGTAGAACGTGTAGCGTGAGATCAGGAACGGATCTGTTTCGGTCGACAGAGCCTTTTCCAGCGCTGCGATGTCGCGCACCTCCGTTTCTCGATCGCGATGCCGTGCCCCGTCGTCGCCGTAGCGCATGGACAGCGGCAGCGCAGGCGTGACCGGATCTCCGGGACATTCTAAAAATTCGTGGATGACACCCCGATACCGCCAATTCAATTCGTTATTTACAAGCTGAACCCTACTGTATTCAACCTGTTTATCTACGATCTTGAAAATGTATCCGGCATCTTGCAAATTTGGAAACGCAAAACCGTCCGGAATGACGAGTTCGTCGTCAGCATCGATGATCAGCGAATAATCGGCATGCGGGCGGGCCAAGCGGAGCGCCTCATTCCGGTTGTGGGCGAAATCGACCCAGGGCCGCTCCTTGAGCGTGCCCGGCAGATCAGCCAAGGCGGCGCGGATTGTCTCCTGTGTTCCATCCGTCGAGCCCGTATCGACGATGATCCAATGATCGATAATTGGCCTCACCGAATCGAGGCACCGCTTTATAACCGGTGCCTCATTCTTCACGATCATCGAAAGGCAAATCGTTTTGCCGAATTTATCCATGACCAATCCGAGCAAAGAGCGCTCAGAAGGAGCGCTGCAGCGAACTAAGGCACCTTCTACAACAAATTCTACCCTCATCAACTCCAAGAAGGCAGCGATATTACAAATATAAGTACCAGTCTTCGTACGGTAAGATTTAATTTCACATCTGTATATAAATCAATATCGACAAAAGCCGATTTCTATAAATATTTTAACCTTCAGAGTGCAATTTTTGTTCGGTTCTCGCGCTCGCGCCCGTCCTCAGTTCGTCCCGCACGCGTAACGATCCAGCCCGGGCTGTCCGGATCGGCTGACAGGCGCGCGGCCCAGCCGCGATCGCGCCGTCATGTCGGCGCCGTTTGAGTGACGGCGGCGGTATGGATGTCGCCACCGCCGGTCGCGTGCCGAGGAACGGGGTTGACCACAGCCCTCCCGCCGACCAAATCTGTGCATGTTCCAGGGAGATCCCCGGCAAGGGGCTGAGAAACCGCTGGCACGTCCGTCAGGACCTGCGGCGCGGAAATCCTTCGAACCTGATCCGGCTCATACCGGCGTAGGGATTGGACCGCGGCCGCCCCCAGGGCAGGCTGCCGCTTCTCAGCGAAGCGTACGGCTCGATCCCGCGACGGCAATCCGCGGAGATGCGTGTGCCCTTGAACCGCCCAGACTCACCGATCGGACGCCGCCGCAGGCCGGACGGCATCGGCACCGCTGCGGATCTGCCGGCCCGAACCGATGTCGCCGTGATCGGCGGCGGCTTGATCGGCCTGTCGATCGCGTGGCGGCTCGCCCGCGCCGGCCGCTCGGTCACCGTGCTGGAGCGCGAGACGATCGGCGCGGGGGCGAGCCTCGCCGCCACCGGCATGCTGGCGCCCGCGGCCGAGCACGAGCCCGGCTCCGACCCGCTGCTGCCGCTGGCCCTGGCGTCGCTCCGCCTGTGGCCGGGCTTCCGCGACGCCCTCGAGGCCGAGTCCGGCCGCGCGATCGACTACCGGCCGGACGGTACGCTGGTGCTCGCGGTTGGGCGCGACGAGGTCGAGCGCCTGCGCTTCCGCTACGATCTCCAGCGCCGCTCCGGGCTCGACGCGGCTTGGCTGCCGGGCAGCGAGGTCCGGCACCTGGAGCCGGGCCTGCGCCCGTCGATCACCGCCGGGATCCAGTGCCCGCTCGACCATCAGGTCGATCCGCGCTTGGTCATGGACGCCCTCACCGAGGCGTGCCGTCGGGCCGGCGTCGTCCTGGCGGAGCGGACCCCGGTTACCGGCCTCGACTGGGCGGGCGGCCGCGTCACGGGCGTCCATACCGGGGATCGCGGCATCGCGGCCGGAACCGTCATCCTGGCCTCCGGCGCCTGGAGCGGGGAGGGCGGCCTGCTTCCGGACGCGCTCGCCGTGCCGGTCCGGCCGCTGAAGGGCCAGTCCCTGGCGCTGCGGACCACCGCGCGCACCGGCACGCTGCGCCGGATGGTCTGGACCGAGCAGGTCCACATGGCCCCGAAGAGCGACGGCCAGCTCATCGTCGGCGCCACCGTGGAGGATTGCGGCTTCCGTCCCGGCGTCACCGCGGGCGGGCTCTACGCGCTGCTCGAAGGGGCGCGCCGGGTGCTGCCCGGGATCGAGGAGATGGAAGTCGCATCCGTGTGGAGCGGCTACCGGCCGACCTCGGACGACGATGCGCCGATCATCGACACGCTGGCGCCCGGGCTCGTGGCCGCCACGGGCCATCACCGCAACGGCTACCTGCTCGCCCCCGTCACCGCCGAGGCGATCGCAGCCCTCGTGACGCGCGGCGCATTGCCCGAGGTGGCCCGACCCTTCACCCGGGCGCGGTTCGAACGGCCTGAACCCCAGAGGGCCTCGGCATGAAGCTCTTCATCAACGGCGAGCCGCGCGAGCGCGACGCCGAGACCGTAGACGCCCTCTTCCGCCAGGAGGCGGAGGAGGCCGGCATCGAGAGCCCGCAGGGGGTCGCCATCGCGCTGAACGGCCGCGTGCTGCGCCGTCGGGACTGGGGCGAGACCCCCGTCGCCGAGGGCGACCGCATCGAGATCGTCCGCGCCATGCAGGGAGGTTGAGCATGGATCACACCGTCACGCCGCTGCGCCCCGATACGGGCACCGACAGCTTCACCGTCGCGGGGGTGACGCTGTCCTCCCGGCTGTTCATCGGCACCGCAGGCTATCCGACGCAGACGATCATGCGCGACGCGGTCGAGGCGAGCGGGGCCGAGGTGGTGACCGCCTCGATCCGCCGGGTCTCGCTGCAGGGCCACGGCTCCGACACGGTGACGCTGCTGAAGGGCAAGCGCTTCCTGCCGAACACCGCCGGCTGCGAGACCGCCCGCGACGCGATTATGACCGCGGAGCTCGCCCGCGAGGCGCTGGACACCAACTGGATCAAGGTTGAGGTGATCGGCGACCGCGAGACCCTCTACCCGGACGTCGTCGAGCTGATGGAAGCCTGCCGCCACCTCGTGGACGACGGCTTCGTGGTCCTGCCCTATTGCAACGACGATCCGATCGTCTGCCAGCGCCTGGAGGATCTGGGCTGCGCCGCGGTGATGCCGATGGGTTCGCTGATCGGCTCCGGGATGGGCGTGGCCAACCCGGCGAACCTCGAGCTGATCTGCCGCCGGGCCACGGTGCCCGTGGTGGTGGACGCGGGAATCGGAACCGCCTCCGATGCCGTCATCGCCATGGAGCTCGGCGCCTCAGCCTGCCTGATCAACACGGCGGTCGCGAAGGCCGACGACCCGGGGCGCATGGCCCGCGCCATGGGTCGCGCCGTAGAAGCGGGGCGCGACGCGCATCGTGCGGGGCGGATCCCGCGCCGCGGCCGGGCCGAGCCGTCGAGCCCGCAGCTCGGCCTCGTCGGCTCGTGAGGGCGCTGCCGTCGCCGCTGCTGGCGGTGACGGACCGGCACGGCCACAGGCGCTCCTCCGCCGAAACCGTCCGGGCGATCCTGGGCGGCGGCGGACGGTGGATCTGGTTTCGCGACAGGGATCTCGACGCGGGTGCGCGCCACCGCCTCGGCGAGACCGTCGCGGCGCTGGTCAGCTCGGCCGGCGGGGTCCTGACGGTCGGTGGCGACGTCGCCCTGGCCCGGGCGCTCTGCGCCGACGGGGTGCATCTCGGCGGCGGATCGGGAGCCGACACGATCGCGGCGGCGCGGGACGCGCTGGGGGCGGGGGCACTGATCGGCGTCTCGGCCCACACACCGCAGGAAGCCGCCCACGCGGCGGTGGCCGGGGTCGATTACGTGACCCTCAGCCCGATCTTTCCGACTGCGAGCAAGCCGGGCTACGGGCCTGCGCTCGGTGCCGAGGGCATCGCCGCAGCGGCGGCGTCGGGCGTGCCGGTCATCGCCCTGGGCGGTGTCGAGGCCGCCCGGATCGCGGAATGCCGTGATGCCGGCGCGGCGGCCGTCGCCATCATGGGCGGGGTGATGCGGGCCGACGATCCCGCTGGCGCCGCGATGCGCCTGCTCGCAGCCTGGGAGACTGGCCGATCCGCAACGACGCCGCAGGCGTGAGGTGATGCGCCTCGCCGACCGCTCGGCCCGATCCCCAGGACGCGCAAGCTGAACGGTGGCTGCAGCCGCGCTTCAGGCACGGTGCAGCGCGGCTGTGGGATGGTGCTTCCCGTGATCCGGGACGCCTCGGGGCGCCCGCGCTTCATCTGGAGACAGGTCATGAAACGCTTCGCTTTGCTTTCGGCCGCCGCGCTGATCGGCGCGGGCACCCTGGCCTCCACGCAGGCCGAAGCCCGCGGCGGCGGCGCCGTCGCGGCCGGCATCATCGGCGGCCTCGCGGCCGGCGCCTTGATCGGCGCCGCGACGCAGGCCCACGCGGCGCCCGCCTATGGCTACGGCGATTACGGCTACGCGCCCGCGCCGGTCGCGGTCCGGCCTGCACCCGCCTACCGCGTCTACGAAGAAGAGGCTCCGGTCTACGCGACCCGGCGCGTCGTCACCTACGAGCGGGTGCCCGTCGGTTACGGTCCGGCTCGCCGCTGGCACGGCGATTGGGACGGCGGATACGGCTACCGCGGCTGGTGAGTCCGGAAGCGCGAGACGGCTGAAAGATGACCGGTCGGGGCCATCAGGCATGAACCGCGTGTTCATGCCTGATGCGCGAGGGTCCCGAAGATCTTCCGGCAGCCGGGCTCGATGTCGTTGCCACGCTCAGATTTGGACGTCGGGTGGCTCCGCGGTATGGACCGAACGACCCGCCGGGACTGGGCGACGATCACGGACGGCGCGCGGAGAAGGCCGTTTATCGCGACCGGGACATTCTCCGCGCCCGCGCGACCGATCGCCTGGGGCCGATCGATGGCGGCGCGGCAAGCGGGCTGGACCGCCGCCCGATGCTCCGACGAATCCTGCTGACGACGAACCCATGCTGGTCCACGACGGCGAAACGCGCACTCCTGAAGCCGACCGGCACCTCGCCCTGTCGCTTGCGGCGGTGGCCGGCGCGCTGAACACCGCGGGGTTCTACGCGGTCGGCCTTTACGCTTCGAACATGACCGGCAACGTCTCGGCGATCTCGGACCGGACGGGCACGGGCGACTTCGCCCTGGCCGCCGAGGCGCTGCTCCTCGTCCTGCTGTTCGTGCTGGGTTCGGCCACCTCGACGCTGCTGATCCGACGTCGGCGCCGCAGGGCCGATCTGGGAGCCTACGCCCACAGCGTCTGCACCGAGGCGGCTCTTCTGGCCGCCACCGGCCTGCTCGTATTCCCGCTCGCCGAGCCGGCCCGGAGCCGCGTCCTCGTGCTGGGCCTGAGTTTCGCCCTCGGTCTGCAGAACGCTGCGGTGACCAAGATCTCGGAGGCGCGCGTGCGGACCACGCATGTCACCGGCACGATCACCGATATTGGCATCGAGCTGGCGCGCTGGCTCGACCGCGGCGCCCCCGACGGTGTGCCGCTGAAGGCCCACGATCCGGTGCGGCTGCAACTCCACCTGCTGACGGTCGGCTCGTTCCTGGCGGGCGGCTTGGTGGGTGTCGTCGCCTATCGCGCCGCCGGCGTGGCGCTGCTGTTCGCTGCGGCCGCGATCCTGGCCGCCCTGGCGCTGCCGGCGCTCAGGCGTTGATGTCGAGGAGCTGGCCGGTCATCCGGTCGGCGGTGCGCGCCACGGCGGCGTTCAGCGCGAAGGCCGATTTCGAGCCGATCAGCTCGACGGCGGCGCCCGACAGGTCCACCCGGTCGGCCGGTGCCAGGGCCGCGGTGCCAGCCGGCGCGCCGGCCGACGCGATGGTCTGCGCGGCTTTTCCGAAGCGGTCGGTCGCCTGATTCATCCCGACGGTCGCGGTGCGAACAGCATCGATCATCCGAAATCTCCTCCGGACGATCGTGTCATGAACCCGACAAGCGACGGTTGCGAAGATCGCTCAAATGCGACGGATCTCGGCTGCGCGATCTCAGCGCGCCGTGAAACGACTCGCCGCAGCGGGCGGACCGCATCGGCACAGCGTGTCTCTGGTGCGGACGGCGGGACTCGAACCCGCACGGCCTTGCGGCCGCAAGATTTTAAGTCTCGTGCGTCTACCGGTTCCGCCACGTCCGCATCGCGCCCTCGGTAGCGGGGGCCGCCCGCGCGATCAAGCCGGGGGCGTCCAGCCGTAGAGCCACGCGTAGCGGTCGCGCATGCCGTCCGGGCCGAGCCGGGCCATCACCGCGTTGCGGGCGAAGGCCACGAGGCCGCGCGCGTGATAGGTGCGCCCGTTGGCGCGGGCCGCCTTCTGGACGCGGCGGACACGCGCCGCGCGGCTCTCCGCGTAGGCCGCGAGCGCCGCCGGAATCTCCGCCTGCTCGGCGAGGCACCAGGTCAGCACCGCGGCATCCTCGATGGCCAGCGCCGCCCCCTGCGCGAGGTAGGGCAGGACCGGATGCGCCGCATCGCCGATCAGCGCGACCCGGCCGCGGGCGAGCGGACGCGCCACCGCCCGGTCGGCCAGCGACCAGACCAGCCAGGAATCCGGAAGACTCAGGAGATCGCGCAGGGGCCCGGCGCAGCCGCGGAAATGGACCCTGAGCACCGCCGGATCCCCGAGCCGGCCCCAATCCTCGTCGCCCACCGCCTCGGGTACGACGGCGACCACGTTGAGGAACTGGCGGTCGCGCACCGGGTAGTGGACCACGTGCCGGTTCCGGCCGAGCCACAGGCCCGTCGCCGCCCCGCGCAGGGGCTCCGGCACCGCGTCGATCGGGATGAGCGCCCGCCATGCGGCGGCCCGCCCCGGGCGCAGCGGCGCGGCGTCGAGATGCGCGCGCAGGCGGGAGCGGAGACCGTCCGCTCCGATGACGAGATCGAAAGCCAGATCCTGCTCGCCGCCCGCGCTGTCCACGGTGAGCCGCGCCTCGGAGGCGGTCTCGTACAGGCCCGTGACGGCGCGACCCATCATCAGGCGGATCGCCGGCCGGCCGCGCAGGGCGTCGAGCAGCAGGGTCTGCAGATCGGCCCGGTGGATCACGTAATAGGGCGCGCCGAAGCGCGTCTGCGCCTCTGCGCCCAGGGCGACGCCGCCGAGGCTGCGGCCGCTGTCGAGGGCGCGCACCTCGACCCCCGGCGGCTCGCTCGCGGCCCGGCGCAGGGCCGGCGCGAGACCGAGCCCGGCCAGCACGCGACTGGCGTTGGGCGAGATCTGGATCCCCGCCCCGACCTCGCTGAAGCCGGTACGGCGCTCGATCACCGTGACGGCGTGGCCGGCATCGGACAGCGCCAGGGCCGCCGTGAGGCCGCCGATCCCGGCCCCGACGATTCCGATCCGCAAAGGTCGAGGGTCGGAGGACACGGCGGGCGACGCCTACTCCGCCGCGCGCTTGGCGTCGTCGTGCCAGACGCAATCCTGCGGATCGGCCTGGTCCGGCTTCAAGCCGGCGCGGTAGCGGTACAGCGTCGAGCAGTACTGGCAGATGATCTCGGTGTCGGCGCCCATGTCGAGGAAGACGTGCGGGTGGTCGAACGGCGGCAGCGCGCCGACGCACATGAACTCCTTCACCCCCACGGCGACCACCGGAACACCCGGCTGGTTGTGGAAGTGGGGTACCGCCTTGCCTGCCATCCGGCCCTCGCCTGACCCGCAACCGACCGCGCGGCGAATCTGCCCGCGCGCCCCGGGTGCCTCGCGGCCGCTTATGCCGCCAGCCCCGCGGCCGGCGCAAGCCTCGCCCGAGTCCGTCCGGACGCCGCTTGGCCTGCCGCGCCGCGCACCGTACATACGTCGCACGCCCGATTGATGACGCCCGCGAAAAGTCACGCCATGCAGCAGGAACAGGCTACCGCGCAGGGGACGCGCCGCGCCCCCGAGCCCCCGATCCACGGCCCGGAGGGGTTCGAAGGCATGCGCCGCGCGGGGCGCCTCACCGCCGAGGCCCTCGATTTGCTCATGGAGGCGACGCAGCCCGGCGTCACCACCGAGGCACTCGACAAGCTCGCCTACGAGTTCGCCATGGACCACGGCGCCTACCCGGCGTCCCTGCTCTATCGCGGCTATCCGAAATCGATCTGCACCTCGATCAACCACGTGGTCTGCCACGGCATCCCGAACGACAAGCCCCTGCGCGAGGGCGACATCGTCAACCTCGACATCTGCCTGATCCTCGACGGCTGGCACGGCGATTCGAGCCGGATGGCCTATGTCGGCGAGGTGCCGCGCAAGGCGCAGCGCCTGTGCGAGATCACCTATGAGGCGCTCATGCGCGGCGTCGCGGCGGTCAAGCCCGGCGGCTCGACCAACGATATCGGCCGGGCGATCCAGGCCTACGCGGAAAGCGAGCGCTGCTCGGTGGTGCGCGACTTCTGCGGCCACGGGCTCGGGCGGACCTACCACGATGCGCCGACCATCCTGCACTACGTCGAGGCGAGCTACGACGTGCCGTTCAAGCCCGGCCAGTTCTTCACCGTGGAGCCGATGATCAACCTCGGCCGACCCGCCGTGAAGGTGCTGGGCGACGGCTGGACCGCGGTGACCCGCGATCGCTCGCTCTCGGCGCAGTTCGAGCACACGGTCGCGGTCACCGAGACCGGCGTGGAGATCTTCACGAGCTCGCCGAAGGGGCTGCACCAGCCCGTCAACCCCGCCGCCTGACCGGCCGTGACGCGGCGGACGGAGGACGGGGAGTCGGGTCTCTTCGCCGACAGCGCCGTCCCGGCATCCCTGGAAAAGGAGTCGCCGCATTATCACGGCCACCGCGACCGGCTGCGGGACAAGTTTGCCGCCGCGGGCTCCGATGCGTTGCCGGATTACGAGCTTCTGGAGCTGGTCCTGTTCCGGGCGATCCCCCGGCGGGACGTGAAGCCACTGGCGAAGGCCCTGGTCGCACGGTTCGGTAGCTTTGCCGAGGTCCTGAGTGCCGAACCGGCGCGGCTGATGGAAGTGCCGGGCGTGAGCGCCGGCGTGGCCTCCGACCTGAAGGTGATCGAGGCCGCCGGGCGGCGCCTTGCCCGTGGGGCGATCCGCGAGCGCGAACTGCTCAGTTCGTGGAGCGCGCTTCACGATTACCTGCGCGCCACCATGGCCTTCGCGCCGCGCGAGGAGTTCCGGATCCTGTTCCTCGACAAGCGCAACCATCTCATCGCCGACGAGGTGCAGGGGCGCGGCACGGTCGACCACACCCCCGTCTATCCCCGCGAGGTCGCCCGGCGGGCGCTGGAACTCTCGGCGACGGCGATCATCCTCGCCCACAACCATCCCTCGGGCGATCCGACGCCCTCGAGCGTCGACGTGGCGATGACCCGCGAGATCGTCGCCGTCCTGGCACCGCTCAAGATCGTCGTACACGATCACGTCATCCTGGGGAGAAACGGACATGCCAGCCTGAAAGGCCTGAAGTTGATCTGATCCTTCGGCCGCCTTGAGCGTTGTCGCGCACGTCTGTAGCCATGACTTTATGGCGCGCCTCTTGCCTCAAGAGCGGGAGCGACAGGGAGCAGCGGGATGGCGGTGACGGCCTTCGACGAGATGAACGGGATCGGTGCTGCCGATCCGGCCGCCGTCCGCGACGCCTACGGCCAGCTCAAGGCGTGGCTGGATGCGACGCCGCCCGAGCACTTCAACACCCGCCGCAGCCAAGCCGAGCTGCTGTTCCGCCGGATCGGCATCACCTTCGCGGTCTACGGCGACAACGAGTCGACCGAACGCCTGATCCCGTTCGACATCATCCCCCGGGTGATCACCAAGCCGGAATGGTCCTTCCTGGAGCGCGGGCTGAAGCAGCGGGTCACCGCCATCAACCTGTTCCTGAAGGACGTGTACGGCGCGCAGGAATGCATCAAGGCCGGCATCATCCCGGCCGACCTCGTCTACCGGAACGCCCATTACCGCATGGAGATGCGCTCGTTCCGGGTGCCGCACGACCTCTACGTCCACATCGCCGGCATCGACATCGTGCGCACCGGCGAGAACGATTTCTTCGTCCTGGAGGACAATGCCCGGATCCCCTCCGGCGTGTCGTACATGCTGGAGAACCGGGAGGTGATGCTGCGCCTCTTCCCGGACCTGTTCTCCAAGCACCGGGTCGCGCCCGTGGAGAACTATCCGGACGCCCTGCTCGCAACGCTCCGCAGCCTCGCGCCGGGCTCGGCCACGCGGGATCCCACGGTCGTGCTGCTGACGCCGGGCCGCTACAACTCGGCCTTCTACGAGCACTCGTTCCTGGCCGACAAGCTCGGCGTCGAGCTGGTGGAGGCCTCCGACCTCTTCACCCGGGACGACGTGGTCTACATGCGCACCACCGAGGGGCCGCGGAAGGTCGACGTGATCTACCGCCGCCTCGACGACGACTTCCTGGATCCGCTGGTCTTCCGCCCGGATTCGGTCCTCGGCGTGCCCGGCCTGATGAACGCCTACGAGCGCGGCTCCGTGACGCTCGCCAACGCGGTCGGCACCGGCATCTCGGACGACAAGGCCGTCTACAGCTACATGCCGGAGATCGTGAAGTTCTTCACCGGCGAGGAGCCGATCCTGCACAACGTGCCGACCTACCGCTGCCGCGAGAAGGACGCCTTCGCGTACGTGATGGACAATCTCTCCGAACTGGTTGTGAAGGAGGTCAACGGCTCCGGCGGCTACGGCATGCTGGTCGGCCCGCACGCGAGCAAGCGCGAACTCGACGACTTCGCCAAGAAGCTCAGGCACGCGCCGGACGGCTTCATCGCCCAGCCGACCCTCTCGCTCTCCACCTGCCCGACCTTCGTGGCCTCGGGGGTCGCCCCGCGCCATGTGGACCTGCGGCCCTTCGTGCTGTGCGGTGCCGACCAGATCCGCATCGTGCCGGGCGGGTTGACCCGGGTGGCGCTGAAGGAAGGCTCCCTGGTGGTCAATTCCAGCCAGGGCGGTGGTACGAAGGACACCTGGGTGCTTGACGCCTGACGTCGCGGACGTCAGGGTGGTTCACGGCGCGGCGTTCGGTCTCCGCGCGACTTGGCTGAAAGACAATGCTCTCCAGGACCGCCGACAACCTCTTCTGGCTCTCGCGCTACGTCGAGCGCGCCGACTTCGTGGCGCGCATCCTCGACGCGGCGCACCGTTTCGCATCGCTTCCGACGAGCTACGGCGGCGGCGAGGGCAACGAGTGGGACTCCGCCCTCGCCTCCGCGGGCGATCCGGACGCGTTCAAGACGCATTACAGCGTGGTCAACGCCGACACGGTCTGCGACTTCCTGGCCTTCAGCCCCCACAACCCGTCCTCGATCCGCTCCTGCATCGAGGCCGCCCGGGAGAATGCCCGATCTGTGCGCACGGCGCTCACCACGGAGATGTGGGACGCGATCAACGGCGCGTGGCTGGAGCTGCGCAACTACGCCGGCAAAGATTTGAACCGCGACGAGTTCGGCCGCTTCCTCGACTGGGTGAAGACCGTCTCGCTGACCTTCGACGGTTCGGCCTTCCGGACGATGCTGCGCAACGACGCGTTCTGGTTCACGCGCCTCGGCACCGCGATCGAGCGCGCCGACAACACCGCCCGCATCCTCGACGTGAAGTACCAGATCCTGTTGCCGCACGACGAGACGGTCGGCGGCAGCCTCGACTACTTCCAATGGACCACGATCCTGCGCGAAGTTTCGGCCTTCAACGCCTATCACTGGGTCTACCGGGAGAGCGTGAAGCCGTTGCTGGTGGCGGATCTGCTGATGCTCAACAAGCAGATGCCGCGCTCCTTCGCCAACTGCTACAGTGTGATCGTCGAGTATCTCGACCTGATCGCCGACGCCTATGGCCGCCGGGGTCCGAGCCAGCGGCTCGCGGGCAACATGCTGGCCAAGCTGGAGGGCGAGGATATCGACCGGGTCTTCGCCTCGGGCCTGCACGAGTTCGTCGAGGCCTTCATCGCCGAGAACAACGGGGTGGGCGAGGCCATCGCCAAGCAGTATCTGGTCGGTTGAGGCGCGTCCCGGATTCGGCATCCGGGCCGCGCCTCAGCCTCATGATTGTGCATCATCATCCCGAAATCGGCAGCCACCGGTCGGGATGGTGCTCTGACGAACACGCACAGGCCCGGCGCATGCGCATCCGCGTGGTCCATGAGACCATCTACACCTACGAGCAGCCCGCCCGCGGGCTCGTGCAGGTCCTGCGGCTGACACCCCGCGACCACGACGGGCAGTATGTCCGCAACTGGCGGATCGACACCACGGTCGACGGCCGGCTCACCGCCCGGGAGGACGGGTTCGGCAACATCGTCCACTGGTTCACCCCGGACGAACCGGCCGACGCCCTGACCATCCGCGTCACCGGCGCAGTCGACACCGACGATACCCACGGGGTCGTGCGCGGCACGGTGGAACGCCTGCCGGATGAATTCTACTTGCGCGACACGGACCTGTGCGCGGCGAGCCCGGAGCTGCACGCCTTCGCGGAGCGCGTCGCGACCGACGGCGACGCCGCGGTCCTGGTCCTGCTCCACCGGCTGATGGGCGCCATCCACGGCACAGTCGCCTTCGAGCCCGGACCTGCCACCAGCGCCGTGCCGGCCGCCAAGGCCTTCGCGACCGGCCGCGGTGTCTGCCAGGACCTCGCCCACGTCTTCCTCGCCGCGGCCCGGTATCTCGGCATCCCGGCCCGCTACGCGGCGGGCTACCGCGCCCGCGACGACGGCGAGGCCGCGGTCGAGGCGCCGCATGGCTGGGCCGAGGCGCTGGTGCCGGATCTCGGCTGGGTCGCGTTCGACCCGTGCTTCGACGTCAGCCCGTCGGACAATTACATCCGCGTGGCGACGGGCCTGGACTATCTCGGGGCCGCTCCGATCCGCGGCAGCCGCACCGGCGGCGGCACCGAGACACTGGACGTGAAGCTCCGCGTCGAGCAAGGCAGAGCCGCCGTTCAATCGTGAGCCCCGCGACGGCGCCCAAACCGCACGAGAGCCCGAAGACGATGACCTACTGCGTCGGTGTCCTTGTCGAGGAGGGGCTCGTGATGGTCGCCGACACCCGCACCAATGCGGGGCTCGACGACATCTCGACCTATCGGAAGCTCCACCATTTCAACGTGCCGGGGGAGCGGGTGATGATGCTGGCCTCGGCCGGCAACCTCTCGATCACCCAATCGGTGCTGAGCCTCCTCCAGGAAGGCGTCCCCGGCGAGGACGATGAGCCGACTCAGAAGCTCGTCGAGGCGCCGACCATGTTCCAGGCAGCCCAGCTCATCGGCCGGGCGATCCGCCGGGTCCGCATGATCGAGAAGGACGGGTTCGAGGCGGCCAACATCCGCTTCTCGATCTCGCTGCTGTTCGGGGGCCAGATCGGAACCGGCGACATGCGGCTGTACCTGATCTACTCGGCCGGCAACTTCATCGAGTGCAGCACGGACGCGCCGTTCCTCCAGATCGGCGAGCACAAATACGGCAAGCCGATCCTCGACCGGGCGGTGACCTACCGGACCGATCTCTACGACGCCCTGAAGGTGAGCCTCGTCTCGATGGATTCGACCATGCGGTCGAATCTCGGCGTGGGCCTGCCGATCGACATCGCGGTGGCCCGCCGGAACGCCCTCACCACCGAGGTGAACCATCGGATCGAGGCCGGCGAGGGTTATTTCCACGACCTGCGCGAGCGCTGGTCGGCGGCGCTCCGGGCCGCCCACCGGGCGATCCCGCGGCCGCCCTACGGCCCCGCCGCCTAGAGCCACTGCCGATCAGGTCGGGACGGGGTCGGCTCGCCGCCGGAAGCCCCGCGTGCCCGGCGGCCTCGCCATCATGCTGCCGACGTGGCGCTGCGCAGCCCGGGACCCGGGTCGGGCATCTCCCGGACGTAGCCCCGGGAGATCAGGCGGCTGCGCTCGCGGGTACGCCGCTCGGCCTCCATCAGGTCGGACAGGGCGTCGGCGATCGCGCAACGCAGGGCGATCTCGGCATCGCCGCCGGCGAAACCGAGATAGGCGGTGCTGATCGCCTCGACGGGACAAGCTTGGTCGTCGCGTGCGGCAGCGGCTTGGGTCAGCATCGGGGCCTCCTTCGTTCCAGACGTGAACGAAAAGAGAACAAGCCACAATGGTTAACGTTCGGTCAACGCGTGCGCGATCGGCGTCGGAGGCGAGGCTCTCCCCTGTGGAAAACGGCGATTTCGCCGTCTAACCACTGTGGATAACCCTATTCAATCGGGCATGCGCGGGAGCGGTTTGCCGTCCTCGGGAATCAGGTACCGGGCCGCGTTCAGCTCCATAGCCAGGAAGGTGTAATAGCCCGAGATCGCCGCCAGATCGACGAGCGCCGGCTTGCCGAACCGCGCCTCGGCCCGCGCCCAGGTCGTGTCTGAGACGCGCTTGATGTCCTGCAGCTCCGACGTGAAATCGTACACGATGGTCTCGTCGTCGCTCATCCGGGCCGGCCGGCGCCCGTCGCGGATCGCCGCGATGAGGTCGGCCGAGATCCCCGCCTTCTCGGCGATCGGCGCGTGGACGTACCATTCGTAATCCTGGGTCCAGCGCCGGGCCGTCATCAGGATCACCAGCTCCGACAGGGTCGTGCCGATCTTCGGCTTGAAGCGCAGGTAGTCGCCCATCGAGCGCGCGAGCGTCATGACCTCGGGCGAGTACATCAGCGGCTCGAACGGCCCGAAGGGCGGCTTGCCCCGGGCCTGCGCGAAGGCTTCGGCCGCCTGCTTCTGCTCGGGGGTGTAATCCTGCGGCGGGATCGTCGGCAGCCGATCCTGGGCCCGGACCGCGCTGAGCGCGAGGGGCAAGGTGGCCAGCGCGATGGCGAGCGCGCGGCAAGGGTGTCGCATCGAATCCTCTGGGTTGTCTTTTGTATTCACGCCGCACCATCGCGTCGGGCCGCCGCGTCGGCCAGAGGGCAGACGGCCCGAGCGGTGTCGATTCCCCTCCGGCGTCACGCGGTGGCCGGGACGGTTGCGCTCGGCGCCGCGCCGCGCCATCAGCGGCGGCGATGGCCGGCCCCTCACCTGCGTTGCCGATCGAGGCGGCGCTGCCCGATCTGCGCGACGCGCTCGCCGCGCGCAACGCCGCCGTGCTGGTGGCCCCGCCCGGCGCCGGCAAGACCACGCGCGTGCCCCTCGATCTCTTGGACGCGCCGTGGCTCGGCGGCCAAAAGATCATCCTGCTGGAGCCGCGCCGCCTCGCCGCCCGAGCCGCCGCCGCCCGGATGGCGCAGACCCTCGGCGAGCCCGTCGGCAACACGGTGGGCCTGCGCGTCCGGCTCGGCTCGAAGATCACGGCCCGGACCCGGATCGAGGTCGTGACCGAGGGCGTGTTCACGCGGATGATCCTCGACGATCCGGAACTCGCCGGCATCGGCGCGGTGCTGTTCGACGAGTTCCACGAGCGCTCCCTCGATGCCGATCTCGGCCTCGCCCTCGCCCTCGACGCCCAGGGGGCGCTGCGCGAGGATCTGCGGGTGCTGGTCATGTCGGCGACCCTCGACGGCGCCCGGGTGGCACGGATCCTGGGCGATGCGCCCGTGGTCGCCTCGGAGGGCCGCGCCTTCCCGGTGGAGACCCGCTACGTCGAGCGCGATCCGAACCGGCGGATCGAGGAGTCTGTGGCCGAGGTGACGCTGCGCGCCCTGCGGGCGGATCCAGGTTCGGTGCTGGTGTTCCTGCCAGGCCAGGCGGAGATCCGCAGGACGGCCGAACTCCTGGCCGACCGGATCGACGCCACGGTGCAGCTCGCGCCGCTCTACGGGGCCCTGCCGCCCGCCGAGCAGGATCGCGCCGTCGCCCCCGCGCCCCCCGGGACCCGCAAGGTTGTGCTGGCGACCAGCATCGCCGAGACCTCGCTGACCATCGAGGGGGTGCGGATCGTGGTCGATTCCGGGCTTGCCCGGGTGCCCGTCTACGAGGCGGGGCTGGGGCTGACGCGGCTCGTCACGGCCCGCGCCTCCCGCGCCTCCGTGGACCAGAGGCGGGGCCGCGCCGGCCGGACCGAGCCCGGCCTGTGCTGGCGGCTCTGGTCGGAGGCCGGCACGAGCGCCCTCGAACCGTTCTCGCGGCCCGAGATCCTGTCGGCGGATCTGGCGGGGCTGTTCCTCGACTGCGCCGCCTGGGGGGTGGCGGACCCGCGCACGCTCGCCTTCCTGGATCCGCCGCCGGCCCCCGCCCTGGCAGAGGCCCGCACGCTGCTGGCGGAGCTCGACGCCCTCGACGCGGACGGCCGCCTGACGGAGACCGGTATGCGACTCCGGGCTCTGCCGCTGCCGCCGCGGCTCGCCCGGATGGTGACGGTCGCGGCCGAGGCCGGGCAGGCCCGGGCCGCCGCCGATCTCGCGGCCGTTCTGGTCGAGCGCGGGCTCGGCGGCGACGATGTCGATCTCGACGCGCGGGTGGACCGGTTCCGCCGCGACCGGGCGGGGCGGGCCGCGGATATGCGGCGGCTCGCAGACGGTTGGGCGCGGATCGCGGGCGGCGGCCCGAATGCGGGACTGGCGCCGGCCGGCCGGCTTCTGGCGCTGGCCTATCCGGACCGCGTGGCCCGGGCGCGGGGCCGCGACGGCGAGTTCGTGATGGCGAGCGGCCGCGCCGGCCGCCTCGATCCCGCGAGCGCGCTCGCGCGAGACACGTTCGTGGTGGTCGCCGATCTCGCCGGATCCGCCGGCAACGCCCGGATCCTCGCCGCGGCGGCGATCGACGCGGAGGCGATCGAACGGCTGTTCGCCGACCGGATCGCGTCCCGCACCGAGATCGCCTTCGAGCCCCAGGCGGCCGCCCTCCGGGCCCGGGCCGTGCGGCGCCTGAGCGGCCTCAACCTCGGTGCGCGGCCGTTGCCGGTGCCGGCCACGCCGGAGAGCGCCGAAATCCTGGCCGCCGGCATCGCGGGTCTCGGCCTCGACCGGCTGCCCTGGACGCCCGCCCTGTCGCAATGGCGCGCCCGGATCCAATTCCTGCACACGGCCGAGGGGGCGGATTGGCCCGACCTCTCCGACGCGGCGCTCGCCGACACCGCTTCTGACTGGCTCGCTCCGGCGCTCGTCGGGCGAAACGCCCTGTCGGCCATCACCGCGGACGACCTCGCGGGCGCCCTGCAGGGGCTGCTGCCCTGGGAGCTTCGCGCCCGGCTTGATGCGGAGGCGCCGACCCATGTCGAAGTTCCGACCGGATCGCGCATCGCGGTGGATTACGCCGCCGACGAACCCGCGCTCTCGGTTCGGGTCCAGGAGCTGTTCGGTCTCGACCGCCACCCGAGGGCAGGCGGACGCCCGCTGGTCCTGCATCTGCTGTCCCCGGCTCAGCGGCCGATCCAGATCACCCGCGACCTCCCGGGCTTCTGGCGCGGATCCTGGGCGGCGGTGCGCGCCGAGATGCGCGGGCGCTATCCCCGCCACCCGTGGCCGGAGGACCCGCTCGCCGAGGCGCCGACCCGCCGGGCCAAGCCGCGGGGAACCTGAGCAGCCGCGGCGCATTCTCCAACCTCCACACCCACGGACGGCACGCGATGACAACCGACACGAACGCCTTCGACCCCGTCGCCGAGGGCTGGTCCCTGGTGGAGGACGAGGGCTTCATCGCCCATGTCGGCCCGGTGCATCGCCGGGCCGCCGATGGCGCCTACGCGTTCCGGGCGGAGCAGAAGCACGCCAACCTGATCGGCGTGGTCCATGGCGGGATGCTGATGAGCTTCGCCGACCGGGCGCTCGGCGAGACCGCCATGCGGGCGGCCGACGGTGCCAATTGCGTGACGATCCAGCTCGAGATGAAGTTCATCGACGTCGGGCGCCTGGGCGACTGGATCGGCATCCAGCCGCAGGTGGTCAAGCGCACCGGCTCTCTGGTGTTCATGCGCGGCGACGTGCGGGACGGGAGCCGTCTGCTGGCCTCCGCGGACGGGGTCTGGAAGATCCTGCGGCGGCGACCGGCCTGATCCGCCCGCCGTCATGCCGGCGCAACCGGACGGGCAGCCATGGCTGCCGGCACGCCTGACGCTATCTGGAGGCTTCATGAGCGAGGACACTGCCCCCGATCCGACCTTGAGCCGCCTCAGCGCGGCACTGGGCGACGTGCCGAAGCGCGGGCCGCCGCCGGTCGAGCGCTGGAACCCGCCCTATTGCGGGGAAATCGACATCCGCATCGCCGCGGATGGAACGTGGTACCACCACGGCACGCCGATCCGCCGGCCGAAGCTGGTCCGGCTGTTCTCCAGCATCCTGCGGCGCGAGCCAGACGGGCGCATCGCGCTGGTCACCCCGGTGGAATGCGTCGGCATCACCGTCGAAGACGCGCCCTTTGTGGCGGTAGAGATGGCGGTCGACGGGTCCGGGCAGGACCGTCGCATCAGCTTCCGGACCAATGTCGACGATCTGGTCCCGGTCGATGCCGAGCATACCCTGCGCTTCGAGGAGGCACCGGACGGTGGGCTCAAGCCCTATCTCCATGTCCGCCGCAATCTCTGGGCCCGCGTGACCCGCGCCCTCACATACGATCTCGTGAACCTCGCCGAAGAGCGCAGCGTCGACGGGCAACCCTGCCTGGGTCTCTGGGCCGGCGGCCTGTTCCATCCCATCGCGCCGGCCGCCGCCGCGTGAGCGACCTCATCGCCGATTTCCTCGCCCGCGCCGCCGCCGGCCTGCTGCCGCACCCGCCCGGGCCGGACGATCCGACGTCCAATCCGCGCGGCGACCACAGCCTCGATCCGGACGGATCGGCCGTGATTCCACCGCCACCCCACCGCCGCGCCGCCGTCCTCGCCCCCGTGATCCTGCGCGCGACCGGTCCGAGCCTTGTCCTGACGCAGCGCGCGGCCAATCTGCGCGACCATTCCGGCCAGATCGCGCTGCCGGGGGGCAAGATCGACCCGTCCGATCCGGGGCCCGCGCACGCAGCCCTGCGGGAAGCCCACGAAGAGATCGGCCTGCCGCCCGCCGCGGTGCGCCTCCTCGGCTACCTCGACCCGTACCTGTCGGGGACCGGCTTCCTGGTCACGCCGGTGATCGGCCTCGTCGCCCCGGACGCGACGCTCCAGCCGAACCCCGCCGAGGTGGCCGACCTGTTCGAGGTGCCGCTGCCGGTGCTGATGGATCGGGAGCGCTATCGCCTGCGGTCGCGCGCGTGGCAGGGGCGCACCCGCTATTTCTACGCCCTGACCTTCGGCGAGCGGCTCATCTGGGGCGTCACCGCCGGGATCCTGAACAACCTCCGCGAGCGGCTCTATCCGGAATCGCAAGCCGACGCGGTCCGCCGCTCGGCGGGATAGGCTACGAAGCACCATGCTGCGTCGCGTCCTCGAAGAGTTCGGCCTCTTCCTCATCCCCTTCGCGCTGTTCCTGGTCTACCTCGTCCTGGCGGGCCGCAACCCTCTGCGCCGCGTGCACTGGGACTCCCAACTCTGGCGGCTCGTACTCGCCGGCTTGGCGGTGGTGATCGGCACGCTCGTCTACGAAGGCCTGTTCTCGGAGCGTCGCGCCGGCGGCTACGTGCCGACCCATATGGAGAACGGTCGCTTGGTCCCAGGGAGCTTCCATTGACGCGTCCCCTCGAGCACGCGGGCCTATCGAATCTCCTGACGCGTCCTGGCGTGCGGCGGGTTCTCGCCGCTCTCGGACGCCCCGACGCCGAGACCCGGCTGATCGGCGGCTGCGTCCGCGACGCGCTGCTGGGCGCGCCGTCCGCCGATATCGACCTCGCCACCACGCTGCGGCCGGACGCGGTGATGGCGCTCGCCGAACGGACGCCCGGGCTGAAGGCGGGGCCGACCGGGATCGAGCACGGCACGATCACCCTGATCACCGGGGACGGGCCGATCGAGGTCACGACGCTCCGCGAGGATGTGGAGACCGACGGCCGCCACGCGGTGGTTCAGTTCGGCAGCGATTTCACCAGGGATGCCGAGCGTCGCGACTTCACGGTCAACGCCCTGTCGCTCGCGGCGGACGGCGTCCTGCACGACACGGTCGGCGGCCTCGCCGACCTGGCGGCCGGGCGGGTGCGCTTCATCGGCGATCCCGCGATCCGCATCCGCGAGGACGCGCTGCGGATCCTGCGGTTCTTCCGCTTCCAGGCACGGTTCGGGACGGGGCAGCCCGATGGAGCGGCGCTCGCGGCCTGCGTGGCCGCGCGGGATTCCCTGGACCGCCTGTCCCGCGAGCGGGTGCGGTCAGAATTCCTGAAGCTGCTGGCGGCCTCGGGTGGTCCGGCGATGGTCGCGACCCTGAGCGGGACTGGTCTGCTGCAGCGGATCACCGGCGGCGTGGGCGAACTGGGGCGGCTGGAGCGCGCGGCCGCGGCCGACCTCGGGCCGGTGATGCGCCTTGCCGCCCTCTCGGTCAGTGGCCGGCACGACGCGGATCGGCTCCGCAACCGGCTGCGGCTTTCGAATCAGGAGCACGCGCAGCTCACCGCCTACGCGGACACGGTCGCGGACCTGCACGGCCGCGCCGTGATCGGCCCCGCGGACGCGCGGGCACTCGCGGCCCGGCACGGACTGACGCTCCTGGCGGAAACGGTGGCGATCCTGGCCGGCGAGCCGCGACCGCTCGCGGCCGACGAGGCGCGAGAGATGTTGCACGCCCTGAGCGGGGAGGGCGGACCGCCGACATTCCCGCTCGCGGGCGCGGATCTCGTCGCCGCCGGGGTGTCGCAGGGTCCGGCCATCGGCCGGGGGCTCGCGGCGGCGCGCCGTCTGTGGCTGGAGCGCGGCTGTCCGATGGGAGCGGACGAGCGGGCGGCGCTGCTGGAGCGCGCGCTGGAGAGCACCCGCGCAAGGTAGGTCCTCGCTGCGGTACAGCGGCTCAGCGTTTTACGTTCTTGCGAGTGCAGCGAGGCAATCCAGGGCGGCGCTTCGTTATCCAGCGTCGCGCTTCCCTGGGTCGCTTCGCTCCGCTCGCGATGACGGTGCGGGCCACGCCGACCGAAACGTTCGACCGGAACCAGGATCAGAGCTTCAGCAGCGCCTTGGTCTCCTGCAACTGCACGATCTGGCCGTTCAGCTCCTCGCGCTTCTGCAGATCCTCGGTGGCATCGCGCTGCATCTCCACCGCCTCGATATCCCGGTCGAGGGATTCGTGCGTCAGCTCCTCGATCGGCGCGGCGCGCTCGGCCAGCACCGTGACGGCGGTCGGCCCGATATCGGCGAAGCCGCCGCGGACATAGATCCGCTTGCCGTTGCCCTGGCTCTCGGTGACCACGATGACGCCGACCCGCAGGGAGGTCAGCACGGGCGCGTGGCCCGGCATCACGGTCATCTCGCCCTCGGTGCCGGGCAGCTGAACGGCGGTCACCTCGCCGGAATACAGCGTCCGCTCGGGGCCGACGAAATCGAAGTGGAAGGTGGCCATCTCAGGACGATCCGGGATCCGCGACAGGCTCTCCTCCCCCTTGCGGGGAGGAGGTGGAGAAGGGGGTGGTGCAGGCGGCACCGGGGCGCTTCATTCTGAACCACCCCCACCCCCGGCCCCTCCCCACAAGGGGGAGGGGAGGGAAGCAAAGCCTCTTACGCCGCCTTCAGCTTCTTGGCCTTTTCCTGGGCCTGCTCGATCGTGCCGACCATATAAAAAGCCGCCTCGGGCAGATCGTCGTAATCGCCGTTCACGAGGCCCTTGAACCCCTTGATGGTATCCTCGAGCGGCACCTGCACGCCGGGCGAGCCGGTGAACACCTCGGCCACCGAGAACGGCTGCGAGAAGAAGCGCTCGATCTTTCGGGCACGGGCGACCGTCAGCTTGTCGTCCTCGGACAGCTCGTCCATGCCCAGGATCGCGATGATGTCCTGGAGCGCCTTGTAGCGCTGCAGGGTCTGCTGAACGCGGCGGGCCACGTCGTAGTGCTCCTCACCCAGGATCGCGGGCGACAGCATGCGCGAGGTCGAGTCCAGCGGATCCACCGCCGGGTAGATGCCCTTCTCGGCGATCGAGCGCGACAGCACGGTCGTGGCGTCGAGGTGGGCGAACGAGGCGGCGGGCGCCGGGTCGGTCAGATCGTCGGCCGGCACGTAGATGGCCTGCACCGAGGTGATCGAGCCCTTGTTGGTGGTGGTGATGCGCTCCTGCAGGGCGCCCATGTCGGTGGCGAGCGTCGGCTGATAGCCCACCGCCGAGGGGATGCGGCCGAGAAGCGCCGACACCTCGGAGCCCGCCTGCGTGAAGCGGAAGATGTTGTCGACGAAGAACAGCACGTCCTGGCCGTCGTCGCGGAACTGCTCGGCGATGGTCAGCCCGGTCAGCGCGACGCGCGAGCGGGCGCCGGGCGACTCGTTCATCTGGCCGTAGACCAGGGCGCACTTCGAACCTTCGGCGGAGCCGTGCTCTTTCGGGTCGACGTTCACCTTGGACTCGATCATCTCGTGATAGAGATCGTTGCCCTCACGGGTACGCTCGCCCACGCCGGCGAAGACCGAGTAGCCCGAGTGCACCTTCGCGATGTTGTTGATCAGCTCCATGATCAGCACGGTCTTGCCGACGCCGGCGCCGCCGAACAGGCCGATCTTGCCGCCCTTCGCGTAGGGGGCGAGCAGGTCCACCACCTTGATGCCGGTGACGAGGATCTGCGCCTCGGTCGACTGCTCGGCGTAGGAGGGGGCCGGCTGGTGGATGGCGCGGAACGTGGTGGCCTGGACCGGGCCGGCCTCGTCGATCGGCTCGCCGATGACGTTCATGATGCGGCCGAGGGTGTTCATGCCGACCGGAACCTTGATCGGCTCGCCGGTGTCGGTGCACTCCTGGCCGCGGGTCAGGCCCTCGGACGTGTCCATGGCGATGCAGCGGACGGTGTTCTCACCGAGCTGCTGGGCCACCTCGAGGACGAGGCGGGCGCCGTTGTTCTTGGTCTCCAGGGCGTTCAGGATCTCGGGCAGGTGGCCCTCGAACTGCACGTCGACCACGGGGCCGATGACCTGGGTGATCTTGCCGGTCTTGTTGGAGCCGGCGCCGGGGAGTGCGGTGTTCGCCATCGTGTACCTACCCTTCAAGCTGTGCGGTCAGGTTGCGGTGCCTCAGAGGGCTTCCGCACCCGAGATGATCTCGATGAGTTCCTTGGTGATCATGGCCTGACGCGTCCGGTTGTAGATCAGCGTCTGCTTCTTGATCATCTCGCCCGCGTTGCGGGTCGCCGAGTCCATGGCGCTCATGCGCGCGCCCTGCTCGGAGGCGGCGTTCTCCAGGAGCGCCCGGTAGATCTGCACCGTCAGGTTCTTCGGCAGCAGCGTCTCCAGGATCGCCTCCTCGGACGGCTCGAACTCCAGCGCGGCGTTGCCGGCGGCCGCCTTCGCGGTGGTGTCGGCCGCGGGCAGCTCGGCCGGGATCAGCCGCTGCGCGGTCGGGATCTGCGAGATGACCGAGCGGAACTCGGAGTAGAACAGGGTCGCGACGTCGAACTCACCGGCCTCGAAGCGGGTGAGGATCTTGTCGGCGATCTCGGCCGCGAATTCGTAATCCACCGGCCGGTTGCCGCGGATGTCCATGCTCTCGATGATCTGGTCGCGGTACTGCCGCCGCAGCGCGTCGAGGCCCTTCTTGCCGACCGTCATGATCTTGACGGTCTTGCCCTCGGCGGCGAGCTTCTGCGCGTATTCACGCACGGCCAGCCGGACGATCGAGGAGTTGAAGGCGCCCGCGAGGCCGCGGTCGCCGGTGCAGACCACCAGCAGGTGTGTCTGCTCGGAGCCCGTGCCCGACAGCAGCTTCGGCGCGCCGACACCGCCCACGAGGTTGCCGGCGAGGTTGCCCAGCACCGCCGACATCTTCTCGGCGTAGGGGCGGCCCGCCTCGGCGGCCATCTGCGCCCGGCGCAGCTTGGCGGCGGCGACCATCTGCATGGCCTTGGTGATCTTCTGCGTCGCCTTCACCGAAGTGATGCGGTTGCGCAGGTCCTTCAAACTCGCCATCGGGCCGCGTCCAGGTCCATCAGAGAGGGCCTCTCCTCCCCCTGGTGGGGAGGAGCCGGAGGTGGGGGTGGATCAGAATCGAGCGCAGGTTCCTTTTGCGCCAACCCCCACCCCTACTCCTCCCCACCAGGGGGAGGGGATGATGCCTTAGGCGATCGACTTCGCGACGCTCTCGACCACGCCCTTCAGCTTGCCGGCGTTCTCGTCCGACAGATCCTTGGAGGCGGCGATCGAGTCGAGCAGATCCTTGTGCTTCGAACGGAGCGTGCTGAGCAGCGCGTCCTCGAACGGCCGGACCTTGGCCACCGGCATCTTGTCGAGGTAGCCGTTCACGCCGGCGTAGATCACCGCGACCTGCTCTTCCATCTTCAGCGGCGAGAATTGCGGCTGCTTCAGGAGCTCGGTCAGCCGCGAGCCGCGGTTCAGGAGCTGCTGGGTCGAGGCGTCTAGGTCCGAGCCGAACTGCGCGAACGCCGCCATCTCGCGATACTGCGCCAGCTCCAGCTTGATGCTGCCCGACACCTTCTTCATCGCCTTGGTCTGCGCGGCCGAGCCGACGCGGCTGACCGACAGGCCGACGTTCACCGCCGGGCGGATGCCCTGGTAGAACAGGTCGGTCTCGAGGAAGATCTGGCCGTCGGTGATCGAGATCACGTTGGTCGGGATGTAGGCCGAGACGTCGTTCGCCTGGGTCTCGATGACCGGCAGGGCGGTCAGCGAGCCGTTGCCGGCGGCGTCGCCCATCTTCGCGGCGCGCTCCAGCAGGCGCGAGTGGAGGTAGAACACGTCGCCCGGGTATGCCTCGCGGCCCGGCGGGCGGCGCAGCAGCAGCGACATCTGGCGATACGCCACCGCCTGCTTGGAGAGATCGTCATACACGATCACGGCGTGCATGCCGTTGTCGCGGAAATACTCGCCCATGGCGCAGCCGGCGAAGGGTGCGATGAACTGCATCGGGGCCGCATCAGACGCCGTCGCGGCGATGACGATGGAGTATTCCAGGGCGCCCTGGTCCTCGAGGACCTTCACGAACTGGGCGACCGTCGAGCGCTTCTGGCCGATGGCGACGTAGATGCAGTAGAGCTTCGACTTCTCGTCGCCGCCCGCGGCGTGGCCCGGCTTCTGGTTGAGGATGGTGTCGAGGGCGATGGCGGTCTTGCCGGTCTGGCGGTCGCCGATGATCAGCTCGCGCTGGCCGCGGCCCACCGGGATCAGGGCGTCGATCGCCTTCAGGCCCGTGGCCATCGGCTCGTGCACCGACTTGCGCGGAATGATGCCCGGCGCCTTCACGTCGACGCGGCGGCGCTCGGTGGACTGGATCGGGCCCTTGCCGTCGATCGGGTTGCCGAGGCCGTCGACCACGCGGCCGAGCAGGCCCTTGCCGACCGGCACGTCCACGATGGCGCCGGTGCGCTTGACGGTCTGGCCTTCCTTGATCTCGCGGTCGGAGCCGAAGATCACGATGCCGACGTTGTCCTGCTCGAGGTTCAGGGCCATGCCGCGCACGCCCGACTCGAACTCGACCATCTCGCCGGCCTGGACGTTGTCGAGGCCGTAGGCGCGGGCGATGCCGTCGCCGACGGACAGGACCTGCCCGACCTCGGAAACCTCGGCCTCTTCGCCGAAGTTCTTGATCTGCTCTTTCAGGATCGCGGAGATCTCGGCGGCGCGGATGTCCATACTCGGGCCTCTGTCGCTGATGCGTCTATAAGTGTTCGGATCGGATGGGGGCGCTTACGGCGCGGCCCGCATCGCGAGGCGGATACCGTTGAGCTTGGTCCTGAGGGAGGCGTCGACCATGCGCGAGCCCATCTTCACGATGAGGCCGCCGATCAGGCTCGGATCGACCACGAGATCGACGTCGACCTCGGCCCTGGCGATGTCGCGGAGCGACGCCTTGATCTCCTCGATCAGCGCATCGGAGGGCTTCTCGGCGACCCGCACCTCGGCGCGCACGATACCCTTCGAGTCCTGCACCAGCGCGCGGAACGCGGCGATCATGTCGGGCAGGGCGAAGAGCCGGCGGTTCGAGGCCGCGAGCCGGATGAAGTTGCCGGCAAGGCCGCCGATCCCCGCCTTGTCGAGCACGGCGCCGATGGCGGCCGCCTGCTCCTCGGCGCTGAAGACCGGGCTGCGGACGAGGCGGCGGAGATCCGCGCTCTCCTTCAGCAGCGTATCGAATTGTTTGAGGGATTCGGCGACGGCGTCGACCTGACGCTCGTCACGCGCCAATTCGAACAAGGCGGAAGCGTACCGGCCCGCCACGCCTGCGACCAGGGGACCAGCCTCGGAACCGTTCTGCGCCACCCGTCGCTCTCTTCTCTGGTTGCCCGCCCGCTCCGTGCGCTCCGGCGGGGTGCGCGGTGCGTGACCGTTCGGGACGTGGGATCACGCCGACAATGGACAGGGTCGAGAACCGTCCTATCGGCGCGGCGACCGCCTAGCATGCCAGCATGGCCGCACGCAACACGGCAGGCGCGCCTCGCTGCGCGTCAGGACGGCGGAAGTGTGACGCGGATGCGCCTCAGCAGGCCAAGCGATCGCACCGCCGGACGCTGGCGATCATCTTCGCCATGGCGCGGGCGCCCGGATGGCCGAGGATGCCGCTGTTTCCGAGTACGTAGGACGGCGTGGCGTAGAGACCGAGATCGGCGGCCATGCGCATCTGGCTCTTGAGCGCCGCGCGCACCTCCTCGCTGTCGGCGATCTCCTCCACCTCGGCCTGCGGGATCCCAAGGGTCGCCGCGGCGGTCAGCGCGCCGGGTCCGTCGATGCGGCCGGGCTTGCCGAGCAGCGTCTGGTAGAAGCCCCAAGCGGCCTGCGCGCCGAGCCGGCGCTGGACCGCCAGCATCACCTTGGCGGCCTGCGCCGATTGCGGCGACAGGATCGGGTTGTGGACAAGGCCGATCCGCAGTTCGCCGTCGCTGTCGTGCAGCGCCACCACGTCGGCCGCGGCCTTCCGGCAGAACGGGCAGTTGAAGTCGAAGAACTCGTAGAGCGTGGCGCCGGCCTCCCGCGGCCCGACATAGGTCACGCCGCGCAGGGCCGGGATCTGGCCGGTGATCTCACCGGGCAGGATGGAGTTGGCCACCGCCTTGCCGTCGTCCCCCGTGACGGCGACCCGCTGTCCGTAGGATTGCGCGCCCGCGCGGCTCAGGCCCGTGCCGAGCAGGGCGCCGGCGGCGGTGAGGAGGAGGCGTCGCGAAACGGGCATGGGACTCGTCCGGGGTCACGCTATCCCGCTCCGGCCGCGCCGATGCGGAGCCGGACCAGAACCAGGGGGTCGAGTCGGTTTGATGGCGAAGCGGCGGGAACGGGATGCAGCACCGGCCCCTATTTGAGCCCCTTCGGCCGGTCGCCGGTCGCCCAGGCCAAGGCCTGCTCCAGGCGGTCATTGCCCCAGAACAGCTCGCCGTCATCCGCCAGGAAGGTCGGCGCCCCGTAGATCCCGCGGGAGCGCGCCTCCTCGACGCTGACCCGCAGCTTGGTCTTGTTGGGCTCCGCGGCGGCGGCGCGCACGGTCTGCGTCCCGTCGAGGCCGAGCGAATCGAGGATCTCGGCGACCGCGGCGGGCTCGGCGATCGAGCGGCCCTCGGCGAAGCTCGCGGTGAACACCGCCTTAGAGAACGGCACCAGCCAGTCCTGATCCTGGCCGAGGATCGCGACCCGCACGGCGCTCAGGCTGTTCTGCGGGAACTGCGCGGGCTTGGTCAGCGGCGGCAGGCCGAGGCGCGCGGCCTCGCGCTCCACGTCGCGCCACATGTTCTTGCCCTTGGCCGCGTAGAGGTTGAACGGCGAGGTGGTCCAACCCTGGGAGGCGAAGAGCGGCCCGACCAGGAACGGCCGCCACCGGATCGCCACATCGGCCTCCGCGGCCGCCGCCTCGACGCGCATCGCCGCGAGATACGAGTAGGTCGAGGCGAATTCGTACCAGAACTCCAAAATCGGCTGGCGCGCCATAGACTTCGCTTCTCCGATACACGCGTGTGGCGATGACGACTGGCAACGCCCGCGCCGTTTCTTGCACAGCCGCAAGGCCGCCGTGAGGCGAAACGCGGCCGACCCTCCGGCATCTGGCCTACGCGCGAGACGGCACGCCGGTTGCAGGCCGATGACACCCGCGATAAGCCGCAGACGCAGCGCCAGATCCCTCTCCCAGTTCCGGAAGCCGCATGTCCGTACCCGCGAAGAGCCCCGTGAAGAAGGTCGTGCTGGCCTATTCCGGCGGCCTCGACACATCGATCATCCTGAAGTGGCTGCAGACCACCTACGGCTGCGAGGTCGTGACCTTCACGGCCGATCTCGGCCAGGGCGAGGAGCTGGAGCCGGCGCGCCGCAAGGCGGAGCTGCTCGGCATCAAGCCCGAGAACATCTACATCGAGGATCTGCGCGAGGAATTCGTCCGCGACTACGTCTTCCCGATGTTCCGGGCGAACGCGGTCTACGAGGGCGTCTACCTGCTCGGCACCTCGATCGCCCGGCCGCTGATCGCCAAGAAGCAGATCGAGATCGCCGAGCGCGTCGGGGCCGACGCGGTCTGCCACGGGGCCACCGGCAAGGGCAACGATCAGGTCCGGTTCGAGCTCGGCTACTACGCCCTGAAGCCGGACGTGACGGTGATCGCCCCCTGGCGCGAATGGGACCTGCGCTCCCGCGAGCAGCTCATCGCCTTCGCGGAGCAGCACCAGATCCCGATCGCCAAGGACAAGCGCGGCGAGAGCCCGTTCTCGGTGGACGCCAACCTCCTGCATGCCTCCTCGGAGGGCAAGGTGCTGGAGGATCCGGCCGTCGAGGTGCCGGACTACGTCTATTCGCGCACCCTCTCGCCCGAGGAGGCCCCCGACCAGCCAACGATCATCACGATCGGCTTCGAGCGGGGCGATGCGGTCTCGATCGACGGCGAGGCGATGTCGCCCGCCACGCTGCTGGCCAAGCTCAACCAGCTCGGCCATGACAACGGCATCGGTCGGCTCGACCTCGTGGAGAACCGCTTCGTCGGCATGAAGAGCCGCGGCATGTACGAGACGCCCGGCGGCACGATTTTGCTCCCGGCCCATCGCGCCATCGAGTCGATCACGCTGGACCGGGGCGCTGCCCATCTCAAGGACCAGCTGATGCCGCAATACGCGGAGCTGATCTACAACGGCTTCTGGTTCTCGCCGGAGCGCGAGATGATCCAGGCCCTGATCGACAAGAGCCAGGAGAAGGTCACCGGCACGGTGCGGCTGAAGCTCTACAAGGGCGGCGTCCACGTGATCGGCCGCGAGAGCCCGCACTCCCTCTACGACCAGGATCTCGTGACCTTCGAGGAGGGCGCGGTCGCCTACGATCACCGCGACGCGGCGGGCTTCATCAAGCTCAACGCGCTGCGGCTGCGGACCCTGGCGCAGCGGAAGAAGCGCGAGGGCTGAGCCCTCAGGCCGGCTCCCAGATCCCGGACGACGCCGAGCGTCGGAAGTCGCCCGGCCCGAGATCGGCATACCGCAAAAAAATCTGAAGGGCCGGCTGCATCTCGCGGTGCAGCCGGATCCGGTGGGTCTCGCCGTCCTCATCGTCGTTGGCGGCCGCCTCGGGCACGGCGGCGAGAAGGCGGCCCATATCGGCGGTGTAGGAGCCTGTGCCGCCGTAAGGCTGCTTCGGATCCACGCGCGGCACGTTCGCGCTTGCGTCCCAGCCGTAGGCGAGATGCGGGATCAGGGCCAAATGCTCCGGAGTCACCGCAAAGGTGATGTGCTCCGGCGTCTCACCGGTCTGCGCGTCCCGGAAGACGTCGCCGACGGTGCCGTGGTCGAGCTTGGCCAAGCCGTTATGGTACTGGTAGCGGCCCGGCTTCAGCTGCGCGTTCTGGGCGAAGATCGCCAGCCCCAGCTGCAGGGACCGGTGCTCCTCCTCGGCGCCCTCGTCGTCGCCGGTGACGTTGGCGATGTCGCCGTCCCTGTCGAGGCTGCCATAGGGCGCCTCCGGATGGACCGTCGGCGCGCCCGGCTCGGTACCGCCCCAGGCCACGACCATCCGCCGGATCAGGGCGATGCGCTCCAGGGTGAGGTCGTAGACGGCGTCGCTCATCGTGTGATCGGTCCAAGTCCCGAGGGTTTGCGTCCGTCTTACAGACGGCTTTTGCCGGCTGCTACAGCTGCGCGAAACTCTTGACGCTTCAGCGCGATCGACCTAGGAATATAGTCTGCATATCTCGGACAACGAAGCCCTCGCGGGAGACACAGGCCGTGGCCAACTCCACCGTGTTTATCAGCAATCGCAGCCAAGCAGTCCGCCTGCCCAACGCGGTCGCCTTTCCGGCCGACGCGCATCAGGTCAAAATCCTCAAGGTCGGCCGCTCGCGGATCATTGCGCCGAAGGGTCGGCGATGGGATGATCTGTTCGAGAACGGCCCGCGACTCAGCGTTGATGTCGTGATCGAACGCGAGCAACCGAAGCCGGAGACGCGTGAGCCTCTATCATGCTCACCTCTATGCTCGACATGAACATTTGCATCTATGTGATGAAAAACTATCCTCCCACGTTGAGGGAGCGCTTCAATTCGTTCGCCGACCAACTCTGCCTGTCGAGCATAACGCTCGGGGAGCTGCATTGCGGTGCGGAGAAGTCGGCCCGCCGCGCCGAGAACTTGAGCGCGATCCTGCATTTCGTCGCGCGGCTGGAGGTCCTTCCCTACACCGACAAGGCCGCGGCTCATCACGGCCAAGTACGGGCCGAACTCGAGCGGGCAGGCACACCCTGCGGCGCGCACGTCATGCAAATCGGCGGTCACGCCCGCAGCGAGGGACTGATCGTGGTTACGAACGACCTGCGGGAATTCAGCCGCATGCCGGGGCTGCGGGTGGAGAATTGGCTGGCCGCCGCCGCCAGCCCGGCGGGGTGACGATGGAGTAACGATTCATGCGCCTCGTCGACGGGTATATGCCGGCCTACCAGTTCCAGGAGACTCATGCGCGCCGCATTGCGGCCCCGCCCGGCCGGGTTCTCGCTGGCGTGACCGCCTATCGCGGCGAGAGCGACCGGCTTTTCCGGCTCATGATCGGATTGCGCGCCTTGCCGGCGCATCTATTCAGCCGTCAAAACAGGCCGCGGGAGCCGTTCGGACTCCACGCCTTCACGTTACTCGAACGGTCCGAGAGCGAGATCGTCTACGGCCCGATCGGCCGCTTCTGGAGACCGGATTTCGGCCTCGCCGCGGTCGCCGACAGGGCGGCGTTCCTGGCCTTCGCGGATGATGCCGCCAAGCTCGTCCTCGCGTTCTCATCGCAGCCGGAGCCGAATGGCGGAACGCGCCTCGTGACCGAAACGCGGGTATGGTGCCCAGATCGCGCGACGCGCCTCGCATTCACGCCCTATTGGCTGCTGATCCGTCCGGTCAGCGGCCTGCTGCGCCGGCGGATGCTCGCCGCGATCAAGCGGGATAGCGAGCGCCCGCCCAACCCGGACCGGATCATTGCCGCAGGCAGCCGGACAGTCCCTCGACCTGACTCATCATCGCCTGGATGCGTGCGGCGCGGCGGCGCACACCGGGGGAGGGGCGGCCGGCACTGCGCAGGATCGGATTCGGCAGGACGGCGGCCAGCAAAGCCGCCTCATTGCGGGTCAGCCGGCTCGCATCCTTGCCGAACCAGTGCCGGCTGGCGGCCTGTGCGCCGTAGATGCCGTCGCCCCACTCGGCAACATTCAAATAAATCTCCATCATGCGGCGCTTACCCCACAGGGTGTCGAGGGCGAGCGCCAGCGGGATCTCGACCGCCTTGCGGATGTAGGAGCGGCCCGGCCACAGGAAGACGTTCTTCACCGTCTGCATCGCGAGGGTCGAGGCGCCGCGGCTCGGCGAATCCTCGTCCTCCACCACCTCGCGGATGGCGCCGAAATCGACCCCGTGATCGAGGCAGAAGCGCTGGTCCTCGGAGGCGATCACCGCCAGCGGCAGGGCCGGCGCGATGCTCGAGAGCGGAACCGGATCGCGGCTTACCGGCTGAAGCGTCAACCACCGGCCGAGCATCAGGGTCGACGGCGGCATCACCGCGCTATAGACGAGCGCCAGCGTCAGAGCGACGACGAATCCGGTGGCGGGGAGCAGGAGCAGCCCTCCGACGATCCGGCGGACAAAGCGGGAACGCCGCGGGCGCGCGAGCGGAAGGTCACGACCCACCGTCTCCCGCCTGGGTCCCGCCCCATCCACCGCGATTTCGTCCCCGTACAACTGACACGCGATTGGTTTTCGCAAGGCCAGGACCGGACGTAGCGCCCGATGACCACGACCCCCTCAACGCAGGCCCCGACCGGTTCGGTCAAGACTGGCACGCCGGCCGTCGAGTTTACCCACAGGTTGACCGAGGTCGCCGGGACGGTCGAGACCTTCCTGGTCGAGCGCCTCGGGCCGGAGGTCGGCCCCGGTGAGATCGCCCGGCCGCCCCGCCTGATGGAGGCGATGCGGCACGCGGTGCTGGGCGGCGGCAAGCGCCTGCGGCCGTTCCTCGCCATCGAGACCGCCCGGATGCTCGGCGGCTCCGAGGCGGCGGCGCTCGCGGCCGGCGCCGGGGTCGAGCTGGTCCATTGCTACAGCCTCGTCCACGACGACCTGCCCGCCATGGACGACGACGACATGCGCCGCGGCAAGCCGACGGTGCACAAGGCCTACGACGAGGCCACCGCGATCCTGGTCGGCGACGCCCTGCAGACGCTGGCCTTCGAGATCGTGGCCGATCCAAATTGGCAGCCCGATGCGCGGATCCGCGCCGACCTCGTGCTCGGCCTCGCCCGGGCCTCGGGCCTCGGCGGCATGGTGGGCGGCCAGCTCCTCGACCTCACCGCCGAGGGCCGATTCGGCGCGGCCAACATGGATGTGGACGACACCCTGCGGATGCAGGCGATGAAGACCGGCGCGATCCTGGCCTTCTCGGTGGAGGCCGGCGCCATCGTCGGCGCCGCCGACGAGGGCCAGCGGGCCGCCCTCCTGCGCTACGGCCTCGCCCTGGGCCAGGCGTTCCAGATCGCCGACGACATCCTCGACCGGGAAGCGTCCCCCGAGGCCATGGGCAAGGCGACCGGCAAGGACAAGGATGCCGGCAAGGCCACGCTGGTCGACCGGCTCGGCATCGACGGCGCCCGGGCCGAATGCGACCGCCTCGTCGGCGTTTGTGAGGATGCGGTCGGTGCCTGGGGGGAGAAAGCACGGATCCTGCGGGACGCCGCCCGGTTCACGGTGGCGCGCAAGACCTGACGCCGGCTGCGTCGGGCGCGCTATCGACAAGTGAGTGGCTTGTGAGTGGCTTGCCTTGGCCGGACGGTCAAGGCGCAGCCGCGATGGAGGGGCATGACTGTCCGCGCCCCCCTATTCCGCCTCCTGGCCGCCGGCTTCGGGCTCGGCGGCCTCGGCGAACTGATGCGCCGTCCGGAATTCTGGGCCGCGCCCTCAATGGTCAAGCCCGCCTGATACGGTTTCCGGTCAAACGCTTCGGTCGCGGCGGCCTGCTGCGACTTCGCGAGCGCCGCGAAGACGGACTGGGTTGCAGCGACCGAAGCGTTCAAACGGAAACGCTATCATTCTGTGCGCCGGTTTCTTCCGCGATCGCGGCCTCGACGACGGCCCCACCGCCGCAATTGGTTCAACAGAACTGGCCTCCACTCCCTAACCGCCCCGGGTCGCCGGCTCGCGACCCTAACGCCTGCGGCTGATGGAGAAGGCGCGACCGGCGATCGGACGCGCCGTCGTCAACTCCGGCTTCGCTCAGAGCCGGTTGTTCTTGTTGTAGACGTCGAGGCAGACGGCGGCGAGCAGCACGATCCCCTTGATCACCTGCTGGTAATCGACGCCGATGCCCATGATGGACATGCCGTTGTTCATCACCCCGATGATGAAGGCGCCGATCACCACACCCGAGACCTTGCCGATGCCGCCGGAGGCCGAGGCGCCGCCGATGAAGCAGGCCGCGATCACGTCGAGCTCGAAGCCGAGGCCGCCCTTGGGGGTCGCGGTGTTGAGCCGGGCGGCGAAGATCATGCCGGCGAGGCCCGCCAGCGCGCCCATATTGGCGAAGGTCAGGAAGGTGAGCCGCTCGGTCTTGATGCCGGAGAGCCGCGCCGCCTTGATGTTGCCGCCGAGCGCGTAGATCCGCCGCCCGATCGTCGTCCGGGTCGTGACGAAGCCGTAGAGCATCACCAGCACGAACATCACGAGCAACACGTTCGGCAGGCCGCGGTAGTGGCTCATCTGGTACGCGAAGGCGAGGATCACGATCGTGGCCACGCCGTTGCGGAAGATGAAGGCCGCCAGCGTATCGGCCGGACCGCCGTTCCGGATGCGCGCCTGCCGGCGCCGCGCGTTGAGACCGACCAGGATCGCCGTGAGCGCGACGGCGATGAGGAGGGCCGTCCAGGGCCCGGCGAAATTGGCGAGGAAGCCCTTGGCGAGGAGCTGGAACACCTCCGGGAAGGGGCCGATCGAGGTGCCCTGGAGGAGCGCGAGCGTCATGCCGCGGAACACGAGCATGCCGGCAAGGGTGACGATGAAGCTCGGGATCCCGAGATAGGCCACGAAATAGCCCTGCAGCCCGCCGATGGCGGCGCCAACCGTCAGGCAGATGACCGTGGCGGTGAACGGATCGATGCCGAACCGGACCATCAGCAGGGCCGCGAGCGCCCCCACGAAGCCGACCACCGAGCCGATCGACAGGTCGATATGACCCGCCACGATGATCAGCAGCATCCCCAGCGCCATCACCACGACGTAGCTGTTCTGCAGGATGAGGTTGGTGAGGTTGAGCGGCTGGAACAGCACGCCGCCGGTCGTGTATTCGAAGAACAGGGTGATGACCGCCAGCGCGAAGACGAGCCCGTATTCGCGCAGATGCGCCGCCTGGAATGAGCCCCGCCGCGCCTGCGGCGCGCCGCCGGCCTTGGCGCCCGGCAGGACTTCAGTCGCGGGAATCATGGGTTTGTTCGCTGGGATATCGGTCATCCGTTCAGGTCCTTGGAGCGCATGATCGCGCGCATGATCGCTTCCTGGCTGGCCTCTTCGCGCTGGAACTCGCCCACGAAGCGCCCCTCGTTCATCACGTAGATGCGGTCGCAGAGGCCGAGCAGCTCGGGCATCTCGGACGAGATCACCAGCACGCCCTTGCCCTCCTCGGCCAGCTCGTTGATGATGCTGTAGATCTCGTACTTGGCGCCGACATCGATGCCGCGCGTCGGCTCGTCCAGGATCAGCACCTTGGGGCCCGTGAACAGCCACTTGCTCAGCACGACCTTCTGCTGATTGCCGCCCGAGAGGTTCACGGTCTGCTGCGCCACGCCGAAGGAGCGGATCCGCATCTTGGTGCGATAGTGGGTGGCGATGCGGTGCTCAGCCTCGGCATCGATCACCGCGGCCCTGGAGACGCCCGGCAGGTTGGCGAGCGTCGTGTTCTTGGCGATGTCCTCGCCCAGGACGAGGCCGAGCTGCTTGCGGTCTTCCGTGACGTAGACGATCCCCGCCGCGATCGCCTTGTCGATCGTCGAGACGTCGACCTCCGCGCCGTCGATCCGCACGGTGCCGCCGATGCCCTGCCCGTAGGAACGGCCGAAGATGCTCATGGCGAGCTCGGTCCGGCCCGAGCCCATCAGGCCGGCGATCCCGACGATCTCGCCCCGGCGCACGGTGAGGTTGACCCCACGCACCATCGTTCGATCGGGATGGATCGGGTGATGGACCGTCCAGTCGTGCACCTCCATCAGCAATTCGCCGATCTTCGGCTCGCGCACCGGATAGCGGTTCGCCATCGTGCGCCCGACCATGCCGCGGATGATGCGGTCCTCGTCCACCGCCTCGCGCCGACAGTCGAGCGTCTCGACGGTGGTGCCGTCGCGCAGGACGGTGATCCGGTCGGCGACCTTCGAGATCTCGTTGAGCTTGTGCGAGATCAGGATCGACGCGATGCCCTGGTCCTTGAAGCGCAGCAGCAGCTGCAGCAGCGCCTCGCTGTCGGTCTCGCTCAAGGACGCGGTCGGCTCGTCGAGGATGAGCAGCTTGACCTTCTTGGACAGCGCCTTGGCGATCTCGACCAGCTGCTGCTTGCCGACGCCGAGGTTGGTGATGAGCGTCTCGGGATTCTCGTCGAGGCCCACCAGGGCCATCAACGCGCGGGCGCGGGTGTAGACCCGGTCCTGATCGATGATCCCGAACCGGGCCGGCTCGTTGCCGAGGAAGATGTTCTCGGCGATCGACAGGAACGGCACGAGCGCCAGCTCCTGGTGGATGATCACGATGCCGAGGCGCTCGCTGTCGGAGATGCTCCGGAACTGGCCGGGGCGCCCCTCGTAGACGATCTCGCCCTCGTAGGAGCCGTGCGGATAGACCCCGCTCAGCACCTTCATGAGGGTCGACTTGCCGGCGCCGTTCTCGCCGACCAGGGCGTGGATCTCGGCGGGAGCGACGGTGAGGTTGACGTCGTTGAGGGCCTTGATGCCGGGGAACGACTTGAAAATCCCCCGCATTTCGAGGACGGGCTGCATGGGCGCTCTTCGGCTCGGACTTGACGGCGAACCCCGCGCCGACGCGGCGGCGCAGGGGCGGAAACCGGCCGGGCCGAAGCCCGGCGGCACTCACTTCAGCTGATCGAGGGTGTAGTATCCGGAGTCGACCAAGACGGGCTTCCAGTTGTCCCTGGTGACGATCACGGGCGTCAGCAGGTAGGAGGGGACGACCTTCTTGCCGTTGTTGTAGGTCTTGGTGTCGTTGACCTCCGGCTGCTTGCCGGACTCGATGGCGTCGATCATCGCCACCGTGACCTTCGCGAGCTCGCGGGTGTCCTTGAAGATCGTCGCGGTCTGCTCGCCCGCGATGATCGACTTGATCGATTGCAGTTCGGCGTCCTGGCCGCTGACGACCGGCAGCTTCACGTTGCCCGAACCGTAGCCGACGCTCTTCACCGACGAGATGATGGCCGTGGAGATGCCGTCGTAGGGCGAGAGCACCGCGTCGAGCCGCGCGTTGCCGTAATAGGCCGAGAGCAGGTTATCCATTCGGGCCTGGGCGGTGGCCGGGTCCCAGCGCAGGGTCGAGACCTTGTCCATGCCGAACTGGCCGGAGCGCACCACGAGCTTCTTCGCGTCGATATACGGTTTCAGCACCGACAGGGCGCCGTCGTAGAAAAAGTATGCGTTATTGTCGTCGGGCGAGCCGCCGAACAGCTCGATGTTGAACGGACCCTTGCCGTCCTTCAGGCCGAGGGCATCGACGATCGAGGTCGCCTGCTGCACGCCGACCTTGTAGTTGTCGAACGTGGCGTAATAATCGACGTTCGGAGTTCCCTTGATCAGGCGATCGTAGGCGATGATCTTCACGCCGCGCTCGGCGGCCTTCGACAGGACATCACCGAGGGTGGTGCCGTCGATCGAGGCAATCACCAGAAGCTTTACGCCCTTCGTGAGCATGTTCTCGATCTGGGCGAGCTGAGTCGGAATATCGTCGTCGGCGTACTGAAGGTCCGGCTTGTAGCCCTTGGCCTGAAGCAATTTCACGATGTTGTTGCCGTCGTCGATCCAGCGCTGCGACGACTTGGTCGGCATCGCCACCCCGATCGGATCACCGCTCGCGGCCTGCGCCGATGGCGCGCCCAGGCTTCCCAGAAGCGCCGCACCGAAGACGAATTTCAGAATTGCGCGTTTGCCGAACATAGTCCCCCCGTTCTTTTTCCCGGCGTCCGGACCGGCACAAAATCCCGATCCGGAGCGGCCGAGCAATGAGTTCCTCTTCCCTCGGTTAAAAACTCCGAATACTTGCATCGGGTGCCCATCTTAAGCCTCAGAGGCGCTTTTTGTTGCCACTTCACGCGCAAGTATTCACGACGGCGCGATGCGATCTGCGTCGCTCAGCTGAGCCTTTTCCGGGAAAAAATCGTAGACAGTTTGGTCGAAGGCGGCGCACGGACGGCGCTGGTCCTCTCCCCGCAGCAGCCGGGTTCGACCCCATCCGTTTTTCGTTGCACGATTTGTATGAGTTATAGAACGGGTCGTCAATCGCGCGCCGACGGGTCGCGGGCTGAAAGACTGGTCTGTGGACGAACCTCGTCGACGGGCGTCAGGATGGGCGTCCGCGGGCTGAAGGCCGGCGCCGGAAGCAGGCAATTCGGATCCGCCGACTGCGCGACGCTTTTGCACGTCGGCGGCTCTGGATCCCTGGCTCCGCTGCGCGGTCCCGGGATCACGGGTTCGATCCGGCTCGAAGGACGGGATTCAAAGAAGACCAAAGAGATTCGGCGTTGATGCCGAGATTAAAATTCTAAGGCGTCAAACCCGGAGCGGCATCCGGGGATGGTCACGCAGCGCGCTTCAGGCTGGAGGGCTGCTCTTTGAGGACCGCCTGAAACCGTTTCGATCGTGGGCGCCGTCCGACGCCCGGCAGCGGCGGGCGCCGCGCGGCCCCGCCGGTCCCCGCCTCAGCCGCGGCCGACGAACGGCATCTTGGTGGCCATGATGGTCATGAACTGGACGTTGGCTTCGAGGGGCAGGCTCGCCATGGTCAGCACCGCCTGGCCGACATGGGCAGGATCCATCACCGCCTCGGCCCGCAGCGAGCCGTCCGCCTGGGGCACGCCGGCCTTCATCTTGCCGCCCATGGGCGTGTCGGCGTTGCCGATGTCGATCTGCCCGCAGGCGATGTCGTAGGCGCGGCCATCCAGGGAGGTCGCCTTGGTGAGGCCGGTCACCGCATGCTTGGTCGCCGTGTAGGCGATCGAGTTCGGCCGGGGGGCGTGGGCCGAGATCGAACCGTTGTTGATGATTCGGCCGCCGCGGGGATCCTGGTCGCGCATGATCCGGAAGGCGTGCTGCGTGCACAGGAACAGGGCGGTGAGGTTGGTGTCGACCACCTGGCGCCATGTCTCCAGCGGCAGATCCTCCAGGGGCACCGCCGGCGCGCCGATCCCGGCGTTGTTGAACAGCAGGTCGAGGCGCCCGAACGCGGCCTTGGTGCGGGCGAACAGGGTGGCGATCGAATCGGGGTCGGTGACGTCGGTCGGCACCGCGAGCGACCGGTCGCCGCCGATCTCGGCCGCCACCTCTTCGAGCGGCCCCGGCCGCCGCCCGGACAGCACGACCCGCCACCCGGCACCGGCCAGAGCCACAGCGGCGGCCCGGCCGACCCCCGTTCCGGCCCCCGTCACGATCGCGATCCGATCCGCCGCCGACATGCGCTCCTCCCGGCCTTGATGTCGTCCGCCTGTAGCGGATGGCAGCCGCGGCGCGAAGAGTCCTGGGTTTCAGATGCCGGACGCGGTCACGGCGCGCGATCCGCGCATGAATGCCAAACCCGATCGCGTTGCGCGCGGGCACGGCTCTAAGGCTTTGTTTCAATGCGCTCTCTTGCGCCAACCGGTGTCCACTTCGGCGGTGAGCGCTCTAAATGGGCACCGTTTCTGGCACGCAGGACGGAGCGGAAGGCAATGGGGCGATGCCCGGCGGCAGGACTGTGCCATCCGGCCGATCCGGCGGCGCAGCCGTGAGCACGCCCGTAATCCCGTTTCTCGCAGGTCTCGACGCGCCGGCGATCGCGGCGGTGCGCGCCCGCATGCAGACGCTGGTCGTGCCGGCCGGCCAGACGCTCTTCGAGCAGGGCGCGACCGGGGACGCACTCTATACGCTCGTCTCCGGGGCGGTCGGCGTCTCGGCCCGCGACCATACCGGCATGCCAACCCGGATCGCGCGCCTGCGCCCGCCGGAGACGTTTGGCGAGATGGCACTCCTGTCCGACGCCCCCCGGGCGGCGACCGTGATCGCCCTGCGCGACGCGCACCTGCTGCAGCTCACCCGCGCGGCCTTCGAGGCGGTGATCGCCGAGCATCCGCGCGTGCTCCTCTACTTCGCCCGCATGCTCGCCGACCGCCTGCGCCACATCTATGACGGCTACTCGGTGCACCACGCTCCGCGGATCTTCACGATCCTGGCGGTGACGGACGGTCCCGATCCGGCGGACCTCGCTCACAGGCTCGCCGCCGCCTTCGACGCCCTGCTGCCCGGCGAGACCGGCTGCCTGACCGATTGGCCCGACGGGGCCGACGAGGCATGGTTCCAGGCCTTCGAGGCCCAGCATGCGCGCACGATCTTCGCCGCCCGCGAGATCGATTGCCCCTGGTGCCGGCAGAGCCAGCGGCGAGGCGATCACGTGCTGTTGCTGGCCGAGCCCGGAGCCCCGCCGCGCCCCGGGGCGGCGGAGTACCTGGAGCGCGTGCGCTCCGACTGGATCCGCATGGACCTCGTCGTCCGGCAGGATCCGGCGGCGCGGCGTCCGAAACCGCTCCATCCCGCGGTCGCCGCGCTGCCCGTGGCGCTGCGGATCCAGGTGCGCGACGGCCGGCAGGAGGATCTCCACCGGCTCGCCCGGCTCGCCAGCGGCGCGGCCCGGGGCCTCGTGCTCGGCGGCGGCGGCGCCCGGGGGCTCGCTCATCTCGGCGTCCTGAAGGCCCTCGATGAGGCCGCCTGCGCCCCCGATTTCGTGGGCGGGACCAGCATGGGGGCGATCATCGCGGCGAGCCTCGCCATGGACTGGAACCTCGCCGAGATCCAGGCCCAGACCGAGGCGTTCTTCGCCACCAGCAACCCGCTCAACGACTACACGCTGCCGCTCCATGCCCTCACCCGCGGGGCGAAGGTCGATGCCGGGCTCGCAGCGCGCTACGGCGGAGCGCGCATCGAGGATCTGTGGCTGCCGTTCTTCTGCGTCTCATCGAACCTCACCACGGGGGAGACGATGGTCCACCGCTCGGGCGACCTGACCCAGGCCCTGCGCGCCAGCATCGCCATCCCCGGCCTGCTGCCGCCGGTGCTCTGCGACGCGGGTGTGCTGGTCGATGGCGGCATGATGAACAATCTGCCGGCCGACGTCGCCGCCGAGCTGGAGCGCGGCCCGGTGCTCGCCGTGGATGTCGGCAGCGACCGGGCCTTCCAGGACATGCCCGCGCGCGGCTGGACCGGCCGCCTCGTGCGCAGGCTGATCGGCTCGCCCCTGGCCATGCCAGGTCTCGCGCCCCTGCTGCTGCGGGCCGCCACCGTGTCGAGCGACGCCCAGAGCCTGATGGCGGCGACCCACGCCACGGTGGTCCTGAAGCCCCCGCTCGCCGGGATCGATCTGCGGGCGTGGTCGCGGTTCCAGGAATCCGCCGACCTCGGATATCGCGAGACCTGCGCGGGAATCTCGGGCGGGGCGCTCAGGCGCTGGCTCGATCCGGTGCGCTGATCGGTCCTTGTGCGGCACCGCACGCCGACGGCCCCCGGCCCTGTAACCCGCCGCGCCGCGCGCCGATCTCCTAGAAGAGAAACGCGGAGCACACGATCATGACCCACAGCCTCTCGCACCCGATCGACGGACGCCGACTCCTCCTTGGAAGCGAGACGCTGCCGTCACCCGCGCGGGGAAGCCTGCTTGAGGGAGCGGCCTTCGTGCTGCTGTGCCTCCTGACCCGGACGGCGCCGGATCGTCTGCGGGATCAGCTCTCGCCCGAGGCGGGTCCCTGTGCCACGCTCTGGTTCTGTGCGGTCCGCGCGTGCCTCGCGATGACGCCTCGTCCGGCCTGAACGTGACGGGCCTCAGCTTCCGCCGGATCGTTCTGCCGGAGGTAACTCTACACGTCGCCGAGGCCGGGCCGGCTGATGGACCCGCGGTCATCCTGCTGCACGGCTTCCCGGAATTCTGGTACGGCTGGCGCCATCAGATCGGCCCACTCGCTGCGGCGGGCCTGCGTGTCGTCGCGCCGGACCAGCGAGGGTACGGCCTCAGCGACAAGCCTGAAGGCGTCGCCGCCTATCACCTGGACCGTCTGGCGGCCGACGTGATCGCCCTGGCCGATGCAAACGGGTTTGGGACGGTGCGTCTGGTCGGCCACGATTGGGGCGGGCTCGTCGCGTGGTGGGTGGCGAGCCACTATCCGGACCGGATCGAGCGGTTGGCCATCCTGAACGCCCCGCATCCCGGCATCGTCGGCGCCTATATGCGCACCCATCCCGGTCAGATGCTGCGCAGCGTCTATGTGGGCCTCTTCCAGGTTCCGCGGCTTCCCGAGCGGCTGCTCACCGCCGACCGGTGCCGAGTCCTGCGGCGAGCGCTCTCAAGGACAAGCCGGCCAGGGGCCTTCGCGGCCACCGATCTCGACCGCTACGTCGAGGCTTGGCTCCAGCCCGGCGCGATGACCGGCATGCTGGACTGGTACCGCGCCCTGGTGCGGCTGCCCCGGGCGACGCCGCCCCGCGTCCGGGTGCCGACCCTGATCCTCTGGGGCCGGCAGGACACGGCCCTTCAGGCAGGCCTGGCGGAGGCAAGCCTCGCTTTCTGCGATGACGGCCGGATCCGCTGGTACTACGACGCGACCCACTGGCTCGCGCACGAGGAGCCGGCCGCCATCGGCGCGGATCTCAAGCGGTTCCTGGCCTGACCGGCTCCGAGAAGCCACCGGCGGACGGGCGGCGCCACCCCGACCCCCGCGCCCGAGGGCTGGGACGCGCAGCCGGACCGGATCATCCACGCCGTCCTGGCTTCTCCCCAGCCGCATCGGACCCACGCCCTGATTCGGCGGCCGCGCTCTGCTAAGAGGCGCCATGGCCCGAACCGCCGTCCGCCCCGCCGACATGCCGCCCGCCCCCGGCCTGGACCCGGCCGGGGCCACGCCGATGATGGCGCAGTACATCGAGATCAAGGCCGCCAATCCGGACTGCCTGCTGTTCTACCGGATGGGCGACTTCTACGAGCTGTTCTTCGAGGATGCGGAGATCGCCTCCCGGGCGCTCGGCATCGTGCTGACCAAGCGCGGCAGGCACGCGGGCACCGAGATCCCGATGTGCGGCGTGCCGGTCGAGCGCTCCGACGATTATCTCAACCGCCTGATCGCCCTCGACCACCGGGTCGCGGTATGCGAGCAGACCGAGGACCCCGCCGAGGCGAAGAAGCGCGGCCCGAAATCGGTGGTGCGCCGGGAGGTCGTGCGCCTGGTCACACCGGGCACGATCACCGAGGACCGGCTCCTGGACCCGGCCCAGGCCAACCTCCTTCTGGCGATCGGCCGCCGTAAGACGGGGGAGGGGGCCGTCGCCTACGGGCTGGCGGCAGTCGACATCTCGACCGGCCGTTTCTCGCTCAGCGAAGTCGCGGGCGGCGACCTCGCGGGCGCCATTGCCCGGCACGATCCGCGGGAGATCGTCCTGTCCGAGGCGATCCACGCCGATCCGGCCCTGGCGCGGATCTGGCAGGAGAGCCGGGCCGCGATCGTCCCCCTGGCGCAGGCGGAGCTGGAGCCCGAAGCCGCCGAGCGGCGCATCCGCGAGCAGTACGGCGTCTCGACCCTGGAGGGGTTCGGCCAGTTCACCCGGGCGGAGATCGCGGCGGCTGGGGCGGCGCTCCTCTACATCGCCCGCACCCAGCTCGCGGCCCGGCCGACCCTCGCGGTCCCGACCCGGGAGGATGCGGGCGCGACGCTCGCCATCGACGCGGCGACGCGGGCCAATCTCGAACTCACCCGCACGCTGTCGGGGGAACGGGCTGGGAGCCTCCTCGCCACGATCGACCGGACCGTGACGGCGAACGGCGCGCGGTTGCTGGCCGAGCATCTGGCGGGTCCGCTGACCAACCTCGACGCCATCGCCCGGCGGCACGCGGCCGTGGCGCATCTTGTGGAGAACGGCCCGCTGCGCACCGGCCTGCGCGACGCGCTCGCCCGGGCGCCGGATCTCGCCCGCGCCCTGTCGCGCACGGGCCTCGGCCGGGCCGGGCCGCGGGACCTCGCCGCGATTCGGGAGGGACTGGCGGTCGCGGCGGATCTCGGGGCGCGCCTCGCCGCCGTCCCCAACCTTCCGCAGGATCTCGCCCGCTTGGCTGAACACCTGTCCGGAGCCGATCCGGACCTGATCGCAACGTTGGCGGCGGCGCTCGCCGACGAGCTGCCGCTGAGCCGGCGCGACGGCGGCTTCGTGCGCGCGGGCTACCACCCGGAGATCGACGAGGCCCGGACGCTGGGCCAGGATTCCCGCAAGGTCATCGCCGCCCTCCAGGCCCGCTACGCCGAGCAGACCGGCTGCCGGACCCTGCGCATCAAGCACAACAACCTGCTCGGCTATTTCATCGAGGTCCCCCAATCCATCGGTGAGGCCTGCCTCAAAGGCCTGCAGAGCGAGTTTGTCCACCGCCAGACCATGGTGGACGCGATGCGCTTCACGAGCGTCGAGCTGGGGGCACTCGAATCGAAGATCTCCGGGGCCTCCGACCGGGCGCTCGCCCTGGAGGCAGCCGTGTTCGACGACCTCGCCGCCCGGATCCTCGCCCAGGCCGATTCCATCGCCGAGGTGGCGGAGGCGCTCGCCGGCCTCGACGTGGCGGCGAGCCACGCCGAGCTTGCGGTCGAGCTCGACTGGCGGCGGCCGGTGGTGGACGATTCGCTGAGCTTCGTCGTGGTGGGCGGGCGTCACCCGGTGGTTGAGGCGGCCCTGCGCCGGGCGGGTGAGCCGTTCATCGCCAACGATTGCGACCTGTCCGGCGACACCCGCGGCCGGATCCGGCTGATCACCGGCCCCAACATGGGCGGCAAATCGACCTTCCTGCGCCAGAACGCGCTGATCGCGGTGCTCGCCCAGATGGGCGCCTTCGTGCCGGCCGCGGAGGCGCGGATCGGACGGGTCGACCGGCTCTTCTCCCGCGTCGGCGCCGCCGACGACCTCGCCCGGGGGCAATCGACCTTCATGGTCGAGATGGTCGAGACCGCCGCGATCCTGAACCAGGCGACCCGCCGCTCGCTCGTGATCCTCGACGAGATCGGCCGCGGCACCGCGACCTTCGACGGCCTGTCCATCGCCTGGGCCTGCCTGGAGCATCTCCACGAGGTGAATGCCTGCCGGGCCCTGTTCGCCACCCATTTCCACGAGCTGACCGCGCTGGGCGACCGGCTCGCCCGGCTGGAGAACGCGACCCTCAAGGTGGCCGAGCACCGGGACGGCGTGGTGTTCCTGCACGAGGTGGTGCCCGGCGTGGCCGAGCGCAGCTACGGCCTACAGGTGGCGCGGCTCGCAGGGCTGCCCGGGAGCGTGGTCGCCCGGGCCGGGGCGATCCTCAAGAGCCTGGAGAAGGCGGAGCGCGGCCGGCCGGCCCGCGCCCGGATCGACGACCTGCCGCTCTTCGCCGCCCTCGCGCCGCCGCCGCCGCCGGAACCGCCGCCGGCCGATCCCCTGGGCGCGATGCTCGACACCATCGCCCCGGATGCGCTGACGCCCCGGGAGGCGCTGGACGCGCTCTATCGGCTGAAGCGCGAGCGGGCGGGCACGGCCTGAGCGGGCTTGCACCGGGGCGGCCTGGGGCAAGACCGAATGGGGATCGAAGGGCCCGACGGATGGCCGCGCGCCGGTCTCTCAGCGGGCGACGCTGTTCACACATCTCTGTCGCAGACGGCCTGAACGGTGCCGCGCGTCTTCCTCCCCCTCTGAGGGGGTCGGGCCGGGACGTAGTCCCGCAAGAGGAACAGCGCGACGGTGCAGAAAGGGGCGGCGTCCGGCATGAAGGAGCGCCTCTTCCGGACACGCCGCTCCCCTCTCCCGACCCCTGCTTCGCAGGGGCCCCCTCCCCCGCAGAGGGGCGAAGGGAGGGCGCGTGGCATGTCAGGACCGCCAAACTTGGCCGCGCGGCGATGGTCCCAAACCCGATGCGTGGATCCGCCGGCCCGGACGAGAGAGTGAAACCGCGCCCGATCCCGAAACCGGCTGGCCAAGGCGGAGGGATGGGTCCGCACGCCGTCGCGGGTGAGGGGAGGGGGGTGGCGGCATCGGCCGTCCAAGCGTCGGCCCGGAACGGGATCCCCATCGTCCGGATCTGCAAAGGGGTCGGCGAGGATTGCTCAGCCGGCGAGCGTCGAAAGCCTCATCCCGGAGCCAGCGAGAAGCCGTCCGGGCAGCTCGGCGCGCGCCGGCCGGCGCGGCGGTCGGCGACGTATTCGAGGGTGCTGGCCACCACCCGCTCGGAATAAGGCTTGGCGATCACCCCGATGGCACCGGCGAAATCCTGCGGGATGCGCTTGGCGTTCGCCGTCATGAAAACCACCGTGGTGCGCCGGTCCGCCGAGAGCGCCCGCGCGACGTCGATGCCGGTCGGACCGTCGACCAAGTGGATGTCGACGAGGGCGACATCCGGCGCGGTGGAGCGGCCCATCGCGATGGCCTCGGCCGACGTCCCGGCGACGCCGATCGTGACGTGGCCGAGATCGTCCAGCAGGCATTCGAGCTCCAGGGCGATCAGCGCCTCGTCCTCGACCACGAGGATCCGGAGCGCTGCGCCCGCAGTGGCGTTGCCGGACTCCATATCCACTCCACACATCGACACGGGCACCGGCGAGCTTGCGGCGTCACGACCGGATCCTCAAGACGAGGCGCGGAGCGGAATATCGATCTCCACGGTCGTGCCGGGTCCGGCCTCCGTCCAGGCGATGGTCCCGCGCATCTGCCGCACCACCATCTCGACGAGGTTGCGTCCGAACCCCGCCGGGTTGGCCGGCGCCGCCGCGAGGCCCACGCCATCGTCCTGGATCGTCAGATGCATCCCGGCTTCCGTGCGCCGGGCCGCGATGGAGACGCGGCCCTCGCGCTCACCGGGGAAGGCGTGCTGAAGGGCATTGGCGGTGAGTTCGTGGATCAGAAGGGCCAGCGGCGCCGCCATCGCGGCCGCAACCGCGATCGGCTCGACATCGGCCTCGATCCGGTGCCGCTCCGGGTCCAAGCCGGCGTTCATGTCGGCCAGGAATTCGGCCGCGAAGTCGCCGAGGTTGAAATGCGCGCAGTCGCCCTCGGAGTAGAGCATCCGGTGCGCGGTCGAGAGCGCCCCGATGCGCTCCGCCATGCCCTGGAGCGCGTCGCGCGCCTCGCCCTCCGGCGTCCGACGGGCCTTCAGCAGCATCAGCGAGGAGATCACCTGCAGGTTGTTCTTCACCCGGTGGTCGACCTCGTGCAGCAGGGCGGTCTTCTGCTCCAGCGCCGTGCTCAGGGCATGCGTCCGGGCAGCGACGAGGCGCTCAAGCTCGTCGTTGGTGCCGCGCATCGTGACTTCGAACTGGTGGACATGGGTCATGTCGGCTTGCGCGGCGTAGTAGAACGCCACACCTTGCGCATCGCGCACCGGCGTGATCGTCATCGCGTTCCAAAAGGTCGTGCCGTCCTTCCGGTAATTCAGGAGTTCCACCGCGATCGGTTTCGCGGCCCGGACGGCCGTGCGGATCCGCTCTACGGTCGCCCGGTCGGTCGCCGGGCCCTGCAGCATGCGGCAATTGCGCCCGACGACCTCATCGGCCGTGTAACCGGTGGCGTGCAGGAACGCCGCGTTCGCCCAGGCGACCGGATTGTCGGGGGCGCGCGCATCGGTGATCACCATCGGCGACGGGCTGCGCGCGAAGGCGTCGACCAGCGCCGTGGGCGGCGGACTGGGCTTGGCTAGGACACTCAACGCATCAATCCATACACAGGCGACGACACCCGTCCACCGGCAGCGCCTCCCCCACGCCGCGCGCCGCAGGACATGGGCACCGCGTTAAGCAAGCTTCGATCAAGATTGAGGCAAAAGACATCACAATCCAGCGAAAAGTCCTGCGGCGTAAGGCTGCCACGATTTCGCGGGATCAAGGCCAGGAAGGCTCAGGAGTTCCATGCCATGGGCAACCAGCCACAGGCTTTGCGCCGCTTCCGGCTCCGCGACATCGTGGAGGACCGGCGCATCGTCCTGATGCTTGCGCTCGGTTTCTCGTCGGGCTTGCCGCTGCTGCTGGTGCTGGGGACCTTCACGCTCCGGCTCGCCTTCTCGGATATCGACGTGCGGGCCATCGGGCTGTTCAGCTACGTGGCGCTGCCCTACTCGCTGAAGTTCCTCTGGGCGCCCGCCATCGACCGGCTGACCGTGCCGATCCTGGGCGCGCGGCTCGGTCGCCGCCGGGCCTGGATGGTGACGACGCAGGCCGCCGTCGCCCTATGCCTCGTCCTGATGGCGGTCTCCGACCCGAAGACCAACCTCGCGCTCCTGGGGCTCGGCGCGTTCCTGGTGGCGTTCTGCGCGGCGAGCCAGGACGTGGTCATCGACGGCTGGCGCATCGACGCCGCCGGCAGCGACTTCCAGGGCATCCTGGCGGCGACCTCGAACCTCGGCTACCGGCTCGGCCTGATCACGGCGGGCGCCGGCGCGCTGTTCATCGCCGCCTCCGGCGGCTGGATGCTGGCCTACCTGATCATGGCCGCGCTCATGCTGGTCGGCATGGTGGCCGCCCTGCTGGCGCCGGCCTTCGATGCTCCCCGGGCGGCCGTGGCGGAGACGAGCGGCCATTCGCGGCTCTGGTCGATGCGCCGGGCCGTGCTGGAGCCCCTGACCGAGCTGCACGGCCGCTTCGGCGGCGCCCTCTGGGGCATCCTGCTGCTCGTGGCGCTCTTCCGCCTGCCCGACTTTCTCTCCGGGGTTATGGCGAGCCCGCTCTACCGGACCCTCGGCTTCGACCTGAAGGAGATCGCCACCGTCACCAAGCTCTACGGCATCTGGGTTGGCATCGCGGGGGGCTTCGCGGGGGGCTGGGCGCTGGCGCGGCTCGGGCTGTTCCCGACGCTGCTGCTGGGCGCCTTCCTCGCCGCTTCCTCGCACCTCGCCTTCGCATGGCTGTCGGCCGGCGCCCCCGAACTCTGGCGCCTGACGGTCGCCATCTCCATCGAGAATTTCTGCGGCTCCTTCGCGGGCATCGTTCTGATCGCCTACATGTCGAGCCTGACCAGCATGGCCTACGCGGCCACCCAGTACGCGCTGTTCTCCTCGCTCTACGCCCTCCCGGGCAAGCTCGTGGCGGGCTCGTCCGGCTTCGTGGTCGCGGCGATCGGCTACCCGGCCTTCTTCGTGCTGACATCGCTCGTCGGCATTCCGGTCCTGATCCTCGCCCTCGCCGTCGGGCGGCGGAGCGGCAGGACGGCCGACGCGACACCGGCGCCGGCCGCGGGCGCAACCGAGCCGGGGAACCGCATCCCGGGGGCCGAGCTTCCTTCCACGGCGCGCGCCCCCGGGGCCGCGTGACCGGAACAGATCCAGGGATCCAAGGATGAGCACCAGCGACGTCACCCGCGCCGACGAGACGCTGCCTGGGGCAACGCCCGAGAGGACGCTGAGCGACGCGGACCTCGCCGCCCTGCGCCGGGCCGTGCAAACCCTTGAGCGCCCGAGCCTCGCCGCCCGCCTCTCCGCGGCCGCGGGGGCGCCCTTGGACATCATCGGCCGCTCGCTGCCCGCGCCCATCACCGAAGCGGTCGGACGCAGCACGGAGGCGGCGATGCGCGGCGCCATGCGCGTCGCGCTGGCGACGTTACCGCGCACGGAGCTCGCCACCGCTGAAGCCGACGGAGTCGGTGGCGCCGCCGCCAAGGCGGAGAGCCGGATCGCTCGGCTCCTCGGCTCGGGCGACGCCAAGCACAAGGCGTTCGCGGCGCTGTCCGGTGCCCTCGGCGGGGCCTTCGGCCTCTCGACCCTGGCGGTCGAACTGCCGGTCTCGACGACGCTGATGCTGCGTTCGATCGCCGAGATCGCCCGCGAGGAGGGTGAGGATCTTGAGACGCCCGAGGGCGCACTCGCCTGCGTGCAGGTCTTCGCCCTGGGCGGCCGGGCACAGGCGGCCACCGAAGCCGGCTCGGCGCTGACCGAGAGCGGCTATTTCGCCGTCCGCGCGGCCCTGGCCAAGACCATGGCGGAAGCCGCGCGCTACGCCGGCAGCAAGACGCTTCTCGATCAATCGGCGCCCGCGCTGATCCGCTTCACGGCACAAATTGCCGCGCGGTTCGGCCTCGTCGTGTCGCAGAAGGTTGCCGCGCAGGCGGTACCGATCCTCGGGGCGTTCGGCGGCGCGGCGGTCAACACCGCCTTCATGAACCACTTCCAGGCGACGGCCCGCGCGCATTTCACGGTCCGGCGCCTGGAGCGCGCCTACGGCGCCGCCGCGGTGCGGGCCGCCTACGAGATCGAGAAGGCCGCCCTCGGCCTGGCTTGAGGGCCGGTCCGCAATCCGCGAGACTCGCGGACGTCCGCGACGGGTGGCGGGGAGGTTGCGCTGATCGGTAACGGCGAGATGGTGGCGCGGCTGGCGCTGGCGGCCCTGTTCGGCAGCGTGATCGGCCTGGAGCGCGAGCGCCTGCTCTGGGCGGCGGGCCTGCGCACCCACATGCTGGTCTGCGTCGGCTCGTGCCTGATCATGCTGGTCTCGGCCTTCGGATTCGGCGACGTGCTCGGCACGGACCATGTGGTCCTGGATCCGTCCCGGATCGCCGCGCAGGTGGTGTCGGGAATCGGTTTCCTCGGCGCGGGCACGATCCTGCTGCGCGGAGAGGTCGTGAAGGGCCTCACCACGGCGGCGAGCCTTTGGGGCGTGGCGGCGATCGGGCTCGCGATCGGCAGCGGCCTCTACGTACCGGCGCTCGCGACCACGGCACTGATAGTCGGCATCCTGGCCGGGGTGAAGCCGTTCGAGGAGCGCTGGCGCGATCGGATGCGTGTGCGGACGCTGCGGCTGACCGCGCGCACCGGCACGCTGTCGATCGATACGCTTCAGACGGCCAGCGGCGCGCGGGCTTCCCGGGTACGGACCTTCACGGTTCGCCCCAGTGCGAACCCCGACTACGATGACGTCACCGTCACCTTCGTGCGCCTGTCACGGGCGAGCTTCGAGGCCATCGCGACGAAGCTGCGGGCGCTGCCCGACGTCACCGCGGTGGAAGAGGGCGAGGAATAGACCTTGGGCGAGGAATAGACCTTGGGCGAGATACGCCGACGCCGCCCTCCCTCGGCTTCTCTCACGCCGCCCCGGCATTCTCCCCGTCGAGAAACAGGCGATAGGCCGGGTTCTCGGTCTCGTCGGTGGCCGGGTAGCCCAAAGCCTCGATCACCACATCGAACCGCGCCCGCTCCGCCGGTGGGACCGCGATGCCGGCGAGCACCCGGCCGTAATCGGCGCCGTGGTTGCGGTAGTGGAACAGCGTGATGTCGAAGTCGGGACCCAGGGCCTCGAGGAACTTCATCAGCGCCCCGGGCCGCTCCGGGAACTGGAAGCGGAACAGCCGCTCATGCGGAACCCCGACAGCCCGGCCGCCCACCATGTAGCGGACATGGACCTTGGCCATCTCGTTGTCGCTCATGTCGAGGACGCGGTAGCCCGCCTCGCGAAGCGACCCGATCAGCGCCTGCTTCTCGCGCTTGCCGCCGGTGACGTTGATGCCGACGAAGATCTGCGCCTCGGCCCCCGGGGCATGGCGGTAGTTGAACTCGGTGACGGCCCGCGGACCCAGCGCCTGGATGAAGGCCCGGTAGGCGCCGGGCCGCTCCGGGATCGTCACACCGATCAGGACTTCGCGCTGCTCGCCGATCTCGGCCCGCTCCGCGATGTGGCGCAGGCGGTCGAAGTTGAGATTGGCCCCCGACGAGATCGCGATCAGGGTGCCGGTTCCGCCATCGCGCTCGGCGTAGAGCTTGGCGCCGGCGAGACTCAGCGCGCCCGAGGGCTCGGAGACCGCCCGGGTATCGTCGAAGATGTCCTTGACGGCCGCGCACATGGCGTCGGTGTCGACGGTGATGACCTCGTCGAGGTGCTCGCGGCACAGGCGGAAGGTCTCCTCGCCGGCTTGCCGCACCGCGACCCCGTCGGCGAACAGGCCGACCGTGGGTAGGCTGACCCGGGCGTCGGCGGCGAGCGCCGCGGCCATGCAGGCGGCGTCTTCCGGTTCGACGCCGATCACCTTGGTGCCGGGCCGCAGGTACTTCACGAAGGTGGCGATGCCGGCCGCCAAGCCGCCCCCGCCGACCGGTACGAAGATCGCCTCGATCGGGCCGGTATGCTGCTCTAGGATCTCCTTGCCGATCGTGCCCTGGCCGGCGATCACGTCCGGATCGTCGAACGGATGCAGGAAGGTCAGGCCCTGCTCGGATTCGAGGATCTTCGCCTGCGCCAGCGCCTCGTCGAAGGCGTCACCGTGCAGCACCACCTCGGCGCCCCGGGCGCGGCAGGCATCGACCTTGATCGACGGGGTGGTGCGCGGCATCACGATCACCGCCCGCGCCCCGAGCTTGGCGGCGGCGAGCGCCACGCCCTGGGCGTGGTTGCCCGCCGAGGCGCAAACGACGCCGCGGGCGATCTGGTCCGGGTTCAAGCCCGACATCTTGTTGTAGGCGCCGCGCAGCTTGAACGAGAAGACCGGCTGCAGATCCTCGCGCTTGAGTAGCACCGGCCGGCCGAGCCGCTGGGTCAGGCGCGGCATCGGATCGAGCGGGCTCTCGATCGCCACGTCGTAGACGCGGGCGGTGAGGATCTTGCGGATGTAGTCCGTCACGGTTCGGTTTCTCGGCCGGTGCACTGAGAGGTTTCGCGCGAGGGGCCGCCGGCTTTACGATGAAAACCTGCGACGCATCACGGGCGTAAGCGGACGACGCGATGGCCTGCCGTGTGTCGTGTCCGAATTGGCCTGCCAACGCCCGTCCGCTGACGCTCTGACCGCCAGATAAACGCTCCGGCCAGCGGATGCGAGCGCGGCGGACGCGACGCAGGTCAGACCAGCCGGTCGATCAGCGCCGCCACCCACACCAGCAGCGCCGCCACCTGCGCCATGAAGGTCCCGGCCGAGGCGAGATCCTTGACCCGCCCGATCATGGGATGATGGCTCGGATGGACGTGGTCGCAGAGCTTCTCGACGGCGGTGTTCAGGAACTCGGCAGCGAGCATCAGCAGCAGGCTCACCATCAGGGCAACGCGCACCCAGAGGGTCGCGCCGAGCAGCAGCGCCACCGGCACGCCCACCGCGAGCAGCAAAAGCTCTTGCCGGACGGCCCGCTCGGTGCGCGCCCCGTGGCGCAGGCCGCGCCAGGAATTGAGGAAGGCGAGGACCAGGGCGTTCATCAGGCCGCCCCCTCGGGCACGGACCGGCTGATCCACTTGGCGAGCAGCGGGCCTGTCAGCAGCACCACGAACAGGCGCAGGGTCTGGACCGCCAGCACGAAGGAGACGTCGGCCTTCGAGCCGACCGCGATGATCGCCACCGAATCGAGCCCGCCGGGGCTCGTGGCGAGGACCGCGGTCAGCAGGTCGATCGGCAGCAGCAGGGTCAGCCCCCAGCCCCAGGCGGCGCAGAGGGCGATCACCGAGAAGGTCGCCACCAGGATGCCCGGAAGGGCCGTGAAGGTCAGCCGCAGGGTCTCCCGGGTGAAGCGCAGGCCGACATAGATGCCGATGCAGGCATAGGCGAGTTCGAGGATCGGCACCGGCAGGGCCATGCGGACAAGGCCGGTGGCGTGGAGCAGGCTCCCCAGCACCATCGGTCCGACCTGGGCGCCCGCCGGCACCCGCAGGGCGAGGGCCGCGCCCGCGCCCACGACGGCGACCGCCAGGGTGGCCAGCAGGGAGAGCGGCCCGGTCGCCTCGCCCGCTCCCGAGGCGGCCGCGGAGACGGGCGCCTCCATCAGGAACCGGGCGGCGAGCGACGCCGAAAAGACGACCGCGGCCACGCGGACATACTGCATGAAGGCCACGAGCCGCGGATCCGCACCGAAATCCTCGGCCATCGCCACCATGGCGGAGGCGCCCCCCGGCGAGGAGCCCCAGGCGGCGGTGGTGCCAGGGAGCACCCGCAGGCGCGTGAGGACCCAGCCGACGACGCCGCTGACCGCGACCGTCACCAGCACGACGGCGACGATGAGCGGGCCGTCCTCCAGCAGGGTCTGGGCGATCTGCCCGGTGACGGCGTGGGCCACGAGGCAGCCGATCATCGCCTGTGATGCTTGGAACGCAGGTCGCGGTACGTGGAGCCGCGACCCGCCGACGCCGAACGCGATGGCCCCGATCATCGGCCCGAGCAGCAGCGCCGCCGGGAACCGCGCGTACATCAGGCCGTACGAGACCGCCGCGGAAACGACGACGAGGGCGGCCCAGAGGCCGAGGGTGCGGAGAGAGGGCAAGGCGACCGATGAAGAATGTGCCCGCTCAAGACCGTCGGGCGTCAGACGCCGCTACACGGCAATATTGGCCCTGTCACGGCACAGTTTCGGTGCAGGGGCCCTGCTTCCAGATCAGGGCTCGGGCCGTCGCCGTCCGGGAAAGATTCACGCGGCGGCGTCTCCGTCGCGGCAGGCCGCGGTGCCCGGCGGCGCGTGCGCCCGGAAGAAGGCCGCCAACGCGGTCAGCCCCGCGGCGCGGGGATCGCTGGCGCGCCAGGCGAGGGCGATGGTGCGGCCCGAGCCGTCGACATCGAAGGCCCGGGTCACGGTCAGACCGCTCGGATCGGGCCCGGCCGGCACGGCCAGCGCAGGGAGCAGGGTGTAGCCGGCGCCGGCCGCCACCATGGAGCGCAGGGTCTCCAGGCTCGTGGCGTGGCGGCCGACCGAAGATCCCGCTCCGCAGGCCGCGATCGCCTGATCACGCAGGCAGTTCCCCTCATCGAGGAGCAGAAGGTCGGGCCCGGCGATCTCGGTGGCCGAGAGGGCGCCGCCGCGGGCGAGGGCATGCTCGGCGGGGCAAGTGAGCCAGAAGGGCTCGACGAAGAGCGGCGCCACCGTCAGCCCGTGCTGCGAGACCGGCAGCGAGACCAGGGCGGCGTCGATCCGTCCGTCCCGCAGACCCTCGATGATCTCGGCGGTCCGGGATTCCTGCAGCGAGAGCATCAGCAAAGGATATTCCTCGCGCAGCGGCCGCAGGATCAGCGGGAAGAAGTAGGGCCCGAGAGTCTGGATCGCGGCCAGCACCAGGCGTCCGGTCAGCGGCGAGCCGCGCCCCTCGCTGGCCAGGGCGAGGAGCCGCTGCGCCTCGGCGAGCACCACGCGCGCCTGCCGCACGATGGCCTGACCGGCCTCGGTCGTGAGGATCCGGCGCTTCGAGCGCTCGAACAAAGTCAGCCCGAGGGCCGTTTCCAGCTTGCGGACCTGCACGCTCAAGGTCGGCTGGCTGACGTTGCAGCGCTCGGCGGCCCGGCCGAAATGCCCCTCGTCGGCCACGGCGACGACATATTCGAGGTCGCGAAGGGACAATCCGGCGAGGTTCATAGGCTGCGCCTATCACAACCTTTGCGACGATGCATTTGCCTCGGGGTACCGCGGGGATCATAACCGCCCGCGAGAACAGATCCCGGCTGGCCAGGTTGTCACCGAGAGCCTTCTCGAAATGGAGAGACGGTACGCATGAGCGATCAACGCCCGATCCTGACAACGCGCCAAGGGCATCCCGTCCGCGACAACCAGAGCACCCGCACGGTCGGTGAGCGCGGCCCCGCGACGCTCGAGAACTACCAGTTCATCGAGAAGATCACGCACTTCGATCGCGAGCGGATCCCGGAGCGCGTCGTCCACGCCCGCGGCGCCGGCGCCCACGGCTATTTCGAGGCCTACGGCAAAATCGGTCACGAGCCGGCCTCCAAGTACACCCGCGCCCGCGTGCTGAACGAGACCGGCGTGAAGACGCCGATGTTCGTGCGGTTCTCGACCGTGGCCGGCGCCAAGGAAAGCCCGGAGACCGAGCGTGATCCGCGCGGCTTCGCGGTGAAGTTCAAGACCGTCGACGGCAACTGGGACCTCGTCGGCAACAACCTCAAGGTGTTCTTCATCCGCGACGCGATCAAGTTCCCCGACATGATCCACGCGTTCAAGCCGGATCCGGTGACGAACCGCCAGGAGGCGTGGCGCTTCTTCGACTTCGTGGCTCAGCACCCCGAGTCGATCCACATGGTGACACACCTGAAGTCGCCCTGGGGCATCCCGGCCAATTACCGCGAGATGGAAGGCTCGGGCGTCAACACCTACAAGCTGGTCAACGACCAGGGTGAGGCGGTGCTCTGCAAGTTCCACTGGGAGCCCAAGCAGGGCGTCCGGAACCTGACCTCGCAGCAGGCTTCCGAGATCCAGGCCAAGGATGTCGGCCACGCGACCCGCGACCTGTACGACAACATCAAGGCCGGCAATTTCCCCGAGTGGGAATTCTGCGTGCAGATCATGCCGGATGGCCCGAACGATCATCTCTCGTTCGACCCGCTGGACGACACCAAGCTGTGGCCGGTGGACCAGTTCCCGCTGCTGCCCTGCGGTCGGATGGTGCTCGACCGGGTGCCGGACAACTTCTTCGCTGAGGTCGAGCAGTCGGCCTTCGGCACCGGCGTGCTGGTCGACGGCATCGACTTCTCGGACGACAAGATGCTCCAGGGCCGGACGCTGTCCTACTCGGACACGCAGCGCTACCGTGTCGGCGCCAACTACCTCCAGCTGCCGATCAACGCGCCGCAGCCCGGCGTGAAGGTCTACTCGAACCAGCGCGACGGTCAGATGGCCTACACGGTCGACGGCACCGGCCCGAACCGGCACATCAACTACGAGCCGTCGACGCTGGCCGAGGGCCTGCGCGAGGCCCCGAAGCCTGCCAAGGACTACCACCAGCCGGTCCAGGGCAATCTCGGCCGCTACCAGACCTCGCGGACCGAGGATGACTACACCCAAGCCGGCGTGCGCTACCGCTCGTTCCAGGATTGGGAGCGTGACGACCTGATCGCCAACCTCGTGGCCGACATGAAGCAGTGCCCGGAGCCGATCCAACTGCGGATGGTCTGGCACTTCTGGCACGCGGACGAGGATTACGGCCGCCGCGTCGCCGAGGGTGCGGGCATCGATCTGGAGAAGGCCAAGGCCCTGCCGCCGCTGCCGGGCCGCGCCGCCCCGGGCAAGCGCCTGCAGTCCGAGACCTACACGGACGGCTCGCTGGCGCACCGGGTCGCCGCCGAGTAAGGTTTCGCGGGCCCGGTCGACGAAAGGCCCCGCGGATTCACGTCCGCGGGGCCTTTCCTTTGCGTCGCGCGTCGTCCGGGTGTCCGACCATCCGCGTCACGCCGTGCGAGGTCCGCTCAGGGGCAGCGGCGCCGGACGTAGCCCTTGCCCACATAGGTCTGCGTTGCCGGGTCGTAGGTCTTGAAACGGCGGGCGCAGGCGGCGACCGCGGATCGTTCGGGCGCGCCCTCGATCGTCGCCGGCGCCTCGACCGGCACTTCGACGGGCACCTCCACCCGCGGTGCGGTGACGTCCTCATCGAAATACGGATCGGCATAGGCGCCGAACAAGCCACCGAGCCCGAACCCCAGGCCGAGGCCGCCGAGCCCGTACCCGTAATAGCCCCAGTGGCGTCGCCGCCAGTGATGGTGGACGTGCGGGTAGAGGTGGTCGAAGCCGGGTCGGACCCCGCTGCGAAGATCAGGTGTCCCCGGCAGGACCGGACCTGGCGGGCGGCCCCAGGCCCCCGCGCGGGTTCCACCGAACCCGCCGCCATGGAAACCACCTCCGAACCCGCGCGCCTTGGCACAGGTCGTCGTCAGGAACAGCGCCAGCAGCGCGACTGACGCCGGACGGATGCTGGACCGGTTGATGCGTGTCATGCCCTCACCCTACGCAGGAGGCCGGTCGCCCCCTCGGCCGACGCGACGCAATACTCCGAGTAATCGTGGGGCGTCCGCGGCATCCGTCAAGCGGGTTCGGGCGGCGAGGGCGGGAACGCGCCCGCCATCCACCCAGCACCGTCGTCGGCCGACCGCGCCGTATCGGTCAGGGGGCCGAGGCGAGCCGCCGTGCAGCGGCCGTTTGCGGCTCCGGTTCCGCCGCGCTGACCTTGCGGTCGCGCCCAGCGGCGAGGCCGATCAGGATCGCCGCGACCGCGATGGCCGCGAACAGGGCACCGGGTACGCCCCATCCGCCCGTGACTTCATGGGCGAGCCCGAAGGCCAGCGGGCCGAGGCACGCCCCCGCATAGCCGATGCCCTGCGCCATGGCCGACAGGCCCGCGGCGCTCGCCGCATCCGCCGCGCGGAGCACGATCAGGGTCAGCCCGAGGCCGAAGCAGCCGCCGATCCCGAAGCCGAGCGCGCAGGCGGCCGGGACGCGCAGGGACTCCGCCCCGAAGGCGAGGACAAGGAAGGCGGCGGCGGTCAGGCCGGGGATCGCGACGATCCAGGCGCGCTGATCGCGCCCGCGGGCTGCGAGCATGGCGACCAGAAGCGCGCCCGGTGCCTGAACCAGCGTGACCAGCGAGGCGAACAGGCCGGCATCCAGCGGCGAGAGACCGCGCCCCTGCAACAGCAGCGGCAGCCAGCCGAACAGGATATAGGCGAGGGAGGATTGCAGGCCCATGAAGCCCGTCACCCACCACGCGAGGGGGTTGCGCAGCAGCCGCCCGGCCGAGGGGGCCGCCCGCGCGCTTGGCCGGCGGGCGAACGGGATCCAGAGAAGGCCGGCGGCCAGCGCCGGCAGCGCCCAGATCGCCAGGGCCGAGGGCCAGCCACCCCCGAGGGCGTGCTCGACCGGCACCGCCGCACCCGCCCCGGCCGCGGCGCCGAGGCAGAGCGTCATGGTGTAGAGCCCGGTCATCAGGCCGCTGCTGCCGGCGAAATCGCGCTTCACCAGGGCGGGCAGCAGCACGTTGTCGAGGCCGATGCCGATGGCGGCGAGCGCCGTCCCGGCAAACAGCGGGCCGAGGCCGCCGAGGCCGCGCAGGGTCAGCCCGGCCGCCAGGATGGCGGTGCCCGCGAGCACCGCGAGATCGGCCCCGATCCGCCGGATCAGTGGCGCGGCCAGCGCGCAGGCGATGCCGAGGCAGAGGACCGGCAGCGTCGTGAGGATCGCGGCCCCACCCGCGCCGAGGCCGGTCCCGTCGCGGATCGTCGCCAGCAGGGGGCCGACCGTGCTGAGCGCCGGCCGCAGGTTGAACGCGACCAGCATCAGCGCGAGCCCGAGCAGGAACCGGCCCGGGCCGGTGCGGTCGGGGGTCATGCCGGGGTCACGGACGCCGCCGCGCGACGAGGGCGCTCCCGAGGCAGGCGGCGAGCATCACCCCGAAGGCGGCGTCGCCGAAGCGGCCGTACAGGGTCCCGCCGATGATCGCCGCGGGCAGATCGGCATCGAGCCAGGTCTCGGCGTCCAGCTGGGTCCGCGCGACGATGCGGCCATGGGGATCGATCACCGCGGAGATCCCGGTGTTGGCGTCGCGGACCAGGGGCAACCCCTCCTCGACGGCGCGCAAGCGGGCCTGGGCGAGGTGCTGGCGCGGACCCGGCGTGTCGCCGAACCATGCGTCGTTGGTGACGTTCAGGATCAGCCCCGGAGGGTGGGCGGCGGGCGCGGCGCGGCCGGCGGGCAGAATCGCGCCCGGAAAGATCGCCTCGTAGCAGATCGTCGCCGCCACCGGCGGCAGGCCCGGCACCGCCAGGATCCGCTGCGCCGCGAGCGCCCCAGCCGAGAAGCCCCCCGGGACCGCCACGAACTGGCGCAGGCCGAGCGCCCGCAAGGCGGTATCGAGCGGCCCGGGCAGGTACTCGCCGAACGGGACGAGGTGGACCTTGTCGTAGGTGTCGGAGATCCGGCCGTCCGGCCCGATCACCATCACGGCGTTGAAGTAGCGCAGGCGCTCGCCGGGCAGGGGCTCCTCGGCGCGGGCGGCACCGGTGATCAGGTGCTGGCCGGGCTTGAGGCCCGCCGCCACCTTGGCCAGGGCCTCGGGATCGCGCTGGATCAGGAACGGGAAGGCCGATTCCGGCCAGACGATGTGGGTTGGCTCGGGCTCGCCGGCCTCCACCGGGCGCTGGCTGAGCTCGATGTAGCGGTCGACGATATCGGCCCGGTTCTCGGGCCTGAATTTGGCGTCCTGGGGGAGGTTGGGCTGAACGAGGCGCAGGCGCACGCCGGCCACCGCGGGATCGGGCGGCCCGAGGCGCGCGGCTCCGTAGAGGGCCATGCCGATCAGCACGATGGCGGCCGCCGCACAGGGCCCGAACCGGCTGCGCGGGTGGGAACCGGTGGCGAGCGTCGCGGGCGCCGCGCAAATCAGGATCGCCAGCACGGTGAGGCCGTAGAGGCCGATGTCGGCGGCCCATTGCATCAGCCACAGGTTCTGGGCCAGCGCCATGCCGAGGGTGTTCCACGGGAAGCCCGTGAACAGGTGGCCGCGCAGCCACTCGGCGGCCGCGACCCCGAAGGCGAGGGCGGCGATGCGCCCCGGTCCGCGGCGCCACAGCAGGCCCGCGGCGCCAAATCCTGCCCCGTAGAACAGGCCGAGCCCGAAGGGCAGCCCGACGACGCCGAGCGGCAGCGCCCAGAGGAACTCGTCGGCCTCGACCAAGAAGGCTTGGCCCAGCCACCACAAGCCGGCGGTGAGATATCCGAAACCCCAGGCCCAGCCGATCAGGAAGCACGGCCAGAGCCGCCGCAGGGCAGGGCGGTCCGCAGCCGCCCCATCCATGAGCCAGACCGCGACGGCCAGGGAGATCACCAGGGCCGGCAGGACGCCGTAGGGCGGCATCGCCAGCGCGCCGAGCGCGCCCACGAGCCACGCCAGCCCGAGGCGGCGCCAGCCGGTCAGGCGCTGGAGCCGCTGGACCGCGCGCCATACAGAGACGCGCGCCGGCGCGCCCGGCACCGCGCGGGCGCGGGCCACGGCGTCCGCCAGATCGGTCACGCCAACACCGTCACGGGTGGGGCGTCTCGGGAACCGGCGGACTGGGCGGGGGCAGGGCGAGCGGCACGACGGTACCGATCCGCGCCGCGCCCTTGTGGAAGCGCAGCCGCTTCAGGCGGCGGGGATCCGCGTCGAGCACCTCGAACTCGAGGTCGCCCGGGCCGGCGATCAACTCGCCCCGGGAGGGAACGCGGCCCGCCAGCGTCACGATCATGCCGCCCAGCGTGTCGATCTCCTCGGCCATCTCGCCCACCGCCGCGGCGAGATCGACACCGGTCGCCTCCGACACCTCGGCCAGGGGCGTGCGCGCGTCGGCCACGAAGACCTCGCCCTCGCCGTCGACCCGCTGGACGTAATTGGCCTCCGCGACGTCGTGCTCGTCCTCGATGTCGCCGACCACGACCTCGATCAGATCCTCGATGGAGATCAGCCCGTCGGTGCCGCCATACTCGTCGATCACCAGCGCCATGTGGGTGCGGGTCGCCTGCATCCGCACCAGCAGGTCGATCGCCGGCATGGAGGGGGGCACGAACAGGACGGGCCGCTGGATGCGCGCCGCCGCCAGGGTCGTGGACAAATCGACCTTGCCGAGATCCAGCCCGCGCGCGATCCGGGCCGCGACCCGGCGCACCCGCGGGGCGGCCGGCGCGTCCGCCGCTCCGTCGATGGCCGGCTCCGCGGTCTTGACCGCGGCCGGCGCGCTCCGCCGGGTCGGTTCGGCCTTGGCGGCGATGTGGTCCACCAGATCGCGGATGTGGACCATGCCGCGGGGGTCGTCGAGGGTCTCGCCGTAGACTGGCAGGCGGGAATGGCCCGCGGTGCGGAACAGCTTGAGCAGGTCGCCGAGGCTCGTCTCGTTGGAGACGGCGACGATGTCGGCCCGGGGCACCATCACGTCGTCCACGCGCACCTTGTGCAGGCCCAGCACGTTCTTGAGCATCACGCGCTCGAGCGGGGTCAGGCCGCTCTCGCCGGCATCCGGCTCCGCCAGCGCCTCCTCAAGCCCCTCGCGCAGGGAATCGCGCGGCTTGAGGTGGAGCGCCTGGAGCAGGCGGTCGTACCAAGGCTCCCGGTTCTGGGATTCGCCCTCGGTGGAACTGGGCGCGGCCAGGGCCGCGCCGCGACTTCGATCGTTGGTCATGTCTCTCTGATCTGGGAGCGTTCGGGCGTCGCGCGCTCAGGCATAGGGATCCGGGATGCCGAGGGTCGCGAGGGCCGCGACCTCGAGGGATTCCATGGCCTCGGCCTCGGCCTCGCCGGTCTCGTGGTCCTGACCGAGACAATGCAGGATGCCATGGACGAGGAGGTGGGCGAGGTGATTCTGGAGCGGCTTCGACTGCTCCGCACTTTCGCGCACCAGGGTCTCGTACGCAAGGACCACGTCGCCCAGCGGCGTCGCGACCTGCGCATGGCGCGGCTGCGGAGCCGCCGGGAACGACAGGACGTTCGTTGGCTTGTCCTTGCCGCGCCACGTCTTGTTCAGGTCCTGAACGGCGGCATCGTCGGTCAGCAGGATGCTGACCTCGACGGGGCCATCGGGCTTCTCGGGGGCGATGGCGAGACCGGCTTCGACGGCGCGGATGACGAGGGCTTCGAGGCCGGGAATCGCGGTCTCCCAGCGCTCGTCCTCGACGGCGAGGTCGATTTCGTGGGGCATGCTCACGCCAGCGGCCGGCGCCGGGGGTTCGGATTGCGGTCGGCCTCGCTCTCACCGTGGGCGGCGCTCTCGTAGGCGGTGACGATCCGGCGCACGAGGTCGTGTCGGACCACGTCGACATCCTTGAACCGCACGTGGCCGATGCCCTCGACGCCCTCCAGCACGCGCACCGCCTCGACGAGGCCGGACTTCTGGCCCGGCGGCAGGTCGATCTGGCTCGGATCGCCCGTGATGATCATGCGCGAGCCCTCGCCCAACCGGGTGAGGAACATCTTCATCTGCATGGAGGTGGTGTTCTGCGCCTCGTCGAGGAGCACCACGGCGTTGGTGAGCGTGCGCCCGCGCATGAAGGCCAGCGGCGCGATCTCGATCTGGCCGGTCTGCAACCCGCGATCGACGTGGCGCGCCTCCATGAAGTCGTAGAGGGCGTCGTAGATCGGGCGCAGATAGGGATCGACCTTCTCGCGCATGTCGCCCGGCAGGAAGCCCAGACGCTCGCCGGCCTCGACGGCGGGCCGCGACAGGATCAGCTTCTCGGCATGGCCTTGTTCCAGCAGCGAGACCGCGTGGCCGACCGCGAGCCAGGTCTTGCCGGTGCCGGCCGGCCCCTCCGCGAAGACAAGCTCGTTGGTGCGCAGGAGCTTGATGTATTCGTCCTGCGCCGGGTTGCGCGCCCGCACGGCCCCGCGCTTGCGGGTGGCGATCTGCTCGAAATGCGGCTTGTCGGCCTCGGCCGCGATCGTCTCGGCCGGGAACAGACTCGCCTGCGCGGTGGCCTCGCGGATCGCCCCGTCCACGTCGCCGAGCGTCAGCGTGCTGCCGCCGGTGCGGACCCGGGCGTAGAGCTTCAGAAAAACCCGCCGCGCCTTCTCGGCGGCGTCGGGCGAGCCCTTGATGACGAGATGATTGCCGAGCGCCGTTGCGGTGACGTCCAGCCGGCGCTCGATATGGGCGACGTTCTGGTCGTATTGGCCGAAGACGAGGCTCGCGAGGCGGTTGTCGTCGAAGGTCAGCGGCACCTCGACCGCCTCGTCCGGCCCGGCCGGGCGAACCGGTCCGCGCCCCTTCAGGGCGCCGCGCGCCCCCGCACCGTCCGACGCGCTCAAGCCGTCATCCTCGTCATGCCCCTCACGCCGCCGCGGCCTCCGACACCAGCTCGCCGAACAGGCTGTTGGCGCCGGCTTCCGTGATCCGCACCGGAACCACCGTTCCGATATGGTGAGGCGCAGCGTCGAACTGGACGGCGAGCAGGTGCGGCGTCTTGCCCGCGACCTGACCCGGGTGCCGGCCGGGCTTCTCCACCAGCACGTCGAAGACCCGGCCCTCCGCCGCCCGCTGGTAGGCGTGGCGCTGGCTGTCGAGGAGCGCCTGAAGCTCGGCGAGCCGCGCGGCCATCACGGGTTCCGGCACCTGATCGGTGCGGTCGGCCGCCGGCGTGCCGGGGCGCGTGCTGTACTTGAACGAGAAGGCGCTCTCGAAGCCGACATCGCGCACGAGCCGCAGGGTCTCGGCGAAATCCGCATCGGTCTCGCCCGGGAAGCCGACGATGAAGTCGGAGGAGAGGGCGATGTCGGGCCGGGCCGCACGCACCCGGTCGATCAGGCGGCGGTACTGGTCGCCCTTGTGCTTGCGGTTCATGGCGGCGAGGATCCGGTCCGATCCCGACTGCACCGGCAGATGCAGGTAGGGCATCAGGGCAGGCACCTCGGCATGGGCCCGGATCAGCGCGTCGTCGAAATCGTTCGGGTGGCTCGTCGTGTAGCGGATCCGCGCGATCCCGGGGATTCTCGCGACGGCCCGCACCATTTCGGCCAGGCCGACAGGCGCGCCGTCCGTCCCCGCGCCGTGATAGGCGTTGACGTTCTGGCCGATCAGCGTGACCTCGCGGACGCCGCCCTCGGCCAGCTTCTCGGCCTCCGCCAGAACGGCCGCGACGGGCCGCGAGACCTCGGCGCCGCGGGTGTAGGGCACCACGCAGAAGGCGCAGAACTTGTCGCAGCCCTCCTGCACGGTGAGGAAGGCCGAGGCCCCGAGGGTCCGCCGTCGGGGCAGGTGATCGAACTTGTCCTCGACCGGGAATTCCGTGTCGACGACCCGGCGCTCGCGGGAGCGGGCCAGGAGGTCGGGCAGGCGATGGTAGCTCTGCGGACCGACCACCACGTCGACGGCCGGCTGGCGCGCCTGGATCTCGGCGCCCTCGGCCTGGGCGACGCAGCCCGCCACGACGATGCGCAAGTCAAGCCCCTGCGCCTTCCGCTCACCCTTGAGAACGCGCAGGCGGCCGAGTTCCGAATAGACCTTCTCGGCGGCCTTCTCGCGGATGTGGCAGGTGTTGAGGACGACGACGTCGGCCTCCTCAACCGAATCGGTCGGCGCGTAGCCCTCGGCGCCCAGGACGTCGGCCATGCGGGCCGCGTCGTAGGCGTTCATCTGGCACCCGTAGGATTTGACGTAGGCCTTCTTCAACACGCCCGTCCCGAACCGTCCGCTTGATCCTTGCGCCGGCCCTGCGGGGCTCGGCCTCCGGCCTGTAGCACGGATCGCGCGGGCCGTCGCGGAGGATGGAGACTTGAGGAGTCGCAGGTTTGGCCCGGAACGGCCACCCCGTCCTTCCGTGACTGAGAAGCAGGGCCTGGAATGACGGGGCGACAGTACCGGAAACCGGATGGATGCCCAGCGCGGCGAGGCGTTTCCGTTTGCCGGGGCAGTCACGCCGGCCGCCCGTGAACGGCCGGCGTGACCTTTTTGACTCTAGTGGGCCGCCGGGGCCGCGGACGGCACGTCGATCACCATCTGCTGGAAGAACGGCACGTAGGCCTGCAGCATCACGAACAGGCCGACGAGGCAGGCCAGCGCGATCGAGTGCCAGAACACGAAGCGCAGGATCTTGCCCTCCTGGCCGAAATAGCCGGTGGCCGTGGAGGCGACGACGATCGACTGGGCGTCGATCATCTTGCCCATCACGCCGCCCGACGAGTTCGCCGCCGCCATCAGCACGCCGGGCAAGCCGAGCTGCTCGGAGGTGATCCGCTGCAGGCCGCCGAACAGGACGTTCGAGGCCGTATCGGATCCGGTGAGCGCGACGCCGAGCCAGCCGAGCAGCGTCCCGAAGAACGGGTAGAGGATCCCGGTCCCCGCGAAGGCCAGCCCCAGGGTGGCGTCGACGCCCGCGTAGCGGGTCAGGACGCCCAGCGCCAGCATCGCCGCGATGGTGATCAGCGAGTAGCGCAGGGCCCAGATCGTCTCGAAATAGGCCGTCACGAGGCGCAGCGGCGAGAAGCGCATGATCAGGCCGGAGATGATCGCGGCGATCAGCACGCCCGTGCCGGTGAACGACATGTAGGTGAACAGGAAGACCGCGCCCTCCGGCACCGGCTTCGGCACCACCGGCGGCACCTTCATGATCACGTTGTGCAGGCCCGGCACCTCGTACTTCCAGGTGAAGAGCGGGTTGACAATGCCCTTGAACCAGCCGGTGCCCCAGATGGCGACGATGATCGAGAGGATGATCCACGGCACCCAGGCCATCAGGATCTCGCTCTGCGAGGCCGTGCGGGCGCCGACATGGACCGGGGGCGCGCCGGGGACGCCGGCACCGAGGGCCACGGGGCGCGGACCGGCGATCGCCAGCGACGGGTCGTGCCCGCGCAGCGCCGGCGACGACCAGATCTCGCTGGGCTGCCAGACCTTGAGGAACAGGACCAGGGCCAGCATCGAGGCGAGCGACGCGCCGATATCGACGATCCAGGGGTTCACGTAGTTGGAGATCAGGAACTGCGCGACCGCGAAGGAGGCGCCGCAGACCAGGATCGGCGGCCACACCCGGATCATGCCGCGGAAGCCCGCGAACACCCAGATCAGCCAGAACGGCACGATCAGCGAGAACAGCGGCAGTTGCCGGCCGATCATCGCGCCAAGGATTTCCGGCGGGTAGCCGGTCACCGAGGCGAGGCCCTGGATCGGCGCGCCCAGCGCTCCGAAGGCCACCGGCGCGGTGTTGGCGATCAGCGACAGGCCGGAGGCGGCGAGCGGCGAGAAGCCCAGACCGATCAGGATCGCGCCGGTGACCGCCACCGGGGTGCCGAAGCCGCCCGCGCCCTCGAAGAAGGCGCCGAACGCGAAGGCCACCAACAGCAGCTGCAACCGCCGGTCGGCCGTGATGCCGGCCACCGATTGCTGGAGGATCGCGAACCAGCCCTTCTCCACCGTCAGGCGGTAGAGGAAGATGACGTTGAGAATGATCCAGCCGATCGGGAAGAAGCCCGTGACCATCCCGAGGATCGCAGCCCGCCCGGCGAGACCGGTCGGCATGCCGAAGCCCACGATGGCGACCAGCAGGGCGAGCCCGAGGGCGATGACGGCCGCGAGATGGGCCTTCACCCGCCCGCTGGCGATCATGGCGAGCAGTGCGATGACCGGCACTGAGGCGGCGAGCGTCGAGAGCCACGGGCTCCCGAACGGATCGTAAACCTGATTCCAGGTTTGCAACGGGCGTCCTCCACTGATCCCGACTGTTCCGGGTTGTGGCCTAGCTATCAGAGAGATTCGGCCTGCTCAATACATGGAATCATGTATTCCTGACGACTTTTCTACGGATCAACTTCCGGCGAAAATCTCCGCGTGCCGGGATCGCCGGCACGGCTCGGCGTCAGGTCACACTGCCGCAACCTCCGAACCGCGCAGGCCGAGGCCGGTCGGTTCGCTGGACGCATCGGCCTCCGGCCCATCCCCGCCGCGTCCGGTGCGGAGCTTTTGCAGGGTGCGGCGGACCTCGGCTTCCGCAGCGGCCGTGGCGACCTTCCGGTCGGTGTTCGCCTCGAAGGCGATCGGTGCGCCCCAGATCACGTGCACGTCGATCGGGCCGCCCTGCACGAAGGCGGCAAGGTGCGGCGCCAGCTCCATGTCGCCGTACCACGCGATCTCGGCCCGCTCGGAGCGGGTCACCGGCAGTCCGTTGCGCCGGGGATACGCGATGGCGAGGGGCTGGAGGCGGATGCGCCCCTGGCCGGCCTCGGCCTGCAACGCGGCCCGCGCGGCGCCGACCAGGGACGACCGGAATGGCAGCAGCCGTGTGCCGTCGCCGGTCGTGCCCTCCGCGAACAGCACGACGAGCTCGCCCTCGGCCAAGCGATGACCCATGGCGGTGCTCACCGTGGCGGTCGCCCCCCGGCGCTGGCGGTCGATGTAGAGGGTCCGCTGAAGCGCCGCGAGGCCGCCGATGACCGGCCAGCCGGCGATCTCGGATTTCGCCACGAAGGAGAGCGGCCGCAGCGAGCCGATGGCGATGATGTCGAGCCACGAGACGTGGTTGGCGAGAACCAGGGCGGCCTCGCCGGGGGCGGGCGGCGTGCCGCTCTGCGTCAGCCGAACCCCGAACAGCCACAGGAAGACGCGGTGGAACAGGATCGGCGCCAAAGTCGCGCGGCGGCCGAGGAGGCGCAAAGCGACCCAATGCGGCGGCGCCAGCACCGCGAAGGCGAGGGCCAGAGCCGCGATGCGCCAAGCGATGCCGAACCGGCTCACGGCGTCAGAGGTCGGCGCTCATCGTCAGCGCGGTCGCCCGGCTGCCGTCGGCCTTTGCGTAGTAGCCGGTGCGCGCGCCGACCTGCCGGAAGCCGTTCCGGGCGTAGAGCCGCAGGGCCGGCGTGTTGCCCTCGTCGACCTCCAGATGGACCCGGGCGATCCCGGCCAGCGCGAGGCTCGACAGGTGCTCGCGCAGCAGCTTGCGGCTGTGGCCACCGCCACGCAGAGCCGGGGACAGCACCACGGTCAGGATCTCGGCTTCGTCGGCGGCACGGCGCGAGAGCACGAAGCCGTGGAGCGTCCCCGCGCGCCAGAGGGCATGCGCCTGCGTCGAGCGCTCGCAGAGGAGCCGTTCGAACTCATGGGCTTCCCAGGGCCGCGCGAAGGCGGTGGCGTGCAGCCGCGCCAGCGCCGGGGCCTGCGACGCGTCGAGGAGGGGCGCCACGTAGGGTTCGGGGCTCAGGGCGTCCCACCACGCCGACCACCAGTCGAAGGGCCAGAAGGGCAGGGGCCGCATCATTGCCGGGCGATCCGCGCATGGTCCTGGGGCCGCGCATCGGGGCCGCGCAGGTAGAGCGGCCGCGGCAAGGCCTGAGCGGGGTCGGCGACGAGGCCCAGCGACGCCACCGACACGATATCGGGTCCGGCCACGCCGGCGATGCGGGCCTCCACGCCGCGCTCGCACAATGCCGCGGCCAGCAGTGGCGCCCCGGAGCCGGTCAGCACGATGGCTCCGGTCCCGAGACGGTCGGCGGCATCGGCGATGGCCAGATGGGCCGGCGCGAGTCCGTCGCCCGGCCCCAGGGCCTGAACGTAGACCGCGCCGTGCCGGGCATCGATCGCCGCGGCGAGGGAACCCTCGACCGTGTCGGCCAGCAGATGCGCCAGCAAGGCCGAGAGGGTGCCGACCCCGACGACCGGCTTGGCGGTGGCAAGCCCGATCGCCCGGGCGGCCGACAGGCCGACCCGCAGCCCGGTATAGCTGCCCGGCCCCACCGTCACGGCGATGCGGTCGATGGCGTCAAAGCCACCCTCGATCCGGGCGATGACACGCTCGATCAGCGGCAGCAGCGATTCCGCGTGGCCGCGCGTCATCGGAAGCGACTCGGCGGCGAGGGGCGCCTCGGCATCGTCCGCCGCGACGCAGGCGGCGCAGACGTCCAGCGCTGTGTCGATGGCCAGGATACGCACGCCCGCTCCCGCGAGCCGGTCCTGACCGGCCGTCGTCTCCTGAACGTCCCCGGAGGACGCGAAGAGCCTCGATCGTTAAAGCAAATCCGCCGCCTCGTCAGCGGCGGGGCCGGTGTCGCGGGATCATCAACAGGGGAGTGTTGCCGTCTTGCGCCGGTTTTCCCCTGCCTCGTGATCGCGCTCAGGCGGCGCGCACGGCGTCGAGGAAACGGTTCACTTCGTCGCTCAGCCGATCCGATTGCCGCGACAGCGCGGAGGCCGAGGCCAGCACTTGGGTGGCGGCGGCGCCGGTCTCCTCGGCGGCCTGTGCGACCCCGGTGATGTTGCGCGTCACCGCGTCGGTTCCCCCCGCCGCCCGCGCGGCGTTGCGGACGATCTCCTGGGTAGCCGCCCCCTGCTGCTCGACGGCCGCCGCGATGCTTGTGGCCAATCCGTTGATCTCGCGGATGCGGCCCGTGATCGACCCGATCGCGCTCACGCAGGCGCCCGTCGCGCCCTGGACCTGGCTGATCTGCGCAGCGATCTCGTCGGTGGCGCGCGCGGTCTGGCCGGCGAGCTCCTTCCCCTCGCCCGCCACCACGGCGAAGCCGCGGCCCGCCTCGCCGGCGCGCGCCGCCTCGATGGTGGCGTTCAGAGCCAGCAGGTTGGTCTGCCCGGAAATGGCGGCGATCAGCCCGACCACGTCGCCGATCCGCGCCACCACGCCGTTCAGCGCCTGCATCTGCTCCGTGGTTTGGTCAGCCTCGCCCACGGCCCGCTGGGCGAGGTTGGACGAGCCCTCGACTTGCCGGCCGATCTCGCCGATCGACGCGCCCAGTTGCTCGGCCGCCGCCGCCACGGTGCCGACGTTCGAAGCGGCCTCCTCGGCCGCGGCCACCACGGCGCTGGACTGGGCGGCGGCCTCGGCGGCCGCGTTCGTCATGGTCTGGGCGGTGGCCTGCAGGTCGGTCGCCGCGGTGGATACCTGGGCGACGATGCTGCCCACCGCCTGCTCGAACCGGTCGGCCAGGTCCGCCATGGTGCGCCGCCGCGCTTCGGCGGCCGCCTCCTCGGCCCGCCGCTTGAGGGCGGCCTCCTCGGCGGCCTTGCGGGCCACCATGGCCTTGATGCCTTCGACCGCCCGACCGACGGCACCGATCTCGTCGCTTCGCCGGGCTTCCTTGATCTCCGCGTCGATCTCGCCCTGCGCCATGCGCTGCAGGACGATGACGAGCCGGTTTAGCGGCCGCGTGATCCCGAGCGCCGAGACCACGAGGGCGCAGGCGAGCCCGAGGAGCATCCCGAGGGTGCCGAACCCGATCAGGCTGTAGCGCGTGGCGTTCGTCTGGTCGGTGAGGTCCGCGGAGATCCTGTACATCCGCGCCTCGATGGCGTCCCCGAGCCGCTTCCCCTCGACGCCGAGCGTCGCGAACATCGGATCGACCGCCGCGTGCGCTCGGTCCAGGGCCGCACCCTTGTCTCCGTCTAGGATGATACCGCGAAGCGCGGAAGCCTGCTCGATGAAGCGCGCCGTCCGGTCGCGCTGGGCCTGAATTTGGTCGGCCAGGGTCGGGACCTGCCGGGCGATCTCGGCCAGCGTCTCCTGAACCTCGGAGACCACGACGTCGAACTTAGCCGCGACCGTGCGGACCTGCTCGGGATCCCGCTCGGCGATCATCCGGTACACCAAGTAATACATCGTGTTGTGCAAGCGGTTGCGCCGCCGCACGTTCGAGACGGCCTTCGCGTCGCGTGCCACCAGCGTGCCGTACGTCGCATCGACCTTCTTCATCTGGTCCTGGGCGAACCAGATGCAGCCGCCCACGATCAGCGCGATGATGAGGTTGATGGACAGCAGCTTCGTCAAGACGTTCGTGCGCGCGAGCAGGCCCATACGACTCTCCGGGAAGACTGCGTTCCCGATGGTCGCGACCTATCCTCCCGTCAAGCAGAGATCCCGAAGATGATGTCGATAAAACTGCGCCGATAAATCTTAGGTTCGGCCCTATAAATCCAATGAACTGCTCAAGTTATCCAATTTGCAGAGAATTATATCTAGCAAATCAGATTTTCGGCGGGTCCAGATCGGAATTCGTGCGAAATGCGGCGGTTCCACCTAACCAGCCGGTCTGCTGTGTATTTCCGCAGCGCGTCATGCGCGCGCCGTTGAAAGCGCCGGTGGACGTCCCAGTCCGTCATGTCGCAGAAGACGACCGGAACCAGCGCAACGCAAACGTCCACCGGGCGGGTCCGCAAGGTCGATGCCCTCCGCTGGCGGGGAGAGCGGCAGCGTCGGCGTAGGATCCCAGCCACCGAGCGGCATCTGCCCGGAGATCACCCCGGGCAGTGTCTCGTCCGGTGACGTCCCGCCAACCGTCAGATCGCCTGAACCTCCCGGATCTCCGGAAGGAAATGCCGGAACAGGTTCTGCACCCCGTGCCGCAGCGTCGCGGTCGAGGACGGACAGCCCGAGCAGGCCCCCTTCATCTCCAGATAGACCACACCTTCCTTATAGCCGCGGAAGGTGATGTCGCCGCCGTCACCGGCCACGGCCGGACGCACGCGGGTCTCGAGCAGGTCCTTGATGGTGACGACCGTGTCGTGATCCGCCTCGTCGTAGAACTCGTCGCCGGGCTCGATGTCGCCTTGGCCGCCCTCGGCCATCACGGGTGCGCCGGACTGGAAATGCTCCATGATCGCGCCGAGCACGGCCGGCTTCACCTGCGCCCAGTCGGACTCATCCTCGGCCTTGGTGACCGAGATGAAGTCGTGGCCGAAATACACGCCGGAAACGCCCGGCACGGCGAACAGCGCGGAGGCGAGGGGCGAGCGGGCGGCGGCCTCCGCGTCTTTCGCTTCGAAGGTCGCTTCGGCGAGGACCACGCGGCCGGGGAGGAACTTCAGGGTCGCCGGGTTCGGCGTGGCTTCGGTCTGGATGAACATGGTGGGATCACTCCGCTGCGCCGGTTCAAGGCCGGCCGGGACAGGCGCCGCGCGGCGCCGTCTTCCATGTGGACCGCCGGCCGGATTTTCTCAACCTGGGCCCGGCGTCCGCCATAGGGACGCGGAGTGGACATTCGGCGGCGGGCACGACAGGACGGCGTGACCGAGGTGCCTGAGGAGCCGGACGTGACTGGGGACGAGACGCTCGCGCCGAAGCTGATGCAGGACCTGCGCGAGGCCCAGGCCAAACTCGAGGCGGCCAGGGCCGAGGCGGCCTCCCTCAAGGTGCTTCTGGCCCTGCGCACCCATCAGCACGACGGCGCGTGGCGCGCGGAGCGGCGCCTCGCGGCGGAGCGCGACGACGACGCGCGGGCGCAGGCACGGGCCCTGGCTGCCGAGCGCGACGCGGCCGGCCCCGCGGCTGCGGAAGCATTGGCCGCCGCCGAGGAGCGTGCCGAGGCCGTCCGCACCGTGCTGGGCGCCGTCCTGGCGAGCATCGGCCAGCGCGCCCTCGATCGACGGCGCTTCCAGGATCTCATCGCCCGCGCGGGCCGCTTGGTACCGGATCAGGGTCCTGCGGCGGCGCGCCACGCGGTGCTGCTCAGCGAAGCCCGCCGCGTGCTGGGGATTCCCCAATAGGCGGCAAGCTCGCGCCTGCACCCGGACGGAGCGGCTTTGGATGGGGTTAACCAGCTCTTAACCCTGCCCCCCGATCGTCGCCGATGAGACGGACAGGAGATCGACGGCATGCAGATCAGCGAGCACCACGTGCGCGAGTGCGCCTACTTCATCTGGGAGAACGAGGGCCGCACGCACGGCCAGGCCGCAAGCCACTGGCTCCGCGCGGAAGCCCAGCTGCGCGCCAGCGGCATTCCGGCGACCGGCGCGGCCGTGAAGTCCCCGGCGAAGCCTGCGCCCGCGAAGGCCGCCCATGCGGCTGCGCCGAAGGCCGTCAAGGCTGCACCCGCACAGGCCAAGGCTGCACCCGCGCAGGCCGAGGCTGCCAAGCCCGCGGCCAAGCCGGCCGCCGCCGCCAAGGCTGCCAAGCCGGCCGCCCCGAAGCCCGCCCGCGCCTCCAAGACGGCCGTGACCGCCGGTCTGGCCGCCAAGGCGAAGCCGGCCCGCACCCCGGCCGCGATGCACTGACGCGCGCGAAAAGGCGGCCCCCGCCGCCGCCGGACGCAATCCAGAAGCCCGTCCCCGCATCGGGGGCGGGCTTCCGTCGTTTTCGAAACCTGCGATGCCGCGTTCCCGATGACGCCGCGGCGGAACAGGCCCGTCGCCGCCCGGTTAACGGCCATGGTGCGGGCGTCCCGCGCCGAGGCGAGACAGGCATGCGCGCGGTGATCTTCGATATCGATGGAACGCTGCTCGACAGCGTCGATCTGCATGCCCGCGCCTGGGTCGAGGCCTTCGCGCAGTTCGGGGTCGAGACGGATCCGGCCAAGGTTCGCAGCCAGATCGGCAAGGGCGGCGATGAACTGATGCCGGTCTTCCTGCCGCAGGCGCGAATCGAGCGCGAGGGCACTGCGATCGAGTCCTATCGCTCGGACCTGTTCAAGCGGAGGTACCTGCCGGAGGTACGCCCTTTCCCAGGCGTCCGCCCGCTGTTCGAGCGCATCCGGGCGGCCGGTCTAAAGACTGCGCTGGCCTCCTCGGGCAAGCGGTCCGAGGTCGAGCGCTACACCGAGATCCTGGGGATCGGCGACATCGTCGATGTCTCGACCAGCTCGGACGATGCCGACCGGTCGAAGCCGCATCCGGACATCTTCGAGGCCGCGCTGAAGATGCTCAAAGCGGGGCCCCACGCTGTGGTTCACGCGATCGGCGACACGCCTTACGACGCGGAGGCCGCCGGCCGGGCGGGCCTGCCCACGATCGGATTCCTCTGCGGCGGCTTCCCGGAGGCCGACCTGTCCGCCGCGGGCTGCGTGGCGATTTTCCGCGATCCTCAAGATCTGCTCGACGGCTTCGACCGTTCCCCTCTGGCGGAGGCGCGACGCTGAGAGGGGGGGCTCGTCTGCGTCCGGGCCGCCCGTTGTCCACAGGGTCCCGCGCATCCTGTTGCAGCGCGGTGACTCGACAGGGTGCCGGCTACGTAAATTCGCGAAAAGGGCTGGTGCAGGACGATCGAAAGGCGTAGCGACCCGCCCGCTAATCTGGATCCTTTCGAAGGACGAGCGCCTCGCATGCCCCAGACCCACCAGGCCGAACCCGCGCCGCGTTTCCTTCCGGCCGCCAAGCCGCTGCCCGAGCAGATCGCCGAGGCGGTCGGAAGCCGGCTGACGCCGCTCAGCCAGCTGCTGCGCCTGATGGCGGCGCTGGAAGCCGAGGGTGGCAACGAATCGCTTCGCCTTCAATTGCGGGCGCGCATCGGCGCACCGCTCGACGCCTGATCGCGGAGATCCGACTCAGCGCCGCCGATGGCGGCGACCGTGCCGCCCGCCCGTGTGCGCGGCAGCCTGGGCATCCGTTTTGCCCAGCCGACCCATGCAGGCGAAATAGATCTGCCGGCCGATCTGCTCCAGCTCCAAGCCGTGCGGATTGGGCGTGGCGAACACCTTCGCGCGCGCTTCGAGGCGGCACGCCGCGTCCTCGGGACTGCGGATCGGCGGCTCCGCCCGCGCCGGATCGGGGGCGAACGACAGACCGATCAACAAAACCGCCACCATCGATACGGCGATTCCCGCCCTCGCACCGATACTCGCCATTTTGAAGCGCGGCTCTCGCTGATGAAGCCGCAGACATAGTACATCCCAGGCTTCTGTGAAGCTTGGTCAAACTGCGGGTTGTGCGCAGATCACGGCACGATCCAGCGGCACCGGCCCCCTCCGGCGATGGTCATGCACTCATAAGGGGCCCCGCCGATCATCGCGCGCTGCTCCACGGTGCCCACCTGGCTCCGCGGGATCCGGCGGCATTCGGCTTCCGGTGCGGCCGGCTGTCCCGACCCGGCAGCGGCGTCGATCCGGCGCGCGGCCAGCAGGGTCTCGCAGGCTGTGACGGTCGTCGAGTCCTGCGCCAGGGCGCAAGTTATCCACGTCACGCTGGGGATCAGAGCCAGAGCCAATCGGACGCGCATCGCAACCTCGGTCGGCGCACCGGAGGAATCGCCGATCGATCGCGCGCCGCGGCCTTCAACGTCGCAACCGACATCCGAGTTGCCGCCGCTGCGGCGAAGGCGCACGAAAACGCCCGCCTTGCGGGCGGGCGTCTCGATCCTCAAGCGTCGGCATTCAGCGCTTGCTGGCCTTCGCCTTCCGAGCGGCGTACCGGGCATCGCGCTGGGCCTTCTTGGCCGCGAGTTCCGCGGACTTGCGCTCCTGCGCGGCGGCAAGCTCGGCGGCCTCGCGGGCGATCTGCGCGGCCAGCTCTGCTTCCTCGCGCTGACGCTTCTCCTCGGCCGCCTTCAGCTCGGCGGCGATGCGGGACGCCTCGCGCTCACGGGCGCGCTCCTCGCGCGCCCTGGTGATTTCGGCCCGAGCCTTGGCCTTGGCGATCACCTCCGGATCATCGGAAGGCGGTCGGGCCTTGAACTTGGCCAGCAGCGCGGCCTTGGCATTCTGGGAGTTCTGGCGGCGGTCGTCGAAGTTCCTGTAGTCGAATGCGCTCATCTGACCTTTCTCAGTTGCAAGCGTGAAGCGTGTCGCGGGGACATCCGTGTCTGTCGGTCAACGCGTGGTCCCGAAGCCGTCCCCGGACCTCAGAACCGTGCCGACCCATCGGCGTTGCCGATGGTTCGACCCGAGCGCTCGGTCGGCGCCGGAGCGCTCGGGTCGAACCAAACCTGAAATTTCGGACAGCCCTTAACCAGAGCTCCATTCCATATGCAATCGCCGCGTCGGGCGCGGACTGCCGACACAGCGACAATTGCGGTTGTCTCTGTAAGAGTTTCATCCAGCGATGCAGAAAAACATCAGACGGACGGTCGATCACGGGACGGGTGTTCGATCGGCACCGCGCATCAAGCGTTGTCCGCGCCTGTCGCGCAGATAGGGCGCGCCGTTCTGGGAGGCAAGGTCGATGCGGGAGCGTGGAGGGCGCCGCGGCGCGATCGGTCGGCAAGTCTCGGCGCGGTCATCCGCGCTGAGCCGATTGCACTTCATCGATCAGCTCTTCGCAAACGACAACGCAGACCTGCACTTCTCACATCGGCCACTTGGAAGAGCGCCCACTTCAGAAGTCGGCGATGTGACGGTCCCACGCCCGGTCTCGTGGAATCGGACCACGCCTGGACTCGACCCTGGGTCCCGCGTCGGACGAAGTTGCCCAACGATCAGGCAGACAATGCGTCCCTACACTCAGCAGTGGCGCGGGCGAGACCTGCTGATTTACTGTGCAGTCTTCGTGGAGCCAAGGCAGACAGGGCCGGGATCGTCGGAGCAGAAATGTCGCCTCTCCCGATTGCGGCGTCGATCGGGGCGATCTAGCCCGTCTGTAGGGGTGCGGCGACGCCGGGCGCACGATCCGCGACAAGCGTGGGACCGGGTCCGGGCCGGCACCGATTGGTCGGGCGACGCGGCCGGAGCTCAGGAGCGACGTGAAAATCGGGTCTCGTCACGAGGTGCGACTCGTAGCGTCGGCGACAACAAGCCCTCGGAAGCGAGCGGCACGCGCCCTGCTTCGACTTCGATGTTCGTCCGCACGTCTGGCAAGGTCGAGAATCGTGACACCCGAGACCTCATCCTTCGATCCCGAAGCGTATGCCGACGCCGTGTCGGGTCTGCTCGCTCTGGAGCTCGATCCGACCTGGATGTCGGCGATCGCGGCCAATCTTCGTGTCCTGGCCGCAGCTGCCGAATTGGTAAGCGAGTTCTCGATTCCCGATGAACTCGAGGCCGCGCCGAGGTTCGAGGCATGAGCCCGCCCGCTGACGCCGCATCGATCTCTGCCGCCGTCGCCGGCGCGCAGATCAGTGCCCGCACCGTCACCTTGGACGTCCTCGACCGGATCCGCCGCTTCGACGGCCGCGTGAACGCCTTCACCGATGTGCTCGCCGAGCGTGCCCTGGACCGGGCCGATGGGCTCGACGCCGCCATCCGCGAGGGCGCCCGGATCGGGCCGCTGGCCGGCGTGCCGTTCGCGGTCAAGAACCTGATCGACATCGAAGGCCTCCCCACCCGGGCGGGCTCGAAGATCAATCGGGCGTCTCCCCCGGCCCAGCGGGACGGTGCCCTGGTCCGGCGGCTCGAAGCGGCCGGGGCGATCCTCGTCGGCGGCCTCAACATGGGCGAATACGCCTACGACTTCACCGGCGAGAACGTCCACGACGGGGACGCCCACAACCCGCACGCCCTCGGCCATATGACCGGCGGCTCGTCCAGCGGATCCGGGGCGGCGCTGGCCGCCGGGATGGTGCCGCTGACGCTCGGCTCGGACACGAACGGCTCGATCCGGGTCCCGTCCGCCTTCTGCGGCTGTTTCGGCCTGAAGCCGACCTATGGACGGCTCAGCCGGGCGGGGAGCTTCCCCTTCGTCGGCAGCCTCGACCATCTCGGACCCATGGCCCGAAGCGTCACCGACCTCGCCCTGGCCTACGACGCGATGCAGGGGCCGGACCCGGACGATCCGGTGGCGACGACCCGGCCGCCGGAGCCGGTCCTGCCGATCCTCGAATCGGGGATCGACGGACTGCGGATCGCAATGGCGGGCGGCTATTTCGCCCGCGGCGGCGATCCGGACGCCTTCGCGGCGGTGGCGCGCGTCGCCGAGGCCCTCGGAACGCGGCGCACCGTCGAATTGCCGGAGGCGCACCGCGCCCGGGCGGCCGCCTACCTGATCACCGCGGCCGAAGGCGCCACGCTCCATCTCGACCGCCTGCGCACCCGGCCGGGGGACTTCGACCCGGCGGTGCGGGACCGACTGATCGCCGGCGCGATGATCCCGGCCCCCTTCGTCGAGCGGGCGCAGCGCTTCCGCCGCTGGTACCGCGGCGCCGTGCTCGACCTGTTCGGCACCGTCGACGTGATCCTGGCCCCCGCTACCCCCTGCCGGGCGCCGAAGGGCGGACAGACCCACTTCGTCCTCGACGGCGTGAGCCTGCCGGTGCGCGCCAATATCGGCGTGTTCACGCAGCCGATCTCGTTCATCGGCCTGCCGGTGGTCGCCGCGCCGGTCTGGCTCGACGACGGCTTGCCGCTCGGCGTTCAGGTGATCGCAGCCCCCTGGCGCGAGGATCTCGCGCTGCGCGTCGCCCGCCACCTCGAACGCACCGGTATCTGCACGGCGCGCATCGCGGAGCTGACCTGATGGTGATCGACGATCCCGCCGTGAAGGCCGAGGTCGAGGCCGCGTTCCAGGCCTACGAGACGGCGCTGACCACCAACGACGTTCCCACCCTGGAGGCCTTGTTCCGGGACGATCCGCTGACCATCCGGTACGGCATCGGCGAGAACCTCTACGGCATGGACGCGATCCGCGCCTTCCGCCGCGCCCGCTCGCCCGTCGGCCTGGAGCGCACTTTGGCGCAGACGCAGATCACCACCTACGGGCGCGACTTCGCCACCGCCATGACGCTGTTCAGCCGCGCCAACGCCCCGGGAAAGATCGGCCGCCAGAGCCAGACCTGGGTGCGCTTTCCGGAAGGCTGGCGGGTGGTGGCCGCGCATGTCAGCCTAATCGACGCCGATTAGGTCCGCGCGCAGCCCAATCGCGGTGTTGGGCGGAGATCTGGCGGCAGCGCATCGGGCCGGTCGTGCGCGCGGACCCTTTGCCGGGCGCAAAGACCGCCAGCGGAGTGCGCGCCGAGACCCAGCACGCGCCATCGCGCAGCGTTGCTCTGACCTTTCGGTGCCGCTGCGCGGCGCTGTTCGCGCTGGGTCCCGGATCCGGTTCCACTCCGCTCGACCGGTCCGGGACAGGGCGCACCGTAAGCCTGCGCGGGTCGCTGGGCGACTGGCCGCCGGCTTGCATACGGTCGGGCGTATGCCGTGCCCTCGTGGTTCGGCCCCACGCGAGCACCCGACATACGATGTTGTTACGCCTGAAGAAACTCGGCGCCCGTGCGGCGCTGGCCGGCGCCCTGGCGCTTTCCGCGAGCACTGCCGCCCTCGCGCAGGGAACGCTGCGGATCGGCATGACCGCCTCCGACATCCCGCTGACCACCGGCCAGACCGACAATGGCGGCGAGGGCATGCGGTTCCTCGGCTACACGGTCTATGACGGGCTCATCAATTGGGACCTGTCGAGCGCCGAGCTCGCCTCCGACCTCGTGCCGGGGTTGGCCACAAGCTGGAGTGTCGACGCCACCGACAAGACCAAGTGGACTTTCAAGCTGCGGCCCGGCGTGAAATTCCACGACGGCTCGGACTTCACCGCCGACGCGGTGGTCTGGAACCTCGACAAGCTCCTGAAGGCCGACGCGCCGCAATATGATCCGCGCCAGTCCGCGCAGGGCAAGACCCGCATCCCGGCGGTGGCGACCTACCGCGCCGTCGATCCGATGACCATCGAGATCACCACCAAGGCCCCCGACGCGACGCTGCCCTATCAGATCGCCTGGATCATGATGTCGTCGCCGGCCCAGTGGGAGAAGCTCGGCAAGTCCTGGGACGCCTTCGCCAAGCAGCCCTCGGGCACCGGCCCGTGGAAGCTGACCCTGTTCGCCCCGCGCGAGCGTGCCGAGATGGTGCCGTTCAAGGAGTACTGGGACAAGGACCGCGTTCCGAAGCTCGACAAGCTCGTGCTGATCCCGCTCCCCGAAGCCAATGCCCGGACCGCCGCGCTCCGCTCGGGTCAGGTGGACTGGATCGAGGCGCCCGCACCCGACGCGGTGGAGTCGCTCAAGAGCGCCGGCTTCACCATCGTCACCAACGCCTATCCGCACAACTGGACGTGGCACCTCTCGCGGGTGGAGGGCTCGCCCTGGAACGACATCCGCGTGCGTAAGGCGGCCAACCTCGCCATCGACCGCGAGGGGCTGAAGGAACTGCTCGGCGGCCTCGCCATCCCCGCCAAGGGCTTCATGCCGCCCGGCCACCAGTGGTTCGGCCACCCGACCTTCGACATCAAGTACGATCCGGAGGCCGCCAAGAAGCTGCTCGCGGAAGCCGGCTACAGCCCGGCCAAGCCCCTGAAGCTGAAGGTCGCGATCTCCGCCTCGGGCTCGGGCCAGATGCAGCCGCTGCCGATGAACGAGTTCATCCAGCAGAACCTCGCCGAGGTGGGCATCCAGGTCGACTACGAGGTGGTCGAGTGGAACACGCTGATCAACATCTGGCGGGCCGGCGCCAAGGCCGACATCTCCCGCGGCGTCTCGGCGATCAACTACTCGTACTTCATCCAGGACCCATTCACCGGCTTCATCCGCCACCTGCAGTGCAACCTCGCCCCGCCGAACGGCACGAACTGGGGTTATTACTGCGACCCGGCGATGGACAAGCTGTTCGATCAGGTCCGCAACACCTTCGACAAGGCCGAGCAGACGAAGGTGCTGCAGAAGATCCACGAGAAGTACGTCGACGACGCGCTGTTCGTCATGATCACGCACGACGTGAACCCGCGGGCGATGAGCCCGAAGGTGAAGGGCTTCGTCCAGGCGCAGAACTGGTTCCAGGACTTCTCGAAGATCACCATCGCCACGGCGGGGCGGTAGCCGGGCGAGACACATCTCTCCTCCCCCTTGTGGGGAGGAGCCGGAGGTGGGGGTCGTGCAGGATCGAGCACCGCGACTCTTTCTGCACCACCCCCACCCCTAACCCCTCCCCACAAGGGGGAGGGGAACAGCGTCGGCTATGCAGACAACAGGCCCTTGAATGCTCCTCTACACCCTCAAACGACTGGTCTACGCGACGCCCGTGGCGTTCGGGGTCAGCGTGGTCTGCTTCCTCCTCGTCCACCTCGCGCCGGGCGATCCGCTGAGCGCGATCCTGCCCGTCGATGCCACGCAGTCGATGATCGACGAGATGCGCGCCGCCTACGGTTTCGATAAGCCGCTGCCGGTCCAGTACCTGATCTGGCTCTGGCACGTGCTGCACGGGGACCTCGGCATCTCGATCGCCACCGGCCGGCCGGTGCTGGGCGAGGTCAGCCGGGCCGTGGTGAATTCGCTGATCCTCGCCTCCGTGGCGACCGTGATCGGCTTCACCTTCGGCACGCTGTTCGGCTTCGTGGCGGGCTACCACCGCAACTCCGTGGCCGACCGGGCGGCCTCGGCGCTCTCGGTCTTCGGCGTGAGCGTGCCGCATTACTGGCTCGGCATGGTGCTGGTGATCGTGTTCTCGGCGACGCTGGGCTGGTTGCCCCCGACCGGCGCCGGGCCCGACGGCTCCGGCAACTGGCGGCCCGACTTCGATCACCTGCGCTACCTGATCCTGCCGGCGGTCACGATGTCGGTGATCCCGATGGGCATCATCGCCCGCACGGTCCGGGCGCTGGTCGCCGACATCCTGTCCCAGGACTTCGTCGAGGCCCTGCGCGCCAAGGGCATGGATGAGCGCGGCGTGTTCAAGCACGTCGTGCGCAACGCCGCCCCGACCGCGCTCGCCATCATGGGCCTGCAGCTCGGCTACCTGCTCGGCGGCTCGATCCTGGTCGAGACCGTGTTCGCGTGGCCCGGCACCGGCTTCCTCCTAAACGCCGCGATCTTCCAGCGCGACCTGCCCCTTCTCCAGGGCTCGATCCTCGTGCTGGCGATGTTCTTCGTGCTCCTCAACCTCCTGGTGGACGTGATGCAGACCGCCCTCGACCCGCGCATCGAGCGCGCCTGAGCCGGAGCCCGATGATGACCGCTCCCATCACCGCGGCCTCCCTCGCCCTCGACGGCGGCGTCCTCGCCGCCGAGGACGCCGCGCCCGAGGCCGCCTTCGTCCCGTCGCGGGGCTTCTGGGGCCATGTCGGCCACCGGCTGGTGCGCGACCCCGTCGCCATGGCGGCCGGCGCCGTGATCCTGCTGGTCGTGCTGATCGCGATCCTGTCGCCCTGGATCACGCCGATGGATCCCTACAAGGGCTCCATGCTGCGTCGCCTCAAGCATGTCGGCGACGCCACCTATTGGCTCGGCTCCGACGAGCTCGGCCGCGACATGATCAGCCGGCTGATGCTGGGCTCGCGCCTGTCGCTGTTCATCGGCGTCACGCCGGTGCTGATCGCCTTCGTGATCGGCTCGGGCATCGGGATTCTGGCCGGCTATGTCGGCGGCTGGACCAACACGATCCTGATGCGCACGATCGACGTGTTTTTTGCGTTCCCCTCCGTGCTGCTGGCCATCGCGCTGTCAGGGGCGCTCGGCGCCGGCATCTTCAACTCGATCGTCTCGCTGACCTGCGTGTTCGTGCCCCAGATCGCCCGGGTGGCCGAGAGCGTCACCACGGGCATCCGCAAGCGCGACTACATCGACGCCGCCAAGCTCTCGGGCGCCTCGGCGCTGACGATCATGCGCGTGCAGGTGCTCGGCAACGTCGTCGGGCCGATCTTCGTCTACTCCACGAGCCTGATCTCGGTCTCGATGATCCTGGCCTCGGGCCTCTCGTTCCTCGGCCTCGGCGTGCGCCCGCCGGAGCCCGAATGGGGCCTGATGCTCAACACCCTGCGCACCGCGATCTACGTGAACCCGGTCGTCGCCGCGCTCCCGGGCGTCTGCATCTTCATCGTCTCGATCGCCTTCAACCTGTTCTCGGACGGCCTGCGCGCCGCCATGGAGATTCGCCAGTGAGCGTCATCCCGGACGCCCCCGATCCGTTCGCCCGCGACCGCGGCGGACCGGCCCAGCCGCTCCTGTCGGTGTCGGGCCTCACCAAGCATTTCCCGGTCCGCAAGGCCGGCGGCAAGAAACAGGTGGTCCGCGCCGTCGACGGCGTCGATTTCGACGTCCTGAAGGGCGAGACGCTGGGCATCGTCGGCGAGTCCGGCTGCGGCAAGTCCACCACCGCCAAGCTGCTCATGGGCCTGATCGAGCGCGATTCCGGCGCCATGCTGTACGACGGCCAAGCGATCGGCGAGCGCGCCATGCCGTGGCGGGCCTATCGCCGGCAGGTCCAGATGGTCTTCCAGGACAGCTACGCGTCGCTCAACCCGCGCATGACCGTGGAGCAGTCGATCGCCTTCGGCCCGAAGGTGAACGGCGTGCCGGGCCGCGAGGCGGTGGAGCGCGCCCGCGCGCTGCTCGCCCGGGTCGGCCTGGAGCCGAAGCGCTTCGCCGGGCGCTACCCGCACGAAATCTCCGGCGGCCAGCGCCAGCGGGTCAACATCGCCCGCTCGCTCGCCCTGGAGCCGCGGCTGGTGCTCCTCGACGAGGCGGTCTCGGCGCTCGACAAGTCGGTGGAGGCGCAGGTGCTGAACCTCCTCCTCGACCTCAAGGCCGAGTTCGGCCTGACCTACATCTTCATCAGCCACGACCTGAACGTCGTGCGCTTCATCTCCGACCGGGTGATGGTGATGTATCTCGGCCGGGTCGCCGAGATCGGCCCGTCCGACACGGTGCTCGACGCCCCGGCCCATCCCTACACCGAGGCTCTGCTCGCCTCGATGCCGTCCCTCGACCCCGACAACCGCACGCAAGCCGCGCTGCTGCAGGGTGATCCGCCGAACCCGATCGACCCGCCCTCCGGCTGCCGCTTCCATCCGCGCTGCGCCCTCGCGGAGGGGGTCTGCGCCGAGAGGGAGCCGCCGCTCGACGCGATCCGGCCGCTTCACCGCGTGGCCTGCCTCGCCCGCCAGCCCGGCTCCGGCCATTCCGCAGCGCCGTCGGAGGCGCTCGCAGCATGAGCAGTTCGATTCCCACCCCTTCCTTAGAACCCGCCGTCACGCTCAAGGACCTGCGCGTCGCCTTCGGCAAGGTGCAGGTCGTCGATGGTGTCGATCTCACCCTGGAGCGCGGTCAGGCGCTGGCGCTCATCGGCGAATCCGGCTCCGGCAAGAGCGTGACGCTTCGCGCAATCCTGCGCCTGTTCCCGGAGGGCCGCAGCCGGATCGAAGGACAGATCCTGGCGGCCGGCCAGGACGTGCAGGCGCTGACCAAGCGCCAGCTCGCCGACTTCCGCGGCGGCGACGTCTCGATGATCTTCCAGGAGCCGCTTCTGGCCTTCGACCCGGTCTACACGGTCGGCCAGCAGATCACCGAGGCGATCCGGCGGCACGAAAAGATTTCCAAGGACGAGGCCCGCAAGCGGGCGCTGGCCCTGTTCGAGCGGGTGCGGATCCCGAGCCCGGAGCGGCGCCTCGACAACTACCCGCACGAGATGTCGGGCGGCATGCGCCAGCGGGCCATGATCGCCCTGGCGCTCGCCTGCCGACCGCAGGTCCTCCTCGCCGACGAGCCGACCACGGCGCTCGACGCCACGGTGCAGATCCAGGTCCTGCTGCTGCTCCGCGAGTTGCAGCGCGATCTCGGCCTGTCGATCATCATCGTCACGCACGATCTCGGCGCGGCGGTCGAGGTCGCCGACCGGATCGCCGTGATGTACGCCGGCAAGATCGTCGAGACCGGCACGGCGCATCAGGTGGTGCTGAACCCGCACCATCCCTACACGATCGGCCTGCTGCGCAGCCGGGCCGAGGGGGCGCTCGCCAAGGGCTCGCGGCTCCAGACCATCCCGGGCAGCCCGCCCGACCTCGCCAACCGCCCGCCGGGCTGCCCCTTCGCGCCGCGCTGCTTCCTCGCCGAGGAACGCTGCCGCCGGGAGATGCCGCCGGTCGCCGCGATCGCCCCCGGCCATCAGGTCGCCTGCTGGCGGACCGAGGAGGCCTCGGCCGCCTACCGCGCCGGCCCGACGCCGGTCCGCGCCGCGGAGCCCGTCCCGGCCTGACCTCGACGCCTCCGCGCGGAGCCTTTATCCGGCTTCGGGCGGTTCCGCGGCGGAGGGCCGCCGCCGAACCGGCCGCCCGGACGTCACGATGAGCCATGTCCTTTCCGGGCGGATCCCCTCGGAGATCCTGCTCGTCCCCCGGGGCGAAGCCGGCCACTTCCTGCCGGCCGCGCTCGGCTGGATGGGAAAGCCGATCACCGTCACGGCGGACCCGGGCGCGGCGCATCACGCGCTGTGCCTGCCCGTCCTCGACTTCGTCCGCCTCGGCTTTCCGGAGGCGAACGGGAGGCTCGATCTGCTCCAACCGGACGACGTTGAGAACCTGCGCGCCGGGCGCGCGGCGCTGCTCCTCGACCTCTCGAACGAAGGCCCGGGCTTGCACGCACCGACCTTCGCGGCGCTCCACCGCAATCTGGCAGCGTTGGGGATTCCCCGCGAGCGGGTCATCCTGGTCTCGCAGAACCCGGTGCTGCGGCTGGATTACGAGCGGCTCTACGGCGAAGGCTTGCGCTTCTGGACCTTCGAGTTCTTTCCGCTCCAGGTCGCCCTCTGGCTCGACGCGGAGGCCGGACCGCGCCTCTTCCCGCAGCACCCGCTCGACCGCACCGGCTACGCGCCGTTCGCGCGAACCTCGGGTCCAGCCCGCTTCCTGTGCCAGAACGCGGCCCTGCGCTGGCACCGGGTGCTGCTCTACCGCTGGTTCCAGCTCAGCGGCCTCGACCGGGACGGGCTGATCTCCTTCCACGGGATCGGCGCCGACAACCCGAAGGCGGGCGGCATCGACGTCTTCCACGCCCCGCCGGAGATCGAGGCGGCCTTCGCGCCGCTCCTCGCCGATATCGGCGACTGGATCCCTCGTCAGGCGCAGCGGATCGACGCCGATCAGGGGACCGACATGGTCATGACCCTGGACCGGCAGGCCTACGCCGCGTGTGACCTGACCGTGATCTCGGAGACCGACTTCTTCGAGCCCGGCGTCGAGCGCATCACCGAGAAGTCGCTGAAGGCCGCGGCGACCGGGCTGCCCTTCGTGATGGTCGGCGCCCCGCGGGCCGTGGCGCGGCTGTCCGAACTCGGCTTCGAGACCTTCGGCAACCTGATCGATCACCAGTACGACCGGGTCGCCGAGCCGGTGGAGCGCCTGCCGCAGGTGTTCCGGTCGATCGAGCGGGCCTGGGCTTCATGCAAGGGCGACCGCGCCGCCTGGCACCGCCGGGCGCGGGAGCAGGCCCTGGCGAACGTCGCCCATGCGCGGCGGGGGCTCCTGGCGCAGTTGGACCGGGTGATGGTGAGGCCGCTCGTCTTGCGCCTCGCCCGGTTCGCGGAGACGGGCGAGATCGCCCACTGACCGGATGTCGCCGTGATCGCGGAGCCGTCACGTCCGGAGCACCAGTGCGGCGCCTGCGGCCGCGGCCATTTCGTCCCGGTGCCGTTCTGCCCGTTCTGCGGGGCCCGCCAGGGCACGCCCCCCTGCGACGCCCCTGCGGATACGCGCAAGGCCATCGGCCCGGATCGCGCCAGCCCGCCGGATGCCGCCTCGACCCCACCCGCGATCGAGACGGCGCCGCCGAGCCGTCCGCGACCGGATCCGCCCGGACAGCCGAGGCCGCATCCCGCGGTGCGGACGTCATTACCGTCGCGCCGCAGCCTCCGGCTTAGCCACGTCCTTCTGGCGGCCCTCATGGTCGGTGCGCTCGCCGACCTCGCGCTCGAACGACGGAAGGGTGCGCCGGCGCCTTGGCAGATCGCGATCGGGCCGGCTTGGACGTCCCTGGCGCTGGCACCGCTCCAGGTCGCGCCGCAGCTGCGCTTGTCCGGCGACGGTACTTTCAGCCTGCGGATCGACGGGACGCGCGTTGTGCGCGTCGCGCCGGAGGAGGGAATCACGATCGGGACGCCCTACCTGCGTAGCCTCGAACTGCGGGCCGCGCGCCCGGTGGTGATCACGCTGACGCCGCAGCGGGACTGACGGCACCCGCGCCGCGCAGCGCCTCGGCCATGCGCCGCACCGCCGGCTCGATGGCGCGTTCCGGGACCGCGGCGTATCCGAGGAGCAACCCCGGCTCCGGCACCCCGGCGTGATAGGCCGACAGCGCGACCGCGGAGATCCCGGCCTGCCCGAGCGCCGCCGCGGCGGCCGCATCGGTGAGGGCGGAAGTCCACGCCGGCCCCGGTCGAGCGACGAGGTGCATCCCGCCCTCCATCGGGGCAATCGACACGACATCCGCGGCGCAGCGGCTCGCCGCCTCGACCAGCGCGGCCTGTCGGAGGTCGTAGAGCCGTCGCGTGCGGCGCAGATGACCGGCGAGGTGGCCGTCCTCGATGAAGCGCGCGAGCGCCCATTGGCCGATCCCGGGCGGCGCGGGACCGATCTCGGCGAGGGCTTGGTTCACCGGCGCCACGAGCCCGCGCGGCAGGACGAGGAAGCTGAGGCCGAGGGCCGGCAGCAGAAGTTTCGAGAAGCTGCCGACGTAGATGACCCGGCCGGACCGATCGAGGGCGCGCAGCGGCGCGAGCGGGCGGCCGGCATACCGATAGGCGCCGTCGTAATCGTCCTCGACGATCCAGCCGCCGGCCGCATCCGCCCAGGCCAGGAGATCGAGTCGGTTCTCCAGGCTCATGGCATGGCCGAGGGGATAGTGATGGGCCGGCGTCACCACGGCGAGGCGCGCCCCCGGCGCCAGGGACGCGGCCCGGCCCGCCGAGAGGCCGCCGGGACCGATCGGCACCGGCACTGTCCTGAGTCCGGCATTCGCGAGCGCCTGCGCGATGCCGGGAAAGCCCGGCTCCTCGACCAGGGCCGTCTCCCCCGGATCGAGCAGCAGTTCCGCGAGCAGCCGCAGGCTCTGGCGGATGCCCGCCGTGACGATGACGTCGTCCGCCGTACAGGCGACGCCCCGGATCTGCCCGAGATAGGTGGCGATGGCGCCCCGGAGCGCGGGGGAGCCGCGCGAATCGGGCCGCTCCACCGCGCCGTGCCGCCATTCGGCCTGGAGCAGGCGCGCCCAGACTGCGTACGGAAAGGCATCCGGGGCCGGACGGCCGAGGGCGAAGGCGTCGGCGGCGCCGGGCTCCGCCATGAAGCGCTTCTCCGATGCGTCGACGAGGCGGGTGCCGCGACGCGACAGATCCGGCATCCACGCCGGCGCGAGCGCCGCATCCCGGGCCGGGAACGGCACGCTGTCGTCCGGAAGCGTCGCGGCCACGCGGGTCGAGGAGCCGGGCCGCGCCATGAGGTAGCCCTCGGCCGTGAGCTGTTCCAGGGCGAGGATCACCGTGCCGCGGGCGCAGCCGAGATCCGCGGCCAGCACCCGCGACGCGGGGATCCGGGCGCCGCGCGGGAGGCGCCGGTCGAGGATCGCGGCGCGAAGGGCTTCCCGGAGCTGCGCGTGGAGCGGCAGGGAGGAGGCGTCGAGGCTGAGGGAGAGGGGCGGGATCGCCCGAGCCATGGGATGAAGCGGTCCAGTCACGTTTCGGAAACTGGACCTTTCTCCTGGTCCGCCGACCGGTCAATCCGGGTTCCGCGGTGACACCGCCGAGCTTCGTTCCGAGACCCGCTTCCATGTACCAGCCGCCGCATTTCCGCGAGGACTCCCGGAGCGCGCAGCACGCGCTGATCCGCGCCCGACCGCTCGGCCTCCTCGTGACGGCCGGACCGGCGGGGCTACTGGCGAACCCGATCCCCTTCCTGCTCGACGACACCGGCCCGCACGGGACCCTGCGCGCGCATCTCGCGCGGGCCAACCCGCAATGGCGGGAGCTGACCGCGGTCGAGGAGTGCCTCGTCGTGTTCCAGGGCGTCCAGGGCTACGTCAGCCCGAGCTGGTACGCGAGCAAGCGCGAGCACGGGCGCGTGGTGCCGACGTGGAACTACGCGACGGTTCAGGCCCGAGGCCGCCCGCGGGTGATCGACGACCCGGTCTGGCTGGGGCGCCAGGTCGCCGACCTCACGGCGCTGCGCGAGGACACCCGCGCCGAGCCTTGGGCGGTTTCCGACGCACCGGAGCCGTTCGTGGCGGCGCAGGTGCAGGCCCTGATCGGGGTGGAGATCCCGATCGCGCGCATCGAAGGCAAGTGGAAGATGAGCCAGAACAGGTCCGAGGCCGACCGGCACGGCGTCATCGCGGGATTGCGTGCCGAGGGCGCGTCGGACCTCGCCGGGCTGGTGGCCGAACGGAGCAACCCATGAGCGCGCGCGTCAACGCTTACGGCCAGCCCATCGGCCCGGCCCTGCCGGACTGGACGCCGCGCCTACATCCGCCCCGCACGCCGATGGAGGGCCGGACCTGCCGCGTCGTGCCCCTCGACGCCAAGGCCCACACGGCGGCCCTGTTCGCGGCCTACAGCGCCGCATCCGACCGGCGCGGCTGGACTTATCTCGGGGACGAGATGCCGGAGAGCGTGGCCGCCTATCGGGCGCGCCTCGACGCGATGACGGCGAGCCGGGATCCGCTGTTCCACGCGATCCTCGACCGGGAAAGCGACGCCCCCCTCGGCATCGCCTCGTATCTCCGGATCGATCCCCCCAACGGCGTGATCGAGGTCGGCCATCTCCATTTCGGGCCGGGCCTGCAGCGGACGCCGGCCTCCACCGAGGCCATGGCCCTGATGATGGCGCGGGCCTTCGACGAACTCGGGTATCGCCGCTACGAATGGAAATGCGACAGCCTCAACGCCCCCTCCCGGGCGGCGGCCCTGCGCCTCGGCTTCACCTTCGAAGGCATTTTTCGCAACGCCACGGTGGTGAAGGGCCGCTCGCGCGACACGGCGTGGTTCTCGATCACCGACGCCGAGTGGCCGGCGGTCCGCGCCGGCTTCGCGGCGTGGCGCGACCCGTCGAACTTCGACGCGGAGGGCCGGCAGCGGCGCGGACTCGCGGATTTGCGCGCGGCGGCCGGGTGACCGAGCCGGCGCACGCTCGAAGCGGCAGCCTGAGGATCGGGCGCTACGGGTCCATCGCGAGCATCGCGAAGCTCGCCAGCCAATGCGTGCCCATGTAGTGGGCCGTCAGGTGCGGGAGGCTGGTCTCCAGATGAATCTCCGCCGCCTCCAGCATCGCGGATCGGCGGGGATCGGTGGTCGGCAATGCTCCCGCCAGGGCGCGGAAGCACCACGCGCGGCTGAGGTTGAGGCCGTCGAGATGCGCGATCTTGCCGTCGCTGCGCGCCGACACAACCGCCGGCTCGAACAGGGTCATGGGCTGGCGGGACGCGAGGCGCGGCAGGAAGCGATCGAACCAGGGCCGGAACCGCGCGGGCGGCAGGAGCCGGCGCATGCACTCGGCCTCGATCAGCGCCGACGAGAGGAAGTCGTCCCCGCCCGGCTCGCCCCAGGCGGGGCAATCCGCGTCCGCCGCCGTACCAGGTCTCGGCCGTGTCGACCAGGAGCCTGACCAGAGCCGTGTCACCCACGCCCTCGGCATAGTCGAAGGCCATCCGCAACGCGAAGGCGGTGTTGAAGTGCGTTCCCACGCGGACCGGGTAGCGCGCAACGGGCAGGAAATCCCGAAACCGCTGCGCGAACAGCGCCGCCAGCGGTGCGAGGGCACGCGACCAGCGCGGCTCCGGCAGATGTGACAGCTCATCGGCGAGCTTGAGAAGCCACGCCCATCCGTACGGGCGCTCGAACCCCCGCGTGGTCTGCGCGACGAGGTAGGCGCATTCTCCGCCGATCGTCGCCGGTGTCAGGTGCCGATCGAACAGGGTGCGGATCGCGCCCGCCTGCGCTCCGTCCGGAAAGCGCCGGAGCACGCGCGCCAGGAGCCAGTAGCCGTGGACGCAGGAATGCCAATCGAAGCTGCCATAGAAGACCGGATGCAGGCTCGACGGCGTGCGCGCGTCCTCCGGCCCCGCGAGGACATGGTCCAGCTTGTTGGGATATTCCTGGACGACATGCCCGAGCGTGACGGCGGCGAAGCGGCTGGCGACCTCGGCGGTCAGGGTGTGTCGCACGGGAGCCTCCTGGCATGGTCGGACCGCATGCCCGGTCAACCGCCAGGATATCCGTTTCCGCGCGCACGCGGTGGTAATCCTGCCGCTGCCGCGCCGCCGCACCCGGGAGGAACGCGCCACGACGGGTCGCTCCAAGAGCGTTCGGACGCCCACCCCGCCCGCGGCCGGGCAGACCGGCCTTCGATCGCACCGATTCGATCATCACAAAAGCGCGTCCTAGGGATTTTGGCCTAGAGCCGGCTCTCGAGGATTGATTATGGTCACGTCACGTCTCGGGCGGCGTGATGATGAAGTGGTCGAGAACAGGTCTCGCAGGCACAACCGTCGCACTGGCGGCGCTATCGGGCCCTCTCCCCGCCGGGGCCCTCGACAGGCACCTCCTGCCGGAGACCGCGCGCTACGTCCGCGACCCGACCTGTCGCACCGTCGACGTCGTGAAGCCGACACTTCGGCCGCACACCCACCCGCTTGACGGCAGGATCAGTCCGAATCCGGCCGAATCGGCCATGAGCCAGGGCGACAGCGCGATCTGCTTCGCCTACGCCACCGCCGACATGATCTCGCAACGCGAGGGCATGACCGTCTCGGCCCTGGACGTCGCCACGCAATACTACTTCGCCGACGCGAACCAGCTCACCGCCTCATCCGATCCGGCGCTGCGGCGCTACCTGCGTGCGCATCCGCGGACGCTGACCGAGATTTTGGAGGATCGGAACGACACCGATGTGAGCCGCGACCACAATCCCGAGCAGCTGCCGTATTTCGACAAGCTGGAGGACGGGCAGGAGGATACCGCCGCCTTGCTCTACAACGTGCCCGGACTGTGCCCGGACCGGGACCTGCCGTCCTTCGACGGCTACGCCCAGCACGCCATTTTCTTCGCGAAGCTGCGCTATCGGGCGCGCATGACGCTGCACAACCGGAGCTATCGCAGCCTCGCCGCCACGGTCGAGAAGCTGCGCAATCCTCGCTCGGATCCGTTCAACGCCGGCTGGCTGGCTCAGGTCGCGCGCGCGTGCAAGCGGAGACCCCTCCCGGTGCCCCTGCTCCCGATCTCCTACCGCATCGCCGACAATCAGCTCGACTTCATGGACCGGCTCGCGCACGGTCATCCGCCGACCCGCGCGGAAGGCGATCGCCTGCTCGGCATGATCGACTACGCCCTCGACCACGACCGTACGCCGACGATCGGCTACAGCTGGTACCTGCTCGAGGACCGCGACGCGAAGGATCCGGATATGGCGGCGGACCATTCCAGCACCCTGCTGGGACGACGCCGGGTCGCCGGGTCTTGCCAGTATCACCTGCAGGACAACACCGGAGAATACTGTGCGCGGATGCGTCCGGGCATTGCCGAGCGCTGCCGGCTCGGACGGATCTGGGTGACCGAGGAGGAGCTGCGGCGGACCCTGTACAGCGTCATCTACCTGCGATAGCGGGCTGCCGCTCCAACGCCCGGGTTAGGCCGGGCACCGGATCGTGTGTCGCGAACGGGCCCGGTTGTGGTCTGAGCCTGATTGGCGCCGCCCGGCCCACCGGGAACGCGGGCCCGCGTCACGCGCCCGCGGCTAGGAAGGCCTCCGCACTGCGCAGGCTCAGCGCCATGATGGTGAGCGCCGGGTTGGCGGCGAGCGAACTCGGGAAGGTCGAGCCGTCGCAGATCCACAGATTGTCGATGTCGAAACTCCGTCCGTACGGGTCGACCACGGCGCTCGAACCGTCGTGCCCCATCCGGCAGGTTCCGATCGTGTGGGCGACGCGTTCCAGCACCCAGATGTCCGTCGCGCCGGCCTCCTCCCACAGCCCGCGCATCACCTGCGTGGCGTGGGCATTGAGGCGGTTCTCGTTGGTGCCGTAGCCGAAGCTGATCTGCGCCTTGCGTATCCCGTGCCCGTCGCGTTCGTCCGAGAGCGTCAGCACATTGGTGTCACAGGGCAGGGTCTCGCCGTTGATGCCGATGCCGGCGAGGTTGTTGTAGCGGTCGAGGTAGTCGAGGAGCGGCTTACCCCACAGGCCGCGACCCCGGGCGACGGCGTTGCCGAAGGTCACGGGGACGACGCCGAGGCTCTGGATCAGGTAGCCACCCGCGAAGTCGGCCCCCTCGGCGCGGATGAAATCCTCGGTGATGAGCGAGGAGGGATAGCCGCGGTTCATCCGCACCTCGTGCGGGAAGGTGCCCCAGACCTGCGTCGCCACGTGGCCCATGTAGTTCCGGCCAATCTGGTCGCTGGAATTGGCCAGCCCGCAATGCAGCAGCAGCCGCGGCGTCTCGACGGCGCCGGCGCACAGGAAGACATGCGCGCAGCGCTGGCGCTTATCCTGGCCGTCCTGCCGGTAGACCACCGCGGTGATCCGCCCGTCGCTGCCGCGCTCCAGGCCGTGCACGAAGGCCTCCGCCCGGATCTCGGCGCCGCGGGCCAGAGCCAGCGGCAGGTAGGTGACGTCCATGCTGGCCTTGGCGCCGTTGCGGCAGCCCTGGTGGCAGTAGCCGCCATTGATGCAGGCGTTGCGCCGTGACCCCTCCTCCGACTGGAAGTCCCGCGAGACCACGGCGGCAGGCGCGGCGGCCCAGCGGATGCCTCGGGCATCGCACGCCTTCGCCATGATCTGCGCGGGGCCGTTGCGCGGCACCGGGGGCAGGGGGTAGCGGCGGCCGGCATCCCAGGGATAGGCTTGCGCTCCGGAGACGCCGAGGAAGCGCTCGACCCGCTCGTAGAACGGAATCAGCTCGGCGTGGTCGAGCGGCCAGTCGACCCCCTCGCCGGTCTCGGTGTGGAGCCTCAGGTCGCGGGCATCGGCCCGGGGCACGAAGGCACCCCAATGCAGCATCGAGCCGCCGACGCCGGTGCCGCTATTGTTCGCCCCGAAGGCCTCGGGCGTCGAGCCACCGCTCAGGCGCTCCTCGGTCCAGTAGATCTCGTCCGCCAAAGTCTCGTCGAAGGCGAAGCGCTCCGGCGTGAAGTTCGGCCCGGCCTCCAGGGCCACGACCTTGAGGCCCGCCGCGGCGAGGCGGGCGAGGAGCGGCGCGCCGCCCGCGCCGGTCCCGACGATGACCGCATCAACGACCTCGTCCGTGCGGTATGTACGCATGCCGTCGAGGTTCATCGCACCGCCTCCCCGTGAACCGGCCGCGGCTCCCAGGCCTCGGGCGCGTCCAGCCCGACTTCCCGGAAGCCGGGCAGCCCGTCGGCGATCTCCCCCGGACGGTCGCCGCCGGCGCCGATCCCCGAGAAGCCGATCCGGGCCAGAGCCACCGGATGTCCGAGCCAGAGCCGGACCGCGTCGGAGCGCAGGTCCTCGAACCAGAACCGCATCCGGTCGGCATCGAGCCGGCCGCCGAGCGCTTCTGGAACAGCGAGATCCGCGCGCGCGCAGAGGGTCAGCAGCGCATCCTGATGCGCGCCCTCCAGAACGACGAAAGGTCGCCGATGCACCGCCCGAGCCGCGGCATCCAGCGTGCGCAGGCCCGCACGATAGGCCTCCGGGTCCGGCGGCAGCGCCGAGAAGCGCCATCCGTCGCCACCGCCTGAGGCCAGCCGCCGGTCAAGGCGCGCCGCCAGATCGAGATGCGGCACCGGCATGATCCGGCCGAGGGCGGCGCGCAGGATCGCGAACTGCACCGGATCGAGGGCGTCCGGTCGGTAGGCGGGATCATCCGGAGCGGCACGCGCGTCGAGGGCATCGCGCAGCCGGCCATTCACCCGCTCGGACACGATCAGGGCCGCGTAGGCCGGCGGAACCCGAGGCCCGGATCGATCCGCACCGCCGGGACGGTCGCCCATGTGCGCGCGCAACCGGTCGGCTAGGGTCTCGGGTCGTTCCAGCGGCAGAAGGTGGCCGACGCCGTCGATCGTGAGGCAGCGGTGATCGGCGAGATGCGGCGCCATCAGGGCCCGCTGGGCATCCGCCCCCAGATCGGCATCCTCGGAACCCGCCAGAATCAGGGCCGGTGTACGCAGGACGCCGATGCGGCGCGACCAATCCTCCCGGGCCCCGGATTCGAGCCATGCCTTCCAGGCCGCGGGCGCGGCCTGCAGCACATCGGCCACCGCGCCGTCCTCGATCTCCGGTTCCAGTCGTGCCCCGACATTCTCCCGTATGAAGTCCCGCGCCTCGCGGCGGCGCGTCTCGGGATCGGCGTCGATCCAGGCGAGCATCCGGGCACGGCGATCGTCGGGGATCGGCTCCGGGCTCGGAGGCGACCCTGAGACCAGGATCAGGTCGGTGAGCCCGTCCAGTCCCGCCTGGCCGCCCTCGGCCCGCCGGGCCAGCACCAGCGCGACCTTGGCACCCATACTGTGGCCGGCGAGACCGAAGTGCTTCGGCGCCCGGCCGCGGATCACGTCGGCCACGCGATCGGCCATTGCGGCGACGGAATATCCCGCCTGGCCGGCTGAATCGCCGAAGCCGGGCAGCTCGACCGGAACGCAGATGGGCGAACCGTCGAGCGCCCGCGCGAGTCGCTCCCAACTTCGGGCACTTCCGCCGAGGAAGTGCAGGCAGAACAGGACTTCGGGTTCGGACATCGCGGAGACATCGCGCGAGCCCGCAATGCTTCAAGCGTACGCGACGCCGCATGGCCGGAGTCTTGATGGCCGAAGTGTCGGGGGCCGGATTGGCCCGCTCTCCAAGGCGTGCGATCAGGCGGCCGGGAGGATGCGCCGATGTCGGATCTCGAACGGGCTTGGCGGGTGGAGGAGGCCTGCCTCAACGCCTGGCCGAGCCCTCGCGAGCTTCTTGTCCACGGCTACCTTCTGCGCGCCGCCGGCGGGCGCTCGAAGCGCCAGAATTCCATGACCTCCCTGCGCGGAGGCGGTGCCCCGGAGCCGGCCCTCGCGGCAGCCCGGGCGATCTACAGCCGCCTCGGGCAGCGGATCATCGTCCGGATCCCGGCCATCGCGCCGCAGATGGAGCCGCTGCTCGCGTCATCCGACTACGCGGTCGTTGACGAGACCTGCACGCTGTACCGTGCCCTGGACGATCTTTCCGCCGGGATCGATCCGGCGGTCGCGGTCACCGCGGATCCCGGAGGCGACTGGCTGGCGCTCTGGGACGCGGTGAATCGAGCCGATGCGGCGGCCGCGCGGGTATTGCGCGAGACGGTCGCGGCCCTCGTCCTGCCACGGGCCTTCGCGGCTCTGGAGACGCAGGGCGGGATCGGCGCCATTGCCTTCGGGGTGCTCGACCGCGGATTGCTGGTGATCGAGTCGGTCGCCACCCCCGAACCCTTACGAGGCCGCGGCCATGCCCGGCGCGCCGTGGGGGCGCTGCTCCGCTGGAGCCGGGGGCAGGGGGCCCGGGCCGCCTGCCTGCAGGTCGTGGCGGCGAATACGCCGGCCCGGGCGCTCTACCGCGGGCTGGGATTCACGCGGGAGCTGTACCGCTACCATTACCGCGTCGGGCCGTTGCCGGTCTGACCGCCGTCGGGAGCGGCCGGACGCCGGACGAATGTGTTCGCGGCGGCTGAGGCGTTCCCCCGCGTCGGCACGGTTCGCTTCACGCCGCGCGCCGAGGACGGCGGTGGCGAGGTCCCGCTTGGGGACCGGGATCAGGCGTCGAACAGCGAGCCTTGCCGTGCCGCGGCGGTCGCCGCGCCGGTCCGCCGGCCCGGCGCCGCTGCGCTGCCGCTCCGGACCTGTCGTGCCGGCGGTGCCGGATCGGTCCGTCCCGTGGGCACCGCCGCAACGGTCCCGTCGGAGAATTGCAGGCTCAAACGCGTGGCGGCCGCCGCATCGGCCGCGTGGCGCATTGGCAGGCCGGCGGCATCGCGCACCAGCACGTAGCCGCGTTCGAGCACGGCGTGATAGCTGAGCGAACCGAGCAGCCCGGCCAACCCGGCAAGACGGTCGCGGCGCCGCTCGATCCCGCGGGCACCGGCCTGCGTCAGGCGGTCTGAGAGGGCGAGCAGGCGGTCGGTACGACGCGCTTGCAGCGCGCGGGCGCGCTCCAGGCTGGCCTCGCGGGCCACGACGAGGCGGCGCCCGAGCTGCACCAGGGCCTCGCCCTTGCGCTGCACGTCGTTGCGCAGGGCGTGGAGGGGCCGGTGATCGATCCGCGCCAGCCGGGCGCGGGCATTGGCCAGCGCCACGTCGGGCGAGCGCCGGGCCATCCGGTCGAGGAGAATCTGGAGCCGCGCCCGGTGGCGGCTCGCGCCCGCGGCGAGGGCCGGGGCGAGGCGCGCCTCCGCGAGGTCGAGCCGCTGGCGCTTGGCCGACAGCAGGGCGTCGGCGCTCGGCAGCGCCCGCCCCAGCGCGCGCAGATCCGCCCGGTCGCGCTCGATCCGGCGCCCGACCGCGCCGAGCGCCCGGGCCGAGAGATCCGCCACGGTGGCGATCAGGTCGGCGCGGACCGGCACAGCCATCTCGGCCGCCCCCGTCGGGGTGGGCGCGCGCCGGTCGGAGACGTAGTCGATCAGCGTCGTGTCGGTCTCGTGCCCCACCGCCGAGATCAGCGGAATCGCGCTCTCGAAGGCGGCGCGGACCACACATTCCTCGTTGAAGGCCCAGAGATCCTCGATCGAGCCGCCGCCGCGGGCGACGATCAGCACGTCCGGGCGGGGAATCGGGCCGCCGGGCTTCAGGGCGTTGAAGCCGCGGATCGCGGCGGCGACTTCGTCCGCCGCACCATCCCCCTGGACGCGCACGGGCCAGACCAGGACGGGGCGCGGGAAACGATCCTCCAGCCGGTGGAGGATGTCTCGGATCACCGCACCGGTGGGCGAGGTCACGACGCCGACGACCCGGGGCAGGTAGGGGATCGCCCGCTTGTGTTCGGGGGCGAACAATCCCTCGGCGGCGAGCTGCTTCTTGCGCTCCTCGAGCAGGGCCATCCAGGCGCCGAGGCCCGCCGGCTCCAGGCTCTCGACCACGATCTGGTACGAGGATTTTCCCGCGAAGGTGGTGATGCGGCCGGTGGCCACGACCTCCAACCCCTCCTGGGGCCGCTGGCGTAGGCGCCCGAACACGCCCTTCCACACCACGGCGTCGATGCGCGCCTGCCCATCCTTCAGGGAGAAGTAGGCGTGGCCCGAGCCGTGCGGCCCGCGATAGCCGGAGATCTCCCCACGCAAGCGGACATGCCCGAACGCGTCTTCAAGGGTCCGCTTCAGCGCGCCCGCGAGCTCGCCCACCGTCCATTCCGGCTGGTTGGCGGTGAGCACGCTGGTCGGCGGGATATCCGCCGCTGGTTGGGCAGCGGGGCGCGGGGGCGGGACGAGGGGCATGGCCGGACGCTAGGGGGCTCCGGCGGGACAGTCAAAGGGACCTCGCAAAGATGCGGGCTCGGCGGGAGGTGCTGGCTATTCCACCGCCAGCTCGCGCGGTCCCTCAGAGATCGCCACGGGCGGGACAAGGAGCGACAGGAGCAGGGTCAGCAGGGCGATCGCGAACACCGTCCAGAAGGTGCCGTGGAGCGCGTGCTGGAGCCCGGCCCGGATCGCCTCACCGCCGGCGCCGAGGCTCGCCGGATCGTCGAGCAGGCGCCGGAGCTCGTCGGAACTGACCGTGGGCCCGCTCGACGGATGCGCGAGCCGATAGTTCAGCACGGCGCCGAGGGCGGTGGCACCCAGCGTCGAACCGAGATTGCGGGAAAAAATGTTCGAGGCAGTGGCCGCCCCGCGCTGCGCCCAAGCGACGCTGTCCTGAATGATCACGATGGCGGCGGTCGACAGGAAGCCCATGCCGAGGCCCATCACGATCGAGCCGACGGCCGCCACGGCGGGGGATGTCGACGGCCCCAGGACTACGAACGCGGTCGCCCCCAGCGGCAGCAGGGTCGCGCCGACCAGCAGGATCGGGCGCAGGCCGAAGCGCACGAAGCTGCGCGCCGCCGTCGTTGCGCCGATCGGCCAGCCGAGCACCATCAGGGTCAGGGTCAGGCCGGCGATCAGCGGCGATTGCTGCAGCACGCCCTGGACGTACATCGGGAGGAAAGCCGTGAGACCGATCACCGTCATGCCGGACAGGAGCGTCGCGGTGTTGGCGGTGGCGATCGGACGCTGCATCCACAGGCGGATGTCGAGCATCGGATCGGGCGCGCGGCGCTCCTGCAGCACGAACAGGATTGCGGCGACCACGAAGGCCAGGCCCGGCCAGAAGGCGGCCGACGCCGAATCCCCCGCCTCGGTCAGCGCGATCATCAGCGCCGCGATGGCGGCGGTGAACAGGCCCGCGCCGATCACGTCGATCTGGCGGCTGCGGCGTTCGACGCCCTCGTGCAGGTAGCGCAGGAACAGGAAAGCCGCGATGACGCCGATCGGCAGGTTGATCCAGAAGATCCAGGGCCAGCTCAGGTGGCCGATGATCAGCCCGCCGACCAGCGGGCCGGCCACCGAGGAGATCCCCCAGACGCTGGCGAGATAACCCTGGATCCGGCCGCGCTCCCGCGCGGAATAGAGATCACCGACCACCGTCAGGCTCACGGGCTGGATCGCCCCGGCGCCGACACCCTGGACGAGGCGGAACAGGATCAGCGAGGGCATCGACCACGCGAGGCCGCACAGCAGGGAGCCGAGGAGGAACACCGCGATGCCGAACAGCAACACCGGCCGGCGCCCGTAGAGGTCGGACAGCTTGCCGAACACCACCGTCGTGGCGGTTTGCGTCAGCAGGAAGGATGCGAACACCCAGGCGTAGAGGTGGAGGTCGCCGAGCTGTCCGGCGATCTGCGGCATCGCCGTCGAGACGATCGTCGCCTCGATGGCGATCATGAACATCGCCGCCATCACCGCGGCGAGGACCAGCGGGCGGCGTGTCTCAGGGGGAGTCGGCATGGCGCCCGTGTAGGCCCGCGGCGAACTGCGACCTAGCGACGAGACGCGACACCGCGCCCGATCGGGATGAGCGCCGTGCGGGAGCGCACATCAAATGCCGCGCAGCCCGGCAGCTCATGCATGCATCCTACCATGCAATGCGCTTGGTGCATGCCGTTATGCGTCCGCATCCGCGTCGGCATCGAGATCGCGTCCGCGCGTCTCCGGCAGAAAGAAGGCCGCGATCGTCCCGATCAGGCTGAAGGCTGCGAGGTAGTAGGCCGGTGCAAGCCGGTCGCCGGTCTCGGCGATCAGCCAATTGATCACGTAGTTGGTGCTGCCGCCGAAGAGCGAGACTGAGACCGCGTAGACGATCGACAAGCCGGCGCTGCGCACCGCCCGCGGCAGTGCCTCCGGGATGCCCACGATCACCGCCGCGGCGTTGATGGAAGAGAGCGCTGACAGCAGGAAGGTCACTGCGTAGACGCTGGCCGCGCTCGGCGCCCGCACCACCCAGGCGAAGGCCGGAACCGTCAGGATCAGGATCAGCGCCCGCGGCCAGATCATCACGGGTCGCCGCCCGATCCGGTCGGCCAGCCAACCGCCGAGCAGCGGAAACGCCACCGAGGCGAGCCCCAGGGCGATCGGCACCGCAGTTGCGGCGGTCTCGCTCAGGCCGAGCGTCGCGCCGGCATAGACCGGCATGTTGGTGCCGACCGCATTCGAGACGGTCGAGGCGGCGATGACCAGGAAGGTGAGGCCCAGCAGCCGCCCGTGCTCGCGCAGGAGCCGCTTCACCACCCCGATGGTCGAGGCGGCGGCGTTCGGATCCTCCTCGGCTCCCGCCGTCTCCGGCAGGTGGCTCCGGATGACGAGGCCGACCGGAACGACGCCGAGGCCAAGCACGAACATCAGCCGCCAGCCCCAATCGTTCATCGCCTGATCGCCGACGACGAGCGCCAGGGTGGTGGCCACGATCCCGGCGAACAGGGCGGCGCAGCCCTGGCTGGCGATCTGCCAACTCGTCACGAAGCCGCGCCGGTCCGGCGGAGCTGCCTCCAACAGATAGGCGGTCGACGGGCCGACCTCGCCGCCGAGCGCGAGGCCCTGGATCAACCGTCCGGCGATGACGATGATCTGCGCCCAGCCGCCGATCGCCGCGTAGGGCGGACAGGCGGCCAGCATCAGCATGCCGAGCGCCATGAGCCCGATCGTGATCAGCATCGCGGGCTTGCGCCCGGCGCGGTCCGCGAAGGCACCGATCAGGGCCCCCCCGATCGGCCGCATCACGTAGCCGATGCCGAACAGGGCCAGCGAGGCGAGCAGGCTGTGGGTCGGGTCGGTCGCCGGGAAGAACGCCGCGCCGATCGGCTTGGCGAAGAAGGCGTAGACCGTGAAATCGTAGAATTCGAGGGCGTTGCCCAGCACCACGGCGCCCACGGCCTTGCGTTCGAGCGGCGGGTGGGTGTCGGCGCCCGGGGACGCTCCGGTATGCGCGTCCATCAGTGCCCCGGGCTCGGCGGGTGCTCGGCGATGCCGCCGGTCACGGGCTCGGCGCCCTCGGCCAGCGCCGCGTCGTAGCCGGCGAGCCAGAGCGTGCGGGCCTCGGTGCCCTCCGCGTAGGGGCAGGCCTCGCGCGCGAGGCCCTTCCCGGGCGCGGCGCGGCCGAGGGCGCGGGCGTCGAGGTCGTTCGGGGGTGAGTCCATCCTGCCGCAGCTCCTGATCCGTCGCGTCGCGATCACGTCGGGCGCGATGTAGGGCGCGGCGCGCCGGATGGCCGCCCTCAGTGAACGGTCGGATCGCCCGGCGCGGGCAGCGTGACGGCTTCGCTGAAGGGGAACTCCAGCACCACCTCGCCGGCCGCATCGGTGACGACCAAGCACGCGGTCATCAGTCGCGCCTGATCCGCGGGCGTGTGCAGGGCGGCGCGGATCGTGGCGCGAGCCTTCTCCCAGGCCTCGTCCGGATCGCGCAGTTCGATGCCGGTGGGATCGGTGATGAGATCGTCACCGATCTGCGTGTGGAAGAAGTAGCGCGGCATGGCGTTGGGCACCGGTGGGAGGCGCCCGCGAGCACGGGCAATATCCCAGAGGTGGTGACGGCGGATGGCCGCCGCAGCAGGGCGGCAGACGGGTATCGCCGTCCGCGCGCGCGGAGCGGCGCTCAGCCGTTGGCGGCGCGGGCTTCCGGCACCGCGGCCACGGGTCGGAGGTTCCGGACCTGGGACGGTCCGATCCCCGCGCGATGATGCTTCTCCATCATCATCAGCGGACGCAATTCGGGCTCCGCAAAGTCGAGCAGTCGGGCATTGCGCCAGCGCGGCTTGCCGGCGCCGCGACCGAACCACCGGGGGCGCTCCTCCTCGACCAGCAGCACGAGCCGCCCCGTCCAGGATTTCCGAAACCAGAAGCGCCCCGTCAGACTCATTGCCGATCTCCCGACCCCGCGGCTGAGCCTGCCGGCTCGAACCGAATCCTCACGAATTCGACCGAACGGCTACCTGACTTGGCTTTAGAAAAAGTGGTCGATCGCTTCGATTATCGGTCCATCTACCGATATCCACACCATCGTGGCCGGCAAGCACGCTGCCCTATCAGCGCCCGAAATGGCGGACGACCATGGCCGTCACGCCGATCCAGACGAGGCCCGATACGCCGTAGACGAAGCCGCGCAGAAGCGCGGATTCCAGCGCCGCGTGGGCTGAGCGCCGCTCGATCGGCGCCTCCGGTTCCGGTCCAGGTCCGGTCGAGCCCCGTGGCGACCCGAGAAGGCGCGTCAGGCAATCCGGCAATGAAGGTTCGTTCGCGCGCACAGCCTGCCGGAGCCTAGAGAAGGCCGGGCCTCGCGGCAAACAGGTCGGATCGTGAGACCGCGCTGTGCTGGATGGCGGGCTTCACCAGGGAAGGGCGGGGTCGTCGGGAGCCAAATCGGGCGCATCGAGTTGAGGGAAGCGGCGGAACGCCACGCTCGCGCCCGCGCACAGGAGCATAGAGTCCGAAAACTAGGCCGTTGCGCCCTGTAGGCGGATTATTTAGAGCTATTCCAGGCAGGCATGCTCTGCCGACAGTGCTGCCGCGGCGGCGGCCAACAGGAGGAAATCCATGCGTTCACTCGTTCTCGGCGCCGTCCTCGCGGTCCTGATCCCGCTCTCGGTTCAGGCCCAGGATGCCGGAGACGCGGCGGCGGGCGAGAAGGCGTTCGCCCCCTGCAAGGCCTGCCACAATTTCCAGAAGAACGGCGTTGGTCCGGACCTGAAGGGCGTCGTCGGCCGCAAGGCGGGCACCTACGAGGGTTACAACTACTCGGCAGCGCTGAAGAATTCCGGCATCACCTGGGATGAAGCCAACCTGCACGAGTGGCTGAAGAACCCGAAGGCGAAGGTGCCGGGCACCAAGATGATCTTCCAGGGCTACCCCGATGACAAGAAGATCAACGACGTGATCGCCTACCTCAAGACACAGTCCTGACGGCGGCCACTCGAGCCAATCCCCGGGGCGGCCATCGGGCCGCCCCGACCCTAATCGGCGAGCAAACCGTCCTGAAGGCCGCGCCGCAGGTTCACGAGATCGTCGAGAAGGTGCTTGCGGCCTTCGAGGCTCAGCCCGGTCAAGCCGCCCGCATCGTCCGGAACGCAGGCGAGGACATCGCGCAGCTTCGCGCCGGCCGGCGTAAGGAAAATGCTGACCTGACGCTCATCGACGCGGTCCCGGGCGCGCCGCACGCGCCCCGACGCTTCGAGACGCTTCAGCAGAGGCGTCAGCGTGCCGGAATCGAGGAAGAGGCGATTGCCGATCTCCTTGACCGAAAGGCCGTCCTGCTCCCAGAGCACCAGCAGCACGAGGTATTGCGGATAGGTCAACTCATACCGGCCGAGCAGATTGCGGTACGCGCGGCCGAAGGCATGCGCTGCGGCGTAGACCGCGAAGCACAGCTGATTGTCGAGACGCTGCCGCTCCTGCCGAGAGGCCGGATCGACGGCTGGCTGCCCCGCCTGGCTCGACTCAGCGCCGCTCTGCGCAGCCGTCGGACTCGACATTGGGGATGTCTCTCTCTGGTAAACGCGGATCCGCATACCGGTATGGCGATGGCTCACTCTTAGGCAGTTCGCAGCGCCTGTACAATGTGCGGTCGTATAATGGCCGGCGCAACGCCGGGGCCGGCGCAACGCCGGGGCCGGCGCAACGCCGGGGCCGGCGCAACGCCGGGGCCGGCGCAACGCCGGGGCCGGCGCAACGCCGGGGCCGGCGCTGTTCAACCGTCCATCAGCGGGTGCAGATCCCGTACCATCGCCTTCAGCCGTTCATCGAGGACGTGCGTGTAAATCTGCGTCGTCGAGATGTCGGCGTGGCCCAGCAATTCCTGGACGATGCGCAGATCGGCCCCGTTCTGCAGCAGATGACTGGCGAAGGCGTGCCGTAGCACATGGGGACTGACTTGGTCCGGCCGCAACCCGGCCTCCAGCGCCACGGCCTTGAGATCGCGGGCGAAGGCTTGACGGGTGAGATGCCCGCTCTCGCTGTCCGCAGGGAAGAGCCACGCGGATTCCTCCGGGACCGTCGCGAGATGGGCCGCCATGGCGGCGCGGGCCGCCTCGGTCAGCGGCACGAGGCGCTCGCGGCCGCCCTTGCCCTTGACGATGAGGTACTGCTCCCGGGTCGCCCCCGCGGCCCGGGGCAGGGCGACGAGTTCGGACACGCGCAGACCGGTCGCGTACAGGAGTTCGAGCAGGCACATCATCCGCCGCGACCGCCGGGCCGGGCCGGGGGACCGCTCCGCGAGCGCCTCCTCCTGCGCGACGCCGAGCAGGCGATCGACCTCGGCCACCGACAGGATCTTCGGCAGAACCCGGCCCCGGCGCGGGCCGGAGACCGCGACGCTGGGATCGGCTTCGGCCATCCCCTCGGCGTACAGGAACTTGTGGAAGCCGCGCACGCAGGACAGGCGCCGCGCCGCCGAGGACGCCTTGAGGCCCCGGGCTTCGAGATCCACGAGGAAGGCCCTCAGCGTTCCGGCATCCACGTCCGGAAGGGCGATCCCGGCACGGGCGAGATAGGCGAGGTAATCGTCGAGGTCACGGCGGTAGGCGGCCAGCGTGTTGAGGCCGGATCCCCGCTCGGCCGCCAGCATATCGAGATAGTCGGCCACCTCGGAGGCGGGCGCGGCGGCGCTGCCCTCCTTGCCTGCGCGCGCGGTCAACGTGTGCCCGGCTGAAGCTTCGAGGCCGGGATGGTGACGGTCATCTCCCGCGGCGTCGGCTGCACGAAATTCGCCAGCGCGAACATCGCGGCGAAGACGAGGCCCGCGAGGATCGCGAGGGTAGCGAAGAAACGGAACAGGGTCGGCACGTCGGTCGAACCTCGGGCGGACAGGTGCGGTCGCGTCGATCGGCGCGGGAACCGGCGCGGCAACCGGATTGGGCGGGGGCCTGCTCCCGGGAACGCCGGGCGCCCGGTTTCGATCATGCGAACAAGGCGCTGACAAGGCCCTCAACGACACAGCGATGCGTTTCGCTGGCCGCTTGAATCGCGCTAAGAGCCTGCCGCAGGATGAGAGCGGCCCCCGACGCTTTGCGACCGGGACGCGGGAGAGGGCGGTAACGCCACACGGATGCGGTGCAGCTTTCGATGAATGCGGAGGAGCAGGAGGGGGGTGAACTGATCGAGGCGCGTCTGCGCCGGGCGCTGGGCGTGCGCTCGATCGTGCTCGTCGGACTGATGGGCGCCGGCAAAAGCACCGTGGGCCGGCGCCTCGCGAGTCGGCTTGGGCTGATCTTCAAGGACGCCGATTTCGAGATCGAGGCGGCGGCCGGACTGACGATCCCCGACATCTTCGCCATCTACGGAGAGCCGAGTTTTCGCGACGGCGAGGAGCGCGTCATCTCGCGCCTGCTACGGGCTGGCCCCCTCGTGCTGGCCACCGGCGGCGGCGCCTACCTGCGCGAGGCCACGCGCCAGCGCATCGCGGAGTCTGCGGTCTCGGTCTGGCTCAAGGCCGATCTCGATGTCCTGATGCGGCGGGTGCGCAAGCGCGGCAACCGGCCGCTTCTCCAGACGGAAGACCCCGAGGCGACGATGCGCGACCTGATGGCGGTGCGCCATCCGGTCTATGCCGCGGCCGACGTGATGGTGATTTCCCGCGAGGTCTCGCACGACCGCGTCGTGCAGGACGTGCTGGAGGCGCTGGACGCCCATCTCAACGGTGCGCCGCCCGTCCCCGTCGCCGCCCAATAGAAGCCAGCGAGCCTGTCCGTGAACGAACCTCAGACCAACGCGGATCCGCTGACCGTCCACGTCCCCCTCGACGGCGGCCGTGCCTACGACATCCGGATCGGCCGCGGCCTGATCGACACCGCCGGCGCGGCGATGGCCGCCCTGGGCGCCCGCCGCGCCGCCATCGTCACGGACGAGACGGTCGGCCCCCTCTACGCCGACCGCCTGCGGGACAGCCTCGAACGGGCGGGTCTCCAGGGTGGTCTGGTGACGGTCGCCCCGGGGGAGGGCTCCAAATCCTACGCCGGCTTCGCCGCAGTCTGCGACGGGCTCCTCGCCCTCAAGGTCGAGCGCGGCGATCTGGTCGTCGCCCTGGGTGGGGGCGTCGTCGGCGATCTTGCGGGCTTCGCGGCCGCGACCCTCCGGCGTGGCGTGCGCTTCGTGCAGGTGCCAACCAGCCTGCTGGCCCAGGTCGATTCCTCCGTCGGCGGCAAGACCGGCATCAACGCACCGCTCGGCAAGAACCTGATCGGCGCGTTCCATCAGCCCCGCCTCGTCCTGGCCGATACCGCGGCCCTCGACACCCTGTCCGAGCGCGAGATGCGCGCCGGCTACGCCGAGGTCGCCAAGTACGGGCTGATCGCCGATGCCGGTTTCTTCGACTGGTGCGAGGCCAACTGGCGCGGGATTTTTTCGGGCGGCCCGGAGCGCGAAGCGGCAGTGGCGTCCTGCTGCCGGGCCAAGGCGGCGGTGGTGACCCGCGACGAGCGGGAGGATGGCGAGCGGGCGCTGCTCAATCTCGGCCACACCTTCGGCCACGCCCTGGAGCGCCTGACCGGCTACGACCCCGCGCGGCTGGTCCACGGGGAGGGCGTGGCGATCGGCCTCGCGCTCGCGTTCCGATTCTCGGCCCGGCTCGGCCTGTGCGCGGGCCAGGAGGCGGGCCGCGTCGCCAATCACCTGGCGCTTGCCGGCCTGCCGACCCGCCTGCAGGCGGTCCCGGGCGGATGCGGCGGTGCCGAGGCGATCGTGGATGCGATGGCCCAGGACAAGAAGGTCCGCGACGGCGCGTTGACCTTCATCCTCGCCCGAGGGATCGGCCAGAGCTTCATCGCGCCGGGCGTGGATCGGGACGCGGTGGCGGCCTTTCTGCGCGATGAGTTGGCATCGGATCCGCGCGGCTGACGCCGCTCGCACCGCAGGGCTGCAAATCCGGGTCGACGAGACTTGGCTCCGCCCTGAAAGGGCAGCTCCGTTATTCCGCGCTCGCCTGCAGCGCCCCGGAAGCACGGCGTGGTTGTTACGCGGCAACCGACACGCGGAACCGGTGCAGTCCGTTTACCCGCGTTCGCAGGCCTGGCTCGCACCGCGCCGGCCTTGCCTAAAGTGGGTCGGACAGCTATGAGCCTGCCTGCCCGGCGCCGCCACGTCTGCGCCGTGCAGGGTCCGGATCCGGGCCCGGGCCGCAATAGCTCAGCTGGTAGAGCACCTCATTCGTAATGAGGGGGTCGGGGGTTCGAATCCCTCTTGCGGCACCACTCCTTGCCTCGACTCTTACTGATCGCGTTGCCGGTCGTTTCGGCGATCTTGATCCCGGTCGAGCGCTGCTCGCGGCGCGCGGCGACAATCGTACCAGCCCGGCTCGGGGACACGGACGACGGCTTGGCATCAGCACCGAACAGTGCACGATCAGTGGCGTCCATTTCGCTGGCGTCAATCCGACGAGCTTCGCGCCGCCGAACAACTTGGTCACTGCGAAGCGCTCGCCGCCAAGGTCCACATCGACGGGTTCGGCCCGGTCTGGAGTGGGCCCCTGGGGTGGACGATTCGGGCGGGACTGATTGACCGGATCGCTGGGTCTTCGGAGGATGAAGACCAAAGCCCGACACCGTTCTCACGGCATCGCGTTCAAGCGTCAGGTCGTCCAGGAGTACCTTTCGGGCGAGACGCTGCACGGCTTGGCCAAGCGCCATGACCTCCCGCGCAACCTCGTGCGCGTCGGGGTGCAGAAGGACGAGGCTGGCGCGCTCGACCACGATGTGGCGGCACCCGACACGATCCAGGCCTATGAGGCCCGCATCGCTGCGCTCGACCGGCTTGTCGGCCGACTGGCGCTTCGGCTTGAGCTTTTAAGGGGGCCCTGCGAAGCACGCCGCTGCCGAGAAGCGGTCCTCCGTCCGTGTTCACCGGCCCGACGGTCTCTCCGTCGCAGCGGGATGCCGGCTGAAGGGCCTTGCACGCTCCACCGTCTACGTTGCTCCGAGGCAGGCTGCAGACGACACCGCTCTCGGCGAGGCCATGGCTGCGATCTGTGACACATTCGAAGCGTATGGCTGGCGACGCGTCCAGGCGGCGGTGCGCCAGCAGGGACGGGTGGTGAACGACAAGAAGGTCCGCCGCCTCATGCGGGAGCACGACCTGCAACCGCGCGTCCGACGCCGCTACGTCACCACCACCGACAACGATCACGGTGGCCCGATCTTCCCGGACCTGGCCAAGGACATCGTGCCGGCCGGCCCCAATCAGCTCTGGGTCGCCGATATCACCTACGTCGCGGTAACGGGCGGCTTCGTCTACGTCGCGGTCATCCTGGATGCCTGGTCGCGGCGGGTGCTCAGCTATGCGCTCACCGTTCCACCGACGCCCGCCTGACCGTCGCGGCCCTGCGCGCGGCGATCGAACGTCGTCCAGCGCCAGGACTGATGCACTACACGGACCGCGGTCAGTACGCGGCGGAGGCCTATCTGACGGTCTTAGCCGAGCACGGGCTTGTTGGCTCGATGGGCCGGCGCGGCAATCCCTACGATAACGCCAAGGCTGAGAGCTTCATGAAGACGCTCAAGGTCGAAGGCGTGTACCCCATGGCGTTCGAGACCTTCGCCGATGTTGCGGCCGAGCTGCCACGCTTCATCGAAGAGGTCTACAACGCGAGCCGCCTGCACGCCGCACCTGGTTCCCTGAGGCCCGAGCAGTTCGAGGAGCAACGCGCTCAGCACACGGTCAAAACTGCCGCCTGACCGTGTTCACACTCATGGGCCCAGTCCACTCCGCGCCGTGCCCTCGTCAGGCGGCACCGAGATAGGCCGCTTCCAGCCCCTTGTCCGCCGACAGCTCCGCGGCCGTGCCGCGCGCGACGACCCGCCCCTGCTCCAGCACGTAGCCGCGATCGGCGACTGTGAGGGCCAGCGCGGCCATCTGATCCACGATGAGGATGGTGACCCCCTCGTCGCGCAGGTCGGCCACGGTGGCGTAGAGGGCGTTGATCATCGCCGGGGCGAGGCCCAGCGACGGCTCGTCGAGCAGCAGGATGCGCGGATGCGCCATCAGCCCGCGGGCGATCGCCAGCATCTGCTGCTCGCCCCCGGAGAGGAGGCCCGCCCGGCTTGCCGCCCGGTCGCGCAGCCGCGGGAAGCGGTCGAGCAGGCGCTCCACCTCCGCCGGGTCGATCGGCGTCCCGCGCCCGAAGGCGCCGAGGCGGATGTTCTCGACGACGGTGAGTTCCGGGAAGACCTGACGCCCCTCCGGCACCAGGACGAGGCCGCCGCGGGCGATCCGGTGGGCGGGGAGCGTCTCGACGCGCCGGTCTTCGAACACGACCGATCCCGCGACCGGGCGGAGAAGCCCCGCCAAGGCCCGCATGGCCGTGGACTTGCCGGCCCCGTTCGCGCCCAGTAGGGCGACGGTCTCGCCGGGCCGCACGTCGAGATCGACGCCGTCGAGGACCGGCGCGGCGCCGTAGCCGGCGGTCAGGTCGAGGACCGAGAGGACGGCGTCCGCAGGCCCCTGCCAGGGCGCGCTCCGCGGCCGGGCCGGCGTGTCGGCGCCGCCGAGATAGGCGCGCAGCACCGCCGGGTCGCGCCGGATCTCGGCGGGCGTGCCCCGCGCGATCGGGCGGCCGGCATCCATGACGAGGATGTGGTCGGAGATGCCCATCACCAGCGGCATGTCATGCTCGACCAGGACCACCGCGACGCCGCTGTCGGCGATCCGGCGGATCAGCCGGGCCAGCCGGTCGGTGTCGGCCCGCGACAGGCCGGCGGCGGGCTCGTCGAGGAGCAGCAGCACCGCGGGACCGCCGGCGAGCGCCCGGGCGATCTCCACGAGCCGCCGGTCGACATGGGGCAGCTCGGCGGCCGGGCGGTCGAGGGCGCCGCGGTAGCCGACGAAGGCGAGGAGCGACGCGGCCGTCTCGCGGTCCCGCGCACGCGCGCGGCGCCAGAGCCTGCCCGGTGCGAGGCCGAGGGCAACGTTGTCGACCACCGGGAGCGAGCCGAACAGGCGCGTGGTCTGGTAGGTGCGCGCGATGCCGGCGCGGGCGACGACGTGGGCCGGCCGGCCGCCGAGGTCGCGTCCGCCCAGCCGGATCGCCCCGGCGCTCGGGCGGTAAAAGCCCGAGACCATGTTGAGCACGGTGGTCTTGCCGGCCCCGTTCGGGCCGATCACGCTGGTGACGGCCGCCGGCCGGGCGGTGAGGTCGACGCCGTCCGCCGCCGTGATGCCGCCGAAGCGGATGCCGACGCCCTCGAGGATGAGGGCCTCGCGCGCCGCCGTGCCGGGCAGCGGCGTCTCACCGCTCTCCGCGGCGGCCGGCGCGTCGCGGCGGGGCAGCAGCCGGGCGAGGCTGCCGACCAGCCCCGAGGGCACCAGCCACAGCACCGCCAGGGTCGCGACGCCGAAGAACAGCAAGCGGTACTCGGCGAGGCTCGACAGCGCCTCCGGCAGCAGCACGGTGACGAGCGCCCCGAGGAAGGGCCCCAGCACCGTGCCGGCGCCGCCGACGATCACCGACAGCACGAACAGGATCGACTGCGAGAACGGGAACGAGCTCGGCGCGATGAACAGCATCAGCGGCGGCAGGACCGCCCCCGCGAGGCCGGTCAGGGCGGCGGAGATCGCGAAGGCCAGGGTCTTCACCCGGACCGGATCGAAGCCCAGAGCCGCGGCGGCGACGTCGGCGTCACGCACGGCGCGCATCGCCTGGCCGAGGCGGCTGCGGGCGAGGAGGTCGAACCCGGCGAGGCTCGCGCCCGCCGCCAGCACCGCCAGCACCGCGAGCCCGGCCGCGCTCACCGGTTCGCCGAAGAAGGTCGGCGCGTCGGTGACGACGAGGCCGTTCTGGCCGCCGGTCAGGTCGCCGCCCTCGATCAGGCCGTGCTCGACGATGAAGCCGAAGGCGATCGTCAGCATGGCGAGGTAGGGGCCCTTCACCCGCATCGCCGGCACCGCCACGAGGCCCCCGACGAGCGCCGCGATCACGGCTGCCGCCGGGAGCGCCAGCCAGAAGCTGACGCCGTGGAGGGTCAGGATCGCGCTCGCGTAGGCGCCGATCGCGTAGAAGCCGGCTTGGCCGAAGGAGATCAGCCCGGTCAGGCCGAGGAGCACGTTGAGGCCGACTCCGGCCACCGTGGTCAGCGCCACGAGGGCGATCACGAAGTGGCTGTAGCCGGTGGTCAGCGCGACGAGGCCGAGCGCGGCGGCGGTGAGGCCGGCGATGCCGAGCCGCATCGCCGGGCCTGAGCGCAGACGGTGCATCGCGTCAGACCTTGTTGACCGCGGCGCGGCCGAGCAGGCCGTCGGGGCGCAGGGTAAGGGCCAGGATGATCACCGAGAACACCACGAGCTGCGTGTAGGTCGAGCCGAGGGTCGCGGTGACGCCGGCCTCGACGAGGCCGTAGAGCAGCCCGGCCAGGATCACCCCGGTGGCGGAGCCGATGCCGCCGAGGATCGCAACCGCAAAGGCCTTGATGCCGAACAGCGTGCCGAGCTCGGCCGAGACCGAGAAGAGCGGCGCGATCAGGAGACCCGCGATGCCGGCCAGCACCGCCGAGAGCGCGAAGGCGCAGGCCACGGTCCGGCGTACGTCGATTCCCATCAGGCGGGCGGCGTCGGCGTTCTGCGCCACGGCGAGCAGGACGCGGCCGAGATCGGTCTTCCGGAACACCGTGCGGATCGCGAAGGCGAGTGCGATCCCCACCACCGGGATCACGAGCTGCAGCGGGTAGATGCCGGTCCCGAGGATCTCCACCGGCTTCGTGGCCAGGGGCGAGGGCAGGCTGCGCGGCTCCTTGCCGAAGGTGAACAGCACCGTGTTGTCGAGGACGATGCCGCCCGCCACCGTCGCCAGGAGCCACGCATCCGAGCCGCGCGTCACGAACGGCCGGACCAGCGCCGCTTCGACCACGAGGCCGAACAGGGCGCAGCCGGCGAGCGCCAGAACAATCGCGGCCGGCATCGGCCAGCCGAGGGTGACGCCCAGCGCGTAGGCCAGGACCGCCCCCAGGGTGACGACGCTGCCTTGCGCGAAGTTCACGGTCCCCGACACCGCGTAGGTCACGTGGAAGCCGAGCGCCACGAGACCGTACATGCTGCCGAGGCCGAGGCCGCTGACGAGGATCGAAGTCAGCATCGCCGGGCTCAGTGGGTCACCGCGACGATCTCACCGTCCTTGAAGCGGGTGAACACGTAGTCGTTGGGGCCGAGCGCGTCGTGCTGGCCGGTGGCGAAGGGCTTGTCGTAGGTTTTGATCAGGCCCTGATAGGTGCCGATCTTGTAGAAGCCGTCGCGGACCTTCGGACCCTCGGTGGAGCCGGCGGCCTGGATGGCAAGCGCCAGCAGGTGGGTCGCGTCGTAGGCGTTGGCGATGCCGACCGCGGGGGTGACGTCGGCCATCGACTTGATCGCCGGGTACTTGGCCTTGAGCGCGTCGAGCACCGCACCCGCCTTCGGCGACGTGTTGCCCGCGAAGGTGAAGGTCTGGATGAAGTGCACCTTGCCGGCGCTCGGGCCGGCGAGCTCGTCGAAGCGCCCGCCCGCCGGCCCCCAATGCGAGACGACCGGCACCGACCAGCCCATCCGGTCGAGCGACTTCACCACCTGGGCCGAGGGGCCGACATTGCCGACGAGGAACAGCGTGTCGGCGCCGGCCTCCTTCAGCCGGGACAGCTGGGGCACCATGTCGACGTCGTTGGCCTCGTACTTCTCGATGCCCGCCGCCGGGAGGTTGGCCGCCTGCAGGGCGTCCTTGAGGCCCTTCTGGTTCGACTCGCCCCAGGCATTGTTGATGAGGATCATGCCGGGCTTCTTCGCCCCGTAGGTCTTCACCGCGTAGGCGACCAGCGCCTCGTCGACGAGGGCGTCGACCGCCGAGACGCGGAAGGCGTAATTGTCGGCCGCGCCGTTGCGGGTGATGCCGGTGCCGGCCGCCCAGGGACCGATGAACGGCACCTTCATCTGGTTGGCGATGGGCACGATCGCCATCGAGACCGGCGTATCGAGGCCGCCGACAACTGCGACGACGCCGGCCCGCTGGATCAGCTCGCGCGCCGCCACCACGCCCTTGGCGGGGTTGGACTCGTCGTCGCGGGCCACGAGTTCGAGGGGGCGCCCGAGGACGCCGCCCTTGGCGTTGATCTCGTCGATGGCGAGCCCGATCCCCCGGGTGATCGCCTCGCCGGATTTCGCGGATTGGCCGCTCAGGGCCGTCACGAGGCCGATCTTGATGGTGTCGGCACCTTGCGCAGTCGAGATCGCGAGGCCGAGCAGCGCGCTCGTCGTCACCGCGATGCGGCGCAGGGTCGGGGGCAGGAAGGAGGCCATGGCGTGTCTCCGAGGGCGGGGCGCGCCAGCCGTCCGCAACCTCCATGCCACCAGGAATTGGCAAATTCGGCAGCCGTACGGACCGCTGACTGTATGCCCGCAGGCATCCTGTGCTCAATCCAGCGTCAAAGTGCATACACTTACTGCATGCACTGTCGCGGATTTTGCGGCACCTTGGGCGGACAGGAGGCCCTGCCATGACCGACGTGACCCACGATGCGGCGACCGCCCGCGACGCCGCCAACGTCACCGCCTACCTCGAGGCCTCGATGGTCCCGGATCCCGAGACGGCCGCCCGCTACATGGCGCCCGGCACCCGCATCGTGTTCACCGGTGCCCGGGAGTTCAACCACCCGTCCGAGGTCACGGCCTTCAATGCCGGGCGCTACGCCTGGGTGAAGAAGCGGATGGAGCGGCTGGACGTGGTTCCGGGCGACGGCGTCACCACGGTCTACAGCCTCGGGACGCTGTACGGCGCGTGGCCGGACGGCACGCCCTTCGAGGGCAACCGCTACGTCGACCGCTTCACCGTGCGGGACGGGCTGATCGTCGGCATGGAAGTCTGGAACGACAGCGCCGAGCGCCTGCTGACCAAGCATGGCCTCACGGCCTGATGCCGAGGCTCAGGCGCCCGCCACGTAGGGGGCCAGCAGGCGGCCGAGATCGCGCTCGCGCGCGGCCGGCGGCATGATGCGCGCCCGCTCGGCGACCGCGTCGAGATGGTGATCCATGAGCGCGGCGGCGCGCTCCGCATCGCCCGCGACCAGGGCGGCGACGATGTCGCGGTGCTCGCTCACGGCGCAGTCCGAGGAGTGCGGGCGGCTGTAGAGGGACAGGATCAGGGCGCAGCGGTAACCCAGTTCCGCGACGTAACGGGTCAGCACGGCGCTGCCGGTCATTTCGGCGAGCATCAGGTGGAATTCCGTCGCGAGCCGGATCGAGAGCGCCTCGGGCCCGCCCCGGGCGGCCTCCTCGCGCGCGATCTGGTCCAGCAGCACTTGACGCTGCTCCGGGCTGAGCTGTCCGGCGAGACGGCGTACCACCAGCCGTTCCAGGCCGAGGCGCACGTCGAAGGTGTCGCGCGCCTCCTCCCAGCTCGGGGTCGCCACGACGGCGATGCGGTTGCGGCGGAGATCGACCAAGCCTTCCCCGGCCAGCCGCAGCAGGGCCTGCCGGGCGATCGTGCGGCTCACGCCGAACCGCTCGCCGAGGGCGTCCTCCGGCAGGCGGTCGCCGGGGGCGAGCGCCCGTTCCACGATGGCCCGTCGCAGGGCCTGGCAGATCGCCCCGACGCGATCGCCCTCGTCCGCCGCCTTCATCGACGTCGCAGACCCGGCGCCATCGCCTCAGCGGACTGGTCGATCATGATCCTCTCCGGGGCCGCACTCCGCTCCGGCAACCCGGGCGGACGTCCGGTGCGCTGTCTGCCGAAGTGAACCCCCCGGTGCAACGGTCACGCCAAGGGTTTCAGGCCCGCGCGATGCCCGACTGCCTCTCTGGTGACCGATGCAAGGCACGGCAAGAACTGTCAGGTCTCGCTGCACTCCGTGAACTCTCGATGATGATATATCACTGGTCCAAAGCGTGTTTTTCCAGCGTTGACAGGGGACACCAAGATCGTTGGCATACAAATTGCCGAGGAATACTGTCTTAAAAGGTTCGCCATGCCGCGTTCGTCGCACGCCCGCTCCACCCACCGCGCCTTCACGACCCTGCCGGTGCATTCACGTCTCGGCGGCGCCCGGACCGATGCGGGTTCACCCCTGATCCCCTCGAAGGTGCACGCATGAGCTTCGATCTCGTCCTTCGGAACGGGCGCTTGGCGGAGGCGGACGCCGGGCCGATCGACATCGCGATCCGGGACGGCCGTATCGCCGCGCTCGGCCGCGCACTCGTCTGCGACGCGCCGGAGGAGGATCTCGGCGGCAGGCTCGTCGTGCCGGGCTTCGTCGAGACCCACGTGCACCTCGACAAGTCCTGTCTGCTCGGCCGCTGCGCGTGCCACGAGGGCACGCTGGCGGAGGCGGTGGCCGCGGTCGCGCAGGCCAAGCGCGATTTCACCGAAGACGACGTCTACGCGCGGGCGGAGCGGACGCTGCGCAGGTCCGTCATGCAAGGCACGATGCGCATGCGGACCCATGTCGAAGTGGATCCGCGCGTCGGGCTGACGAGCCTCAGGGCGCTGCACCGGCTCAAGCGCGACTACGCCTGGGGCATCGACCTGCAGCTCTGCGTTTTCCCGCAGGAGGGGCTGCTCGACGATCCGGGCTGCGAGGAGGTCTTGGTCGAGGGTCTGGAGAGCGGCGCCGATGTCATCGGCGGCGCCCCCTACATGGACCGGGATTCGCATGGGCAGATCGCCCGCATCTTCGCGCTCGCACGGCGCTACGACGTCGACATCGACCTCCATCTCGACTTCGGCCTGGATCCCGCGCATCTCGACGCCGTCGAGGTCTGCCGGCTGACGGACGCGTACGGGTGGGGCGGGCGTGTCGCTGTGGGTCACGTGACGAAGTTCTCCTCCGTCCCGCCCGACCAGCTCGAGCGGATCGGGCGGATGCTCGCCGCCTCCGGGGTCGCGGCCACCGTCCTGCCCGCCACGGACCTCTTCCTGACCGGCCGCGACCATGACAGGGACGTGCCCCGCGGCGTCACGCCGGCCCACCGCTTGCGCGAATTCGGCGTCACCTGCTCGCTGTCGACCAACAACGTGCTGAACCCGTTCACGCCGTTCGGCGACTGCTCGCTCGTCCGGATGGCCAACCTCTACGCCAATATCTGCCAGATCGGCACGCCCGCCGGTCTCGCCGGGTGCCTGGAGATGGTGACGTCGCAATCGGCGCGCCTTCTGAATCTCGCCGACTACGGGATCGCGGAAGGAAACCCGGCCGACCTCGTCGTGCTCGACACGGACACGCCCGCGAACGCAGTCTCCGAACTGGCGCAGCCGCTCTTCGGACTGAAGGGCGGTGCGCGTACCTTCACCCGTCCCGCTCCCACCCTCCACGAGCCGCGATGAGCATCTCCGACACGATCGGCGCCTTCTGCGCCCACGGCCTCGTGGAGCGGCAGGACCGGGCGGACGGGCCTTTGGCCGGCCTCACCTTCGCGGTGAAGGACTTCTTCGATCTGGCCGGCGTGCCGACCGGGGCGGGCTCGCCCGAATGGCTCGCCACCCATCCGGTGCCGACGCGGACTGCACCCGCCGTCGAGCGCCTGTTCGCGGCCGGCGCACGACTCGTCGGCAAGACGCACACCGACGAGCTCGCCTGGAGCCTCAACGGCGAGAACGCCCATTACGGGACGCCGATCAACGTCGCCGCACCGGGCCGCATCACCGGCGGCTCGTCCTCGGGGTCCGCGGCCGCCACGGCGGCGGGACTCGTCGATTTCGCGATCGGGTCCGACACGGGCGGCTCCGTCCGGCTTCCCGCGTCCTATTGCGGCCTCTACGGCATCCGCACGACCCAAGGCCGGATCTCGCTCGAAGGCGCCGTGCCGCTCGCCCCGAGCTACGACACGCTCGGCTGGTTCACCCGCGATCCCGAGCTGCTCCGCCGCGTCGGCCACGTCCTGCTCCCGCCGGTCGCGGAGCGGCCCCGTCCGCGCCGCCTCGTCATCGCGCGCGACCTGTTCCACAGGGCGGGGCCCGAGGTCGAGGCCGCCCTCGCCCCGGCGCTGGAGCGCCTCGCAGGGCTGTTCGCCGTGGTCGAGGAGGCGAATGTCGCGGGCGATGACCTGGACGCCTGGCGCAACGCATTCCGCCTCATCCAGTCGGCCGAAGCCTGGGCCTGCCACGGCGCTTGGATCACGGCGACGCGGCCGAGTCTCGGACCCGGCGTGCGGGAACGGTTTGCGGCCGCCGCGGTGCTGGATCGCGGCGCGGTCGCAGCGGCGGAGCGGCTCCGCGCGACGATCCGCGAACGGATGCTCGGCTTGGTCTCCGATGCCGTTCTGGTCCTGCCGAGCGCGCCTGGTATCGCGCCGCTGCTGGAGACGCCCGAACCCGTGCTCGACGCCTTCCGGGCCCGGGCACTCGATCTCCTGTGCTCCGCCGGCCATGCCGGCTTGCCGCAGATCTCCATCCCGGCCGCGCAGATCTCGGGATGTCCGATCGGGCTCTCGATCGCGGCCGAGCCGAATCACGATGAAGGACTACTCGAATTGGCGTGGGAACTTGGACCGTTCAGCGCAACCTTGCGGCACCGATAAAACCACTCTTCGGCCTATCGTTCCGGTGCCTTCGAATCCCGTCTGTCGCGGTACCACAGGATTTACTTTTTAATATACTGATATTTGCACAAAGCTATTGCAATTATTACGAAACCGGATCGCAATATAACAGCACGAAATACGTTGAATACCGATCAGATCCGCCGGATGTTCGTGAAGAGCGGCAGGCCAACCATCATTCCATCGAGATCGGCGCGATAGGCCGTTGGCTGAAGGTAAGACCCCAAAGGCAGAAAGGGGACGTCCTCGAATGCCTGAACTTGTATTTGCTTCGCGATCTCAAGCTTATCGCCATCGTCCGCGGCGGCGATCCAGGATTGACGCTGATTTTCGAGCCGCTCGTCCGTAGGCCAGCCGTTCCAAGCCTTCAGCCCGGTGCCGCGCAGAAGCAGGTGGCCAGCCGGATTCATCACGTCGTAACCGCCCCAGAACGAGCCGAACACGCTCCAGCCGCCCTTGTCGACCGGCTGCTGGCTCGTGGACCGCTGCACGACGCTGCCCCAGTCCGTGGAGATCTCATCGACGTTCAGACCGAGCTGACGCATCATCTCGACGCCGACACTGCAGATCGCGTTGATGCGTGGGACGTCCGTTGACGTCAAGAATACGACCCTTTCCCCCTTGTAGCCGGCCGCAGCGATGTCACGCTTGAGCTTCGCCAGGTCGTGCTTGCCGCTGAGGGCCTCCATCCCGGCGTCGTTGGCCATTGGCAGGCCGGCGGGGCCGAACACGCCGACATGGGTGTCCAAGGCAGCGTTGTCGCCCGCCACCGCCTGCATGAACTCCGCCTGGTCGAAGGCCGCGAGCACGGCGCGACGGATCCTCGGGTTGTCGAAGGGTGGGTGCAGGAAGTTGAAGCGCAGGACGCCGATCAGGCCCTTGTTCTCCACGACCTGGAGCTTGATTTCCCTGTTCGTGCGCAGGCTCGGCACCAGATCCATCAGCGGCTGCTCGACCCAGTCGACCTCGCCCGCCTGGAGGGCGGCGACCTGCGTGCCCGGATCCGGGTTGGTCAGCCACTCCACGCGGTCGAAATGGGCGATGCGGGGTCCGGCGCAGAAGCTCGGCTTGCCGTCGGTCCGCGGCACGTAGCTTTCGAAGCGGCGGTACACGTTGCGCGCGCCGGGCACCCGCTCGTTCGCGACGAAGCGAAACGGGCCCGAGCCGACCATCTCGGTCAGGCGGGTCGTGGGCGGCGTCGCAGCGAGCCGCTCCGGCATGATCGCCGCCATGAGGTTCGTCGGCTTGGCCAAGGCGTTCGGCAGGAGCGGGAACGCGCGCTTGAGCCGAAACTCGACCGTCGTATCGGACGGCGTGGACAGCGCGTCGGTGGCCGCCATCAGCGCCTGGCCGAAGGAATCGGTGCTCGCCCATCGCTTGAGGCTGGCGACGACATCCCGGCCGAGCACTGGGGTATTGTCGTGAAACTTCAGGCCTTCGCGCAGGGTGAGGCGCACGCGCCGGCCGTCATCCTCGACGGTCTCGGCCCCCACCATCTGCGGCCGAGGCACACCGGCGGCGTCGAGGGCGTAGAGGGTGTCGAAGACCATCATCACGTGGTTGCGGGTAACGAAGGCGCTGACCAACTGATCGAGTAGGGCAAGGTCAGCGTAGGGGGTGAACTTGAGTGTTGTTGCCGCCTGTGCACGCACGAGGCTCGGCGCGGCCAAAAAGGCGGCTGTTCCGCCGGCAAGAACGTCGCGTCGCCGCATCGAGGGCCTCCGATCTGACGGGTAACGTCCGCCGTGCAGATGGCATGCCACGGAGATCGAGGCGTTCGGGCAGGGATCGTCGACCAAGCGGCTCTCGTCGCAATCGGCGGGCGCGCCTGCGGCAGATGCCTCCCACGCTGCAATCCCTGATCCGGGCGGCCAGACCCGGGCGCTCGGGCCGTCAGTGCTTCCGGCTCGCCCTCTCGGGCGGCCAGCGTCAGCGGGTGATGATCGCCATCGCCATGGCCAACAATCGGGCGCTGCCGGTCGCCGACGAGCCAACCACGGCCCGCGACGTGACCACCCAGGCCCAGATCCTAGCGCCGATCTGCCGCCTACACGCCGAGCGGCACATGGGCAACCCGCTGATCACCCATGATTTCGGCGATTTCGCCGAGATCGCTGACCGCGTCGTGGCGAGGCGCGACGGCCTGATCGTCACGCAGGACAGCGCCGAGGCGGTCCTGACCGCGCCGCGCGCCTCCTATCACCCGGCGCTGATCGCGGCGGCGCAGGCGTGCGTGCTCAACCTGCTCGCCGAGCTCCGTACCGAGCACAACCGCGCGATGCTGTTCATTACCCACGACGCGCGGATCGCCGATCGGGTGTCGGCGATGCAGTGGGGCCGGATCGCCGCAGCGGGGCTGGGCGAAAGCCTGTTCGTCGCTCCTGCGCACGCCTACACGCGGGGACTGATTGCCGCGATCCGGGGCCGTTCCCTGTTCGGCGGCGTCGGACAGACGCCCGAAGGGGAAGCTGTCGCGGATTCCCGCCGGGTCGGGCAGGCCGACCGCCTCGATCAGGGCCCCGAGCCGCGACCGCGGCGCGCGGGGGCCGGGACCCGGATCGCCTCGGCGATCTGCGCGCAGGCACGCTTCAGCGGGTTCAGTGCGCTCAACGGCTCCTGGACGATCATCGCGGCGTCGCGTCAGCGGACGCTCCCTGCTTCTGCGAGGGTCGGCAGCAGCCCCAATTTGAACCGTCAACCGCTCCGCAAGCCGCAAAATTTTTATATCATTGAATGAAAAATTAATTTCAATTGTAAGTGCAACTACGCGCGAATATTAATTAGATCGGGCGGAACAATGATCGTGTTAGTCGTCGACGTCTTTTATTATATTATATGGTGAGTCCTTAGGAGAATCATATGCCGGTTTGGCTCGAACAGCCCTCACTGCTGCTGAACTCCTATGCTTTCACCGGTCCGTTCGGAGGGTGTGGCCTTTCAATGGACTTTACTTATAATTGTCCAAAGACGACAAAAGTCAAAGACATAGTAAATTATATTTTGGTAGCTTATAATAAAACTCCGGCGCGACATTTGCATAATGTCGTGCTCAATTTCCATGGCCGAGAAGAGGGTCCCGGCAAAGGCGGCGCCGATGAACCGATGGTGCTCATTGGTGAAGCGTCTGCCGAAACCGGCTTCGGAACCGGACAGTTCAGAGAGGCAGCATACAACGCAATAGACCTTAAGAACGTGGGAGCATTCGCAGCTTTAAGAGGTAAAAATATCGGAACAATCTGGTTTCATAGCTGTGCTTTGGCAAAAGACTTGAAAGGTAAATATTTCTGCCAACGATTGGCTGAGGTATCCAATTGCAAAGTCGTCGCTGCTGCGGACACGCAGTATGAGTATTGGGATTTTATAAACGCAATATTCATGCCTAAGGGTGCCATTGATGACTTCGAAGGACAGGTTTACCTTTGGACTCCGACGAAGAATGGCGTGAAATTTGGCCCCTTCAATCCGAATGAGGGTAACTGGAGCTAAATGTTTGCTCAAATGCTTGATGCCGGTACATCGGGTCAGCAAAGGGTCGCGAGAGGGCCCAGATGCAACGTCCGCTTCTGCGTGCTGCCGCCCGGAGGCATCCGTCTTTAGTCCACCCCAAGCCGAAGTTTCTGTACGGCTGACAAAGGACCGCTTTGGAGAAGCGCAATCTGTGGTCCCGACGTCTGGTTCGGGTCGGCAGGAGGCCGTCCGCTATTGCAGCCGGTCTGCTCCGAAGCAGCCCTTCCGCTCTCGGCCAGCATCTGCCGCACAACTTGAGCCCGCGTGAGCGTCTTCGCAAGCGGGAATCCGTATCCGAAGGCGCCATGTTATCCCGTTGACAGCCGGTGCTTCGATCGCTAGCCTCATTTCTGCAGAGCAAGATTTAAGACTATCTGTAAGATGGTCTTAGCTACGCACAAAGCTCTGCGTGCGACCTCTTGCAGATATGCTGGGAGGTCGCAATGAAAGCCGATACAATTAGGCTTCGCGGGATCGACGATGTCATATCGTTCATCGATTCCCGCTCGGGTATTCAGGGTCGCGCTGCAGTCATTTGGTGGCTCGCCTTAGGCGGCCTGTTCCTCGACGCATTCTCGAACTCCGCTCTCAGCGCCGGCCTCGGCGCCATGACGAAGGACCTGAAGCTCACAGCGACGGATGTCGCGCTGCTCACCTCCTTCGCCTCCTGGGTCGCCATCGCCTTCAACCCCATCGGCGGCGCCATGGCCGACCGCTGGGGCCGCGTCCGGCCCCTCATCCTGGCCAAGGTGCTCGCCATCGTTGGCGCCTTTCTGGTGGCTTTCGCCCCCTCGTTCCAGACCATCCTGATCGGGCGGTTCTTCGCCGGGGCAGCCTACGGCATCGATTTCGCCATCGCGATGGCGGTGCTGGCCGAATTCACGCCGGCGCGGTTCAAGAGCCGTCTGAATACCTGGCAGGGCATGTGGTACGCGGCCGTCTGCACCAACCTGCTCCTCGCGTTGGTGTTCTACTCCTGGAACGTCGGCGATTCGATCTGGCGCTACTCCGTCGGCATGATCGCGATCCTCGGCATGGCGCTGTTCGCGCTCCAGTTCGCCTTCCTCGTCGAGAGCCCGATCTGGCTCGCGCGAAAAGAACGCCTGGATGAGGCGGCGCGGGCCATGGGCCGGATCTATGGAGCGTCGTTCGCCGCCGCGGCTCCGGAGGAGCGCCACCCCGTGCTGAACCAGGCCCGGCGCGGCCTCGCCAATGTCCTTCTCATCTTCCGCGGCGTCTACCTTCCCCGGACCATCCTGGCCGCCACCGTCCAGATCGGCCAATCGATCCAGTATTTCGCCATCGGCTGGTACCTGCCGCTCATCAGCGCCGCGATCTTCGGGAAGGAATTCGTTTTCGCTACGCTCGGCGCCCTGTTGTTCAATGTCTTCGGCATCGCCGGCGGCTTCCTCTCTCCGGCCATCGGACGGGCGCTGGGCCTGCGTCGGGCAGCGGCCTTCGGCTTCGCAGCGGTGTTCGCGATGCTTCTGATCCTAGGCCTGTTCGGCGACAAGCTGCCGATCTGGGCTGCCGCCATCGTGCCCTCGCTCTTCATCCTGTTCCATTCCGGCGGCCCCGGCGCCAACGGCAAGAGCCTGTCCTCACTCTCCTTCCGGGGTGAGTTGCGGGCTGGCGCCAACGGCGTGATCGGTGCTCTCGGCTCGATCGGTGCGGCAGTCGGCCTGCTGATCTTCCCGATCTTCCGGGAGCGCTACGGCCTCAACAACACCTTCCTGATCTTGTCGGCCGTGCCCTTCGTGGCGAGCCTGATCTGCTTCTCCATCCGTTGGGATCCGACCCGGACTACGATCAACCCCGACAACGAGCCCGACGCGCCGCAATTCGCGGCCGACCGGGTCGGCGCGCTATCGCCGATTCTGACCTCCGCCGTCGTGAAGCCCTGACCATGTCCGGATCGCACGACGTGATCCTGGCCATCGACGCGGGAACGTCCGGCACCCGTGCCGCGACGGTCTCGGTCGAAGGCGAGGTCGGCTGCCTCCACTACGAGCCGCTGACCGTCGAAGCCCCCCGGCCGGGGGTCGTCGAGCAAGATGCCGACGTCCTGCTCGAAAGGACGCTGGCGGCCTGCCGGGGGACGATCAAACGGGCTCGGGACGAGGGTCAGCGTATCGTGGCCCTCGCGCTCGCCACCCAGCGCGCCACCAGCGTGCTCTGGGACCGCAGCACCGGTCGGGCGCTCGCACGCGCCATGGTCTGGCAGGACACCCGCTACGCCGCCGAGCTCGATCGACTCGGCGCACGCTGGGACGAGCGCCTGATGGCGGAGGCCGGGCGCCCGACGGGCGGCCGGTCCCCCTATTACTGGGCCGTCCGACAGATCCGAGACAGCGAAGCTGTTGCGGGTGCGTTCGGCCGGGGGCGCCTCGGCTTCGGCACGGTCGATACATGGCTGCTCTGGCAGCTGACGGCCGGCCGGACCTACGCCACGACGCCCACCAACGCGACCTCGGCCGGCGCCTACGCGCTGGCCGGGCACCGCTACTGCACCGACTGGCTGGACGCCGTAGCCTTCCCGACCGACCTGCTGCCGGAGTTGCGGCAGGATGCCGACGATCTCGGCCGCACCGACCCGGCCCTCCTCGGGATCGACGTCCCAATCCTCGCGAGCCTCGGGGACCAGCATGCCGGCGCCATCGGTCTCGGCTGCCTCCATCGGGGTCAGGCGATGTGCATCCACGGCACGGGGAGCTTCGTCGATCTTATCACCGGTCCCGATCGGCCGATGTGGCCGGGCCTGCACCGGGGGACGACGGCGATGTGCGCCCGCCGCCAGGACGGCACGACGCACTACGCCGTCGAGAGCTTCGTGGCGACGACGGGCTCCGCCCTGGCTTGGCTCTGCGACAAGCTCGGATGGTTCGAGGACGCCGCCGCCCTCTGCCGCGCGGCCTCCGAGGCGAGCGATACCGGCGGCGTGACCTTCATTCCGGCGCTCACCGGGATGCGCGTGCCGGCGATGCAGCCGTTGGCCCACGCCTCCCTGTCCGGCCTGTCCTTGGCGACCTCGCGCGCTCAGGTGGCCCGAAGCGTCCTGGAGGGAATCGCGCAATCCGTCGCCACTTGCGTGGAAGCCGACGCGGCCGTTGCGGGGGTCGCCGTGGACGAGCTGATCGTCGGCGGTGGCCTCTCGGGCAGCGACGACCTCCTGCAGATGCAGGCGGACCTCGCCGGGGTGCCTATCCGGCGCAAGCGGGACACCGCCCGCGCGAGCCTGCGGGGTGCCGCGTTCCTCGCGGGATCCTCGGGCCTGATGTGGGACGGGATCCCCGTACGCGACCCTGCCGAGGGCGGGGACGAGGTCTTCGCGCCCCGCCTCGACCCTCAGGCGCGTGAGGTCCGGCGGACGCTCTGGCACGCGCGTGTCGGGGCGGAACTGAACCATGCCGACCTCCTCGGACAGATGGAGCCTACTTCGACATGAAGTTTTTCCCCACCCGACGCCCCCGGCGAGAGGCGGCGGCGATGACTTTGCGCGACCCGCTTCGGCTCGACCGCCGGGAGCAGCTCGACCGCATGGGCGACGAGACGTTCGACATGCTCATCATCGGCGGCGGCATCACCGGTGCCTACACGGCCCTCGATGCCAGCCTGCGCGGCTATCGCGTGGCACTGGTGGAGAAGGACGATTTCGCCTCCGGTACCTCCTCCAAATCCTCCAAGATGGTCCACGGGGGCCTGCGCTACATCGAGCAGGGCAACCTGGGCCTCGTTCGGCATTCGCTCCACGAAAGGCAGCGCCTGCGCCGCAATGCGCGCCACCTGGTGCAGCGCCTGCCGTTCCTGTTCCCGATCCTTGAGCGCAACGGCATCTTCGACAAGCGCTTCGCGAAGGCCTTCGAGGGCCTGCTCTGGACCTACGACCTCGCCGGCGGCTGGCGGGAAGGGATCCTCCACCAGACCCTCACCCGCGAGCAGGTTCTCTCTCATTGCCCGACCTTCCGCGAGGAGGGGCTGACAGGCGGCCTGATGTATTTCGACGCCCGTGTCGACGACGCGCGGCTCACGTTGACGCTGGCGCGGACCGCCGCGTTCCACGGGGCCGCGGTGGCCAACCACGCCAAGGCGAGCGACATCACCCGGGACGCCGCAGGCAAGGTGGACGGCGCGGTGATCGAGGCGGACGGACGCGAGATCCGCGTCCGGGCCCGCGTCGTCATCATGGCGACCGGCGTGTGGTTGCGGGACTGGGCCGGCCTGCGCAAGGGCGCCGAGCGCAGCCTCCACATCCGCCCGGCCAAGGGTGTCCATGTGGCGATCCCCTGGCTGAAGATCCGCAACGATTGCACGGTCACGATCCCGGTCCCGGGCCGGAGCCGGCGGGCGACGATCACCCGGTGGGGCGACGTCTCGTATCTCGGCACCACGGACGAGGACTACGAGGGCAGCCTCGACGACGTGCATTGCACCCGCAAGGACCTCGACTTCCTCCTGGAAGGTGCGCGCTCCGCCCTCAAGACCGACCTCCAGCCGGAGGACGCGGTGGGCAGCATCGCGGGGTGCCGCCCCCTCGTCGCCCCGCCCGGCGGCAAGACGCTGGAGGTCAAACGGGACCACAAGATCGACGTGGCGGCCGACGGCTTGGTGACCATCGTCGGCGGCAAGCTCACCACCTCCCGCCACATGGCGGAGCAGACGATCGATGCCGCCCAGCGGGTGATCGACGGCAAGCGCCCCTGCAAGACCAAGTCGGCCTACCTGCTCGGCGCCGCTGGCTACGACCCGGAAGCCATCGTCGCCTCGGGCGGGCTCGAGGCCCATCTCGGCGAACGCTACGGCACCGAGGCCTGCTTCGTCAGCGACATCCTGGCGAACGATCCCCGGCTGGCGAAGCCGATCGTCGAGGGCCTGCCCTACACCGAGGGGGAGGTCGTCTACGCCATCCGCCACGAACTTGCAGGCACGGTCGACGACGTCCTGTCGCGACGCATGCGAACGCGGCTGAAGGCCCGCGATGCCTCCGCACAGGCCGCGGCGCGCGTCGGCGAACTCCTGCAGGCCGAACTCGGCCTGTCCGCCGCGGCGACCGCCGATCAGGTCGGCCGTTACCGCACGGCGGTCGAGCGGGAAAAATCCATCCTCATGGGAGCAGCGTGACATGCTGAGCAAGGAAGCGATCCGGCGCGGGTACAACCGGGGCCGGTACGTGGTCGGGGCGCCGACGCCACCGGCCTTCGCGGCGCGTGTGCCTGCTCCCACCGCGACGCCCGGCCTCCAGCGCGATCCGGTGGCCGTCGGCGAGGCCGAACTGAACGCCCTCCGGCAGGCGGCCGACTCGGTCGTCACGGAGACCGCCGACGTGGTCGCGTGGACACGCGACTGGTGGGCCGGCTCGATGATGACCGAGACCGCCGGTAAACCGGCCACGCCGCTTGCGACGATCGTGAAGGTCTCGACCGTGGCACAGGTGCAGGCGGTGATGCGGATCGCCCACGCGGCCGCCCTGCCGGTGACGGTCTCGGCGGGTCGCAGCAACGTCACCGGCGCGGCGTTGCCCGTCCGCGGCGGCATCGTCCTCGACGTCTGCGGCGTCGACCGGATGATCGGCTTCGACCGCCAGAGCCAGATCGTCGAAGTCGAAGCCGGCATGTTCGGCGACATCTTCGAGGAGACCATCCAGCGCGAGTACGGAATGACGATGGGGCACTGGCCGTCGTCGTACGCGATCAGCACGGTGGGCGGCTGGGTCGCGTGCCGCGGCGCCGGTCAGCTCTCGACCCGCTACGGCAAGATCGAGGACATGGTCTACGGTATGGACGTCGTCCTGGCCGACGGCAGCCTCGTGACGCTGGGTGGCTACTCCCGCGCGGCGCTTGGGCCGGATCTCCTCCAATTGTTCATCGGCTCCGAGGGGACGCTGGGTGTCATCGTGCGTCTGCGCCTCAAGGTGCACCGCCTGCCCGATTACGGCCGCGCCATCGCCTACGGCTTCGAGAGCTTCGCCACCGGTCTCGACGTCTGCCGCGAGATCTTGCAGCGTGGGGCTAACCCGGCCGCCCTGCGGCTCTACGACGGCCTGGAGAGCGGCTTGCAGTTCGGTCGCCCCGACCTCAACGTGCTCCTCGTGGCCGACGAGGGACCGCGCGCGATGGTCGATGCGGTGCTGGCGATCAGCGAGCAGGTCTGCAAGGAACGGGGTGCGGTGCTGGACGCCGACGCGACCCTGGAGCGCTGGCTCGACACCCGCTACCTCACCGGCAAGAGCAGCGAGGGCTTCACGCCGAGCCCCGGCTTCGTCTCCGACACACTTGAGATGACGGGGCCCTGGAGCCAGCTTCCGCAGATCTACGACGAGGTCGTCGCCGCCATCGCCGCGGTCCCGGGCACGCTCGCCGGGTCCGCGCACCAGTCGCACGCCTATGTCGACGGCGCCTGCTTGTACTTCTCCCTCCGGGGCGAGGTCGCGGTCGCGGAGCGGGGCGACTGGTACCGCAAGGCCTGGGACGCCGCGAACGCCGTGCTCCTCAAGCACCGGGCGGCGCTAAGCCACCATCACGGTGTCGGGATGCTGCGCGCGCCGTATATGCGCGCGGGCCTCGGCAGCGCCTTCCCCGTGCTGGAAACGGTCAAGCGGGCTCTCGATCCGAAGGGCATCCTCAACCCCGGCAAACTCGGCTTGACGGATGTTCTGCCGGGCGAAGTAAGCCCCCGATAGATGGATACGTCGCTCGCCAAGCGCCTCGCGCACAGCCCTGTCATTGCCACGCTTTACGGGGCGGAGCAGCTGGGCGCCTACCTGAAGAGCGCCGCGGGCATCGCGATCGTCGCCAACATCGAGCTGCGCCGCCTGCAGCCGGTGCTGGCGGCGCTCGCCGAGGCCGACAAGTATGCGATCGTCAACATTGACAGCTGTGACGGCCTCTCCCAGGACCGGGGCGGGGTCGATTATCTTGCCGAGGCGGGGGCGAAGGGGATCGTCTCGACGCGCGTGGCCACGATCCAGCGCGCCCGGCGCTCCGGGTTGCTGTCGGTGCAGAAAGTGTTCGTCACGGACCGGTCGACGCTGCCGCGAAGCCTCACCGCAATCCAGCAGAGCGAGCCGAATCTCGTTCAGCTTATGCCGGCACCGATGCTCCCGCACATCCCGTCGAACTGCCGGAAAGGCATGCCCCCCGTCGTCGCGTCGGGCTTTGTCTGCAATCGTGCAGACATCGTAGGGGCATTGGGCCACGGGGCCGTTGCTGTTTCGACGAGCGATCAGCGGTTGTGGAAGCTCACTGCACGAGAACTCAGGTAGCCACCCTGATCCACGACACGATCTCCCCGCGCCTTTAAGAGCATCATGGCTGACGCGGATGCCATCGCCGACGCAGGAAAAAGTGTGTCGTCGACCAATTTCGGATGTTGTCGCTGGCTCGGCGGCCGTCTGAGTTGGGCGGAAACCTGCGTGTCTGCTTTCAAACGAAAACTGGCTGAAGCACACGTTGCGATGAGGCACGTAGTGGCCGGGCCTTCCCCGCAAGCAGGAAAATTTTTTCGCATCGAAGATTGTCCGTCGATCAATTAGGACTGGTCTTCTGCTCCGCAAGGAAGCGGTAGGCGGTTACGTCCTCCTGAAGGTCGAGCAGCGCGCCCATCCGGTCGCCCGCTGTGTACTTCGCTTCCATGACCAGAATGTCCACGAGGCGCTGTGCGCTCTCCACGATGCGGGGAACGGGATCGGCCGTGACCGGAAATTGGTCTTGATCCAGCCGCATAAGGCGAACGAGCAAGGTCTCCTCGGCGGCCAAGTTGACCAACTCATGCTGTGCGGGCGTCCGCTGCTCCGCGGGGGTGTGAACGGCCCTACGCAGCCGGTCGGCTTCCTCCCTGGCCCTTTCCATGCGTTTCATCGTCAGATCCGCTTGCATGCGTTACGTCAAAGTTCGTTCCACTCCCCGCTGGGCAGGTCGAGCAACGTCTGCGTCCAGCGCCTGAAGGAGCGATCCTGCAAGTCCTCCCGCCACCCGGTCCATCCGGTGTGATCGTCCGTGAATCGGAACAGCGGATCGGTTTGGATCGCCTCAAGAACGCGGAACAACGTGGTCCGGTGCAGGTGCCGCACGATCTGCGCGGCTGGAATACCGGACACCTCGGCCATGCGCCACACGGTTGCGGCCTCGGACTCGGTCAGGGTGACGGTGAAGCTCCGCTGCATGGCTCGTCCTCGGTGAGGATGTCGGCATAGCGAAGTAGCTTGTCCTGCTGCTTCGCGCGGTCGGTGCGCCACTCCCCGGTTTCACCGTCGAGCCAGTCCCATTCCCCCGTCGCGAGCTGGACGGCGGCAGCAAACATCACAGCATGGCGAGGCGTCCGGGCGGCGCGATACACGTCCCGGATTGTCCGGCCCGTGAGCTGGGCGAGCTGCCGGACGGTTTCGGCCTCGTCGGCCGTCATGCGCTCGCGTCTCATGGGCCGGGATCGTCAGGCCGATGCGGCGCTGACGGTTCGTCCTCGATGGACGCCTCCCAGGTCCGGCCGGGGAGGCAGGGGCGCATTGCTCGCCTCCTGATGATCGGGGTGAACCCATATCGTCAGCCATGTGCAGGGATGGCACCGAATCGGACAGGCGGCCCATGCTTCACGGTCGCCTCGCACGTCCGCGTGGGTAGCGGCGTCCAGGAGGTCGTCCGCGCTGCCGTGCTCGATGACTGCAAGAATAAGCCCGATGCCCTCGACGCGTTCGTCCGGATATTCGCATACGCATGGCCGGGACGGCGTGCCGGCCATGTATCCATAGGTCACGGCGCGGCGACGGGGAGCGTCGCGTAGCATGGCAATGAGGTCGTCGGCCTCTGTGATGGTCGGCAGGCTCGCCCGTTCTGGCGGATCGTCCGAATTTGCGGGATACATGGCTAGGCTCCGGCCGGGGACGGCGGCACGGCCTCCCGATAGATGGTGAAACTGTCATCATCGCCGATGACAGCGAAAGCCCTGCCCGGCTGCTGATTGATGCCGGGCGCGGCTGGGGCCTCCCCGTGGCGGTGATGAACCCATGCCGCGTCCGCCTTACCGGGCAGGAAGCGGACAGGTGAGGCAGCATAGGCTTCAAGGTCATACCGCACGTCCGCCTCGATGGCGGTGTTCAGCAGGGCGTCCGCGCTGCCCGCTTCCTCGATGACGGCAAGAGCGCACCGCGGCCCCTCCATGCGCTCGCCCGGGTACTCGTAGACGCGCGGCCGCTCGGTGGTTTCGGCTCGGGCCTCGTAGGTAACGGCGCGGCGGTGCGGCGCCTCTTCCAGCATGGCGAGCAGATCGGCTGCTTCGGTGATGGTCGGCAGGGGCATGGGCTTCGCTCCGGCGGTGAGCCGATCGACTATAGCCGGGTCGAAAGCGAGAGGAACCCTTAGCCAGGCGGTGTGATGCAGACCTATGACATGGCCAACGAACGCCCGCTTTCGGGAAGCGCAGATGGCTGTTCGTACGGCTGAGTTGGGTCGCACCCAGCCCGTCCGCTCAGCCCGGCCTGACCGGGGAGAGCATCGAAACAGATGTCTTCTCGCCTCGTCGGCATGGGCCGAAAAGGCAAAAGGCGATGGGACATTCCGCATACGATCTGGGGATGCGGCGCCGACCCCTGAGCACGCCAACCTCGATGGCGGCCATCTCGGCTGTGTCGACGTCGCGGCCTTCCCCGAGGGCGACAGCGCCTGGGGCTGCCGGCAGATGCTCGGCAACGTCTGGGAATGGACGGCGAGCCCGTTCCTCCCCTTTCCCGGCTTCACGCCCGACGCCTACAAGGAATACTCCGAGCCCGCCTTCGGGACGCGCAAGGTCCTGCGGGGCGGGGCCTGGGTGACCCGCGCGCGGATGGTCGACACCGCCTACCGCAACTTCTTCGGCCCGGAGCGCCGCGACGTGTTCGCCGGCTTCCGGACGGTGGCTCTCTAGATCGGGAACCGAGCGGCCGCGACGGCGGCGACGAGGCGGAGCGCCGTCGTCGCGCCGTTGGCCTCGCCCTTCTCGAAATCGCCGGCCTGACCCATCTGGTTGGTCACGTGGGCGAAGCACAGGACGGCCTTGCCGCGCGCCTGCGCGAACGCGTAGAGGCCCGCCGCCTCCATCTCGACCGCGAGGATCCCCCGCGCCCGGGCCGCCGCGATGGCCTGTTCGGTCTCGCGGTAGGGAGCGTCGGTCGTCCAGGTGGCGCCCCGTTCGACGGGTTCACCGATCCCCGTCAGCGCGGGCGCCACGGCCGCCACCAGGTCCCGGGGCGCGTCAACGAACGCGCCCGGCGGCAGGTAGTGGTAGCTCGTGCCCTCGTCGCGAAGGGCCGCCTCGATGAGAATGAAGTAGGGCGGCGCCCGCAGCGCCGTGATCTGTCCCGACGAGGTGATGCTGATCAGGAGTTCGCAGCCGGAGGCGAACATCTGCTCGGCCACCAGCACGGCGAAGGGCGCGCCGACCGCGCAGCCGACGATGCCGATCGCGCGCCCGGATTCCTCGAACCGGTAAAGGGTGCTGTGGTAGCAGGCCCAATCCGGATCGGGCCGGGCCCGCCCGGTCGCGCACAGGTGGCGCACGATGTCGCCGTCCGGATCGAGGATGCAGAGGGCCGGCACCGGATCGGTGCCGAGACCGCGTTGCCGGCGCGCCTCGCGGAGCAGGTTCTCGGGCGTGAACGCCGAGGCCTCTTCGTGCGCCTTGTCGTGCAGGATCGGGGCGGTCGCCGGCTCGTGGGGCGGCATCGAGCGGGGTCAGGCCTCGACGCGGATCGCGGCCGGGCCGGCCTCGAACCGTCCGACCACCGCGGCCTGCGCGAAGCCCGCCGCATGGCATTGGGCGAGGATCGGCTCCGCCCGCGCGGGGGTACAGGTCTCGAGCAGCCCCCCGGAGGTCTGCGGATCGGTGAGGATGTGCCGGCGCCAGTCCGGCAGATTTTCGGGCAGGCTCACCTGCCCCCCGAAGCTGGCCCAGTTGCGGTGCGAGGCTCCGGTGACGAAGCCCTCCCGCGCCAGGGCCTCGGCCCGGGGCAGGAGCGGGATGCCGTCCCCGTCGATCACGAAGGTCAGGCCGGCGCCGCGCGCGAGTTCCAAGCCGTGGCCCAGCAGGCCGAAGCCGGTGATGTCGGTGATGGCGTGGACCTCCGGATCGCGTGCCAGATCCGCCCCGACCTTGTTCAGGCGCGTCGTGGTGCCGACGAAATCGGCGTAGCCGGCCTCGTCGAGGGCCTCCCGCTTGATCGCCGCCGAGTAGATCCCGACGCCCAGCGGCTTGGTCAGGATGGCGACGTCACCGGCACGGGCGTCGGCGTTGCGCCGGACCTGCGCGCGGTCGCACGAGCCGATCACCGCCAGGCCGTAGATCGGCTCGGGCGTGTCGATCGAGTGGCCGCCCGCGATGGGAATGCCCGCCTCGGCGCAGGTGGCGGCGCCCCCCTTCAGGATCTCGGCGACGGTCTCGGGGGCGATCTTGCCGACCGGCATGCCCAGGATGGCCAGCGCCAGCATCGGCTTGCCGCCCATCGCGTAGACGTCGGAGATGGCGTTGGTGGCGGCGATCCGGCCGAAATCGTGCGGGTCGTCCACCATCGGCGTGAAGAAGTCCGTGGTGGCGATCAGGCAGGTGCCGTCATCCAGGGCCCAGACCGCCGCGTCGTCGGCGGTCTCGTTGCCGACCAGCAGACGCTCGAAGGGACCGGCGACCGGCTGGTCGGCCAGGAGCGTGCGCAGCACCGCGGGATCGAGCTTGCAGCCGCAGCCGCCGCCGTGGGCGAGGCTGGTGAGACGAACCGGGGGCGTATCCATCGATCAATCCTCTCGTGTCGCGATCCGAGATGGACCGTGCCGGGCGTCCTGTCACCAGACAAGCGCGGGCATCCGGTACAGCCGGTCGGACGCGTCCGTCGGCGGGGGCCGTGCGGTTCCGATCTGGAGCGCCGCGAAGCCGTTTCCCAGTGCCCCCGCCACGTCGAGGGCGACGGTGTCACCGATCCCCAGGACGTGCGCGGGGGCGACAGGCCGTCCGCGCACGCGCGCGGCCTTGTCCAGGGCGCGGCGATAGATCAGGGCGCCGGGCTTCCCGGTCTCGACGACGTGGCCCCCGAGGGCGCGGTAGCGCCCGGCGACGAGGCCGGCGAAGCGCAGGCGCGTCGTGCCCACCGTCAGGCTCGTATCCGGATTGGTGCAGAGCAGGCGCTGGCCGCGCCGGAGCGCGGCCTCCAGGGTCGCGTCGAGATCGTCGTCGCGTTCCGGATAGCCCGTGCAGACGATCGCTTCGGCAACGTCTACCGGGACCGGCGTAACCGGCAGCCCCTCGAACAGGACCCGGTCGCGCGCCGGCCCGATGTGATGGACGCGCCGGACGGCCGCCTCGTCGAGGAGGCCCCGGGCGACGTCGGCTCCGGTCACGAGGTCGTCGTACGGGTCGGGGATCCCGCGGGCCCGGAGGGATTCCGCCAGATGCGTCCCGGGCTCGGCCGCGTTCGAGACCAGGATCACCGTGCCCCCGCCGGCCCGGAAGGCGGCCAGCGCGTGGGCAGCGGCGGGAAAGGCCCGCGTCGCGTCGTGGAGCACGCCGAAGACGTCGCACAGGATGACCGTATAGGCCTCCGCGAGCCGGCTCAGGCCGGTGAGCGCCGCGGGCGCGTCAGCCACGGGCGGCCCGCGCCTGGACGATCGTCGTGCAGGCGCTCTCGAGCTTCGGCAGGTCGCGGGACGGCGCCATGACGATCGAGAGGGGCCTGACCTCGCCGCGCACGATCGGGCAGTAGGGATCGACCTGATCGAGCCGCTCCATCAGCCGCCGCCGCCCGGCGCAGCCGCCGTGGCAGGATTCCTCGTAGGCGCAGCCCCGGCAGGGCTCCGGCAGGGCCCGGACCGCCGCGAACGGGGCCGTGGCGACGATCGCGCTGCCGGCCTGACGGAGGGTTTCGAGGCTCTGGCCCGTGCCGCCCCAGTACACGCAGGGTTGCACCGTCGCGCGGGGCGTCACGCGCACCGTGCCGACCCCGCATCCGCCCCGGCGCGCCGGGAGGCCCGCCATGGCCCGGACGAGCGGCTCGCCGATGGCGATCACGTCGGTCTCGGCGAAGAGGCGCGCGAACCCGTCCCAGTATTCCTCGTAGGTGAGCGCGAAGGTGTCGGTCCGCACCGCCTGGTAGACGTTGATGCGCAGCGGCGCATCGAAGCCGCGGGCCAGGGCGGCGATCTCGTGCAGCCGGTCGAAGTTGGTCCGCATCATCACGGCGATGAAGGTGACGCCGACGCCCAGCGCCCGGCAGCGGGCGGCCTGCGCCATCACGAGGTCCCAGTTGCCGGCCCCGCGCTGCGCGTCCTGCTCCTCCCGGCTGGGATAATCGATCGAGAACTCCACGTCGGCGAAGGCCTGCACCGCCGCGTCGTCCATCACGGCGATCGAGTGCCCGTTCGACGTGATCGTGAGCTTGATCGGCTCGGCCCGGAGCAGATCGAGGAGCTGCGGGAACTGGGGGTGCATGCCGTTCTCGCCGGTTCCCAGATTGACGGAGCGCACCGGCAGGCTGTCGAGCACGGTCCGCAGCTGTTCCGGTCCGAGCCGGTCCAGCCGGTCGGGATCGCGGTAGCAGAAGGAACAGGCGAGGTTGCACTCGTTGGTGAGCCCGACGCCCAGGGCGAATGACGGCGTCGGGGCAGCGGTGTCCGGCTCCGGAGGGTGCGGCGTCCCGACGTCCATAGCCATGCAGATCCTCTCGCCTGATCTCGACAGGCACCATCGGGCCACCGGCGCCTGAGCTCGGGGCGTCGCAACGTCCTTCGCACGGCACGTCGCGTCGGTAACATCACATCTTCAGCAAGATTGATCACCGCGGCCGAACTTTGCTCTCTACACCGGGACGGCCGCCAACGCCGAAGTCGAACAGGCCGAAGCCGTGACAGCGCCCGCCGGGCCGATTGCCGCAGCGACGCGATTTTGCGCCGGGTAACCCCACCGTGCGGCGACACGAATGAGGCCGATCAGCTGGCTTCATTGAGTGCTTCGCGAGACATGGGCTAGCTGTCAGTTGATTGGACATCGATGCCGGCCTGGCGTCGTTCGCATATGGAATTCGAACGGGAGCACGCGATGCTGAGACGGACACTGGGCCGGTGGGTGCTGGGCGCGTTGGCTTGCCTCGCGCTGCCCCAGGCCGCCGGCGCGCAGGGCGGCGCCAAGCCGACCTTCGTCTTCACCGGCATCCCCGATCAGGACGAGAGCCGCCTCGTCGAGCGCTTCGGCAAGGTCGCCGCGTACCTCGAGGACAAGCTCGGCGTGCCGGTGAAGTACCTCCCGGTGAAGAACTACCCGGCGGCCGTCACGGCCTTCACGAACGGGCAGGTCCAGCTCGCATGGTTCGGCGGCTTCACCGGCGTCCAGGCCCGCAAGGCCTCCCCCGGGGCCCAGGCGATCGCGCAGGGCGCAGAGGACGCGGCGTTCAAGACCTACTTCATCGCCAACACCAAGACGGGCCTGACGCGCTCGGCCGACTTCCCGAAGGCGATCGCCGGCAAGACCTTCACGTTCGGCTCCCGGGCCTCCACCTCGGGCCGGCTGATGCCGGAATACTTCATCCGCGAGGCCTTCCCGGGCAAGACGCCCGAGGAGGTGTTTTCCCGCGTCGGTTTCTCCGGCGATCACAGCCGCACGATCCAGCTCGTCCAGTCCGGGGCCTTCGAGGTCGGGGCGGTGGACTATTCGGTCTGGGATCTCGATTACAAGGCCGGCAAGATCGACCCGAAGGAGGTCGGCATCATCTGGGAGAGCCCGCCCTTCCCGGATTACCAGTGGACCGTGCGCGGCGATGTCGACGCGATCTACGGTGCCGGGTTCACGGATCGGTTGAAGGCGGCGCTGATCGGCATCACCGACCCGGCGATCCTCGCCCCCTTCGCGCGCTCGAAGTTCATCCCGGTGACCAACGCCGCCTACGAGCCGGTGGAGCGCGTGGCGAAGTCCACGGGCCTTCTGGATTGAGCCGCGCGCTGCCGTGAGCCCGCCCCGAGCCGAAGCCGAGGTCGTTCTGTCGGGCGCGACGGCGGCCTATGACGGCAAGCCCGTCCTGTTCGGCGTGGACCTCACGGTCCGGGCGGGCGAGCGCGTCGGGCTGATGGGTCGATCCGGCGCCGGGAAATCCACCCTGCTCGGGCTGATCCATGCCCAGGCCCGGCCGCGGGTGGCCCTGATCCCGCAGGCGGCCGCCCTGGTGCGCACGCTCTCGGTCTTCCACAACGTCTACATGGGCCGCCTCGACCGGCGCTCGACCCTGCACAACCTGCGCACCCTGGCGTTCCCGGCCCGCGCCGATCTCGCGGAGGTCAGCGGGATCCTCGGCGAGGTCGGGCTCGCCGACGCGGTCCGGGCCAAGGCCGGGGCGCTGTCGGGCGGCCAGCAGCAGCGCGTCTCAGTAGCGCGGGCGCTCTACAACGGGCGGCCGATCCTGATCGGCGACGAGCCGGTCTCGGCCCTCGATCGCACGCAGGGCGGCCTGATCCTGGAGCGGATGGCCGCCCGCCACCAGACCCTCGTTCTCGCGCTCCACGACATCACCCTGGCGCTGGCGCACACGGACCGGATCGTCGTCCTCGATGCGGGTCGGATCGTCCTCGACGCGCCCGCCCGCGACCTGGACGAGGCGGCCCTCGTCCCGTTCTACGGGCAGGCCGCATGAACGTCCTCCGCCTGACGGCCGGAAGGGGCTACGCGGCGGCGACCCGCTGGTTCGTCGGGGGCGCGGCGGCGGCGCTGCTGCTCGCCGATCTCGCCGTCACCAGCCTCCATCCCTGGGCCGACCTGCAGCGCCTGCTCGCCGGCCTGATCCACCCGGATTTCCCGGCGGTGGAGATCTGGAGCGTCGTCTACACCGTCGCCTTCGCGATCCTCGGGGTCACGCTCGGGGCCGGGGCCGGCTTCGCCCTCGCCATCCCGTTCGCTAAGGTCCGGAGCGTGCGGCTGGCCTGTGCCGGCCTGCGCTCGGTCCACGAGCTGTTCTGGGCGCTGCTGCTGACCCAGGTGTTCGGGCTGTCGGCCACCACCGGCATCCTCGCGATCGCGCTGCCCTACGCGGGCATCTGCGCCAAGGTCTATGCCGAGATCATCGAGGAGGCGGATCTTGCCGCCGTCCGGGTCCTGCCCGCGGGCACCGGCGCCCTCTCGGCCTTCGCCTACGCCCGCCTGCCCGACGTCGCCGCGGCGTTCCGGCACTACACGCTCTACCGGTTCGAATGCGCCATGCGCTCGACCCTGGTGCTCGGCTTCATCGGCCTGCCCACCATGGGCTTCTACCTCGAATCCGCCTTCCGGCAGGGCCGCTACGCCGAGGCCGGGGCGCTGCTCCTGATCTTCTACGCCCTGATCGGCTCCCGCCGCCTCTGGATGCGGCTCTCGACCCTGCCGGTGCTGCTCGTGGGCAGCGTCCTCGCTTTGCCCAAGACCATCGGGTCGACCGACTGGCTGACGAGCCTCGGCCGCTTCCTCGGCCACGACATCGTCCCGAGCCCGCTCCGGTCCGGCGCGCTCCTCGACCCGGCGACCTGGGGCCGGTTCGGCCTCTGGCTCCGGCCGATCGTGACGGAGCAGATCCTGCCCGGCGCGCTCCAGACCCTCGTGCTCGCCCAGATCGCGCTGGTCGCCACCGGCCTCGGCGCGCTCATCCTGTTCCCCCTGGCGGCGCGCCGCTTCGCCGGGCCGATCGGGCAGCCGTTCGGGCGCATCCTCCTGGTGGTGGTGCGCTCGACGCCGGAATACATGCTGGCCTACGTGCTGCTGCAGCTCCTCGGGCCCTCGATGCTGCCGGCGATTCTGGCGCTGACGCTCCACAATGCCGGCATCGTCGGCTACCTCATGGGCCGCCACGCCGACGGCCTCGCCTACCGCCCCGACGCCCCGACCGGCCTGAACCTCTACAGCTACGAGACGCTGCCCCGGCTCTACGGGCAGTTCCTGGCCTACCTGCTGTATCGCTGGGAGCTGATCCTGCGCGAGAGCGCGATCTTCGGCATCCTGGGCGTCGCGACGCTCGGCTTCTACGTCGATGCCGCGATCTCCGAGCTGCGCCTGGACGTCGCCGTGCTGCTGATCCTCGCCACGGCGCTCCTGACCGCGCTGGTCGACGCCCTGTCCCGGGCCCTGCGCCGCTCGCTGCGCCTCACCGACCTGCCGACCCGCCTGTCCAAACCCCGGCACGGGTCCGCGGCCGAGCCACCGCTGCGGGCAGCCTGCACCTGACGCTTAGCTCTTGAGAGGATCGATGCGATGCGGACGGATCCCTTCACCGACACGTGGCTGTTCCTGATCGGGCAGCAGAGCGACGAGGTCGCCCTCGGTTGGGGGCGCTGGCTGGTCGCCGCCGGCTTCGCGCTGCTGGTCCTGGCCAGCATCGTCATCGCGATCCGGGAATGGATCGAGGACCCGGCCCAGCGGACCGGCCGCGACGTCACCCTCTGGGCGCTGCGCGCCCTGATCGGCGGCATGTGGTTCCAGGGCATGCTCTGGAAGCTGCCGCTCTTCTCCACCGAGAACGGCCTGTACTACTGGACCGGCGAGGAGGTGACGAACGCCGCCTTCGCGATCCACCGGGAGCTCGTGAAGGGCGTGCTGCTGCCGACGCCGAACTTCTACATCCTGGACGTGCTGGTCTTCTTCACCGAGCTGACCTTCGCGATCTCGCTGCTCCTCGGACTCGGCGTCCGGATCGTCGGCGCGATCGGTGTCGTGTTCGTCGCCCAGCTCTGGCTCGGCCTCTACCTGCATCCGCAGGAATGGCCCTGGACCTACGTCTTCCTCGGCGGCCTGATGGCCCTGTTCAGCGTCTTCGCGGCGGGCCGCAGCCTGGGCCTCGACGCCGCGCTGCGCCGCCGGTATCCGCCCGGCCTCACCTTCGGCTGGGCCGCCGGCCTCGTCCGCGTCGCGACCTGAGGCGCGGTCCGTCAGCCCGCCGGGCGTCCCTCGCGGGACAGGGCGCGGGCGAGGCGCAGGAAGGTCGTGCCGATGACCCAGGCGGCGCGCATCCCCACCCGCCAGTCCCCCGACACCTTGGAGGCACCGCCCTGCCGCGGACGCTGCCCGACCGCGACCTCCTCGCAGCGCAGGCCCGCCGCGGCGGCGCGCATCAGCATCTCGAGGTTCCAGCCGTAGGTCTCGTCCCGCATGCCGAGGCGCTCCAGCGCGTCGCGGCGGATCGCCCGGAAGGGGGACATGTCGGTGAAGCGAGCCCCGTAGGTGAGCCGCAGCAGCCAGCCGGCGAGACGACCGGCGACGATCTGCTGGGGGCTCATGGCGCCCCGCTCGCGGTCGCCGCGGATCCGGGAGCCGTGCACGAAATCGGCCCGGCCCGCGCGGATCGGTTCGAGGAGGGCCGGGACGCGATCGAGCCGATCGCTGCCGTCGCCGTCGACGAACAGGACGATGCGGGTCTCCGGCGGGAGCGCGGCGATCCCGGTCTGGATCGCCCGTCCGTAGCCGCGGCGGCGCTCGAGGATCACGCGTCCGCCCGCTGCCGCGGCCCGCTCCCGGGTGGCGTCCCGCGAGCCGCCATCGATGACGAGGACCGCGTCGGCCCCGTGCGCCAGAAGCCCCGCGACGACGCCGCCGATCGCGGTCTCCTCGTCGAGGCAGGGCACGACGGCCGTAACGAAGGCTTCGGCGGTCACAGGCTCCAGCGCAGCCCGCAATTGCCGCAGGCCTGCGGCGGCGTGTCGGAGAGCAGGGCGGCCCGGAAATCCGCGTAAGCCGGGCCGTTCCAGATCGCCCGCAGGGTGTCCTGCGTGGCGTCGCCGAGGGTGTAGTTCTCATAGCCGCGCTGCGAGAACGGCGCGATGCAGCACGGCAGCGCCCGTCCGTTGGCGGTGACGTACATCACGTTCCAGGGCCGGCGGCACAGGGACCAGGGCGAGCCGTCGGTGTCGCGACGCAGGCTCATCCCCGGCTCGCTCGCCGCCCCGGAGGCCGAGAAGGTGAGCCCGAGTTCGCGCGCGACCGCCTCGGCCTCGGAGAGGTAGTGGGCCTCGTCCGCCTCCATGCGCTCGTAGAGGGCTTGATCCGGCCGCGCCATGCCGAGGGCGTCGTCCGCGAAGTAGACCAGCCGCTGGAGGTAGACCTCCTTCACGCCGGCCTCGGCCGCCACCCGCACGAAGGCGGGCAGCTCCGGCAGGGTCTCCTTGAGACCCGTGAGCCAGGCCGAGACCCGCGGCTTCGCGTGGCCCTCGCGCTCCTGCAGCGCCCGGAAGGCCCGGACGTTCTTCAGGATACGCTCGAAATAGTCCTTGCCGCGCACCGTGATGTAGGAGGCCCGCGTCGACGCATCGAGCGAGACGCGCAGCTCGTCCAGGCCGGCCTCGATCAGGGCCCGCCCGTTCTTCTCCGACAGCACCGTCCCGTTGGTGTTGAACAGGACGTAGGTTCCGCGATCCTTGAGGTAGCGGACCATGCGGGGCAGGTCCTTGACCAGCATCGGCTCGCCGACCCCGTGGAGCACGGCGCGGCTGAGATCCGGCACCTGATCGACGATGCTCGTGAACAGGTCCCAGCTCATGTCGGCCGGCGGCTCGAGCTCGACATAGGTGCGCGGACAGGTGGTGCAGAGCAGGTTGCAGCGGTTCGTCACCTCCAGATAGAGGCAGACCGGCATGCGCTCGACGAAGGTCTCGACCGTTCGCGGCGCCGCTTCGTGGTAGCGGCGCGGGTCGACGGCCGGCGTGGCGGGCTGGGTGGTCGTGGTCATCGGGTGAGCCCGGAGCGGTGGCGGATTCCGACCTGCGCCAGCGCCGCAGCCGCCACCAGGGCGGTGAGGATCGCCGAGCGGGCGTCGTAGGAGAGCTGTGGATCGCCAGGGACGACGTCGTAGAGCATGAAGCCTCCCACGGTGAGAACCCAACCCGGAATTGTAGCGGCGACACTCAAGAATGGCACAGCCATCAACAGATACCATGGGAATTCGGGCGAGAGCAGAAACAGTAACATCACGATCGAACGATTGATGTCGCGCAGGCTCCGCTCCGGTGTCCGGCCCCTCCGGAACCCGGTCCGCAGCGCCAGGGTAGCCAGGATCGTCAGGCTCAGGGCCAGATAGATCTGGGTGTCATGGGGCCACGTCCCGACCGCCTGCCGCCAGAGTCGCAGCAGCGTGAAGCCCCAGCCCGAGGACAGGCCCTGCTCGTCGGCGTAGCCGGTGGCGAGGAAGCCGAGCACGCCGCTGCCGACGGACAGGTAGGGCAGATAGGCGAGCGCCATGACGACCGGCACGAGGGCGACCATCCGCCAGTCCCAGGGTCGCCACAGGCCGGGCAGCGCGATCAGGGGGAACGGCTTGGCCAGCGCCCCCAGCACCACCGATGTCGCGCCCGCGTAGCGGCGGTTGGCGGCCAGGGCCAGCCACAGGCCGAGCATCATCAGGGCGATCATCAAGCCGTCGATATGGCCCTGGCCCGCGATCTCCCAGACCGGGAGCGGATGCCAGGCGTAGGCCGCCACGCGGGTCTCCGACTGTCCCGTGAGCCGCAGCAGACCGACCAGGGCGAAGATCGTCACCCCCTCGCACGCCACGAGGGCGATCTTGATGGCGAGCGGGCTCGCCGAGATGCGGGTGACGAGGAAGAAGAACGCCTGGGCCACCGGGGGGTAGATGGTCACCGCGTAGTCGGCGCGGTTGATGAACGGATAGACCTGTGCGTCGCGCAGGAACGCCAGAGCCGGGTCGGCCGGGACGTAGCGATAGGGGTTGATCCCGGCGGCCTGCACCAACCCGTCCCAGACGTAGCGGAAGATATCGGTCGACAGGATCGGCGGCGCGGGCAGCGCGAGAAGCCGCATCGCGAGGCCGGCGCCGAGGACGATGGCCAGCGCCCGGGGCCCCGGGATCTCCTCCAGGCGCGCGGCCAGGACGGCGATCCCGCCGCCGGCGCAGGCGAGCGCCAGGAACGCATCGTCGCCGAAGCCCCGAAGGAGCGGCATGCCGAGACCGATCAGCACGGTTCCGGCGATGCCGAGCGCCGTCAGGCGCCGGACAGGGCTCACGCGTCACGCCATTGGGTCAGCAGCGCGCGCGTCGCGGTCGCCCGACCGCCGACCAGCCCGTCCGCGGCGAAAGCCGGCGGGATTCCCGCAATCTCGTCCTGCAGGAGGCGGAATGTCGCCGCGTCGTCGATGTCGTACCAGGATGGCAGCACCTCGACCTCCAAGCCGATGCCGGCGGCCTGCGCCAGCGTACGGGCCAGCACCGCGTCCGTGCTCCACGGGATGCCGGCGAAGAGTTCGGGATGGTCGGCCTTCAGCCCGATATGCGTGTAGCCGCCGTCGATGGCGGGCCCGAGCACCACGCGATCCCCGGACCGCCGCAGGGAGACGATCGTGTCCGAGAGCAGCGATACCGGCAGGGTCGGCGAGTCGGCGTTGATTAGCACGACACAGTCGTGCGCCTGCTCGGTCAGGAGGCGACGGACGGCCGTTCCGAGGATAACCCCGAAATCGGATCCCTCCTGAAGCAGCAGACGAAAGGCGGGCGGCAGAATGGCAGCGAGTTCGGCTTCCGCTCCCGCGGGCGCGTAGATGCCGTATCCCTGCCTGCCCAGCGCCACGGGGACCGCGAGCACGACGTCGGCCACATCCTTCAGGAAACAGGCGGAGAGTTGGGCCGCCTTCTCCGGACCGAGCCGTGCGGCAAGGCGCGTCTTGGTGAGGCCCGGGCGTGGGGCCTTGCACATGATCCCGAGCGCTGCCGCCACGCGTCCCCCATTTCGGCGCTGCGCCGCGCGCCTGAAGATGTAATCGGACGGGACGTCCGCGGCCAAGGGAGAGCAAATGCCCGCTGGAAAGCCAAATCACGAAATGAGGTCGAATCCGGCTCGCGCGGCCGATCAGGCTCTTCAAGCTGCCTGTATCGGGCCATGCGAAACCCATTCAGACGGGGCGCATCGTGTTGCGAAGCCTCCGAGAGAAAAGCCGTCCGCTCGTGTCACGGCCGCCCGCGGAAGCGGACATGCCGCTTCCGGCAACTTCCGGCCTCATTGGCTGGTGCCATCCAACGGCTTGGTTGAGTGGAAGGCCGCTGGTCCGCTCTGGGGCGTCGAGTTTGAGAAAGAAGACGGCGCGTGAACAGGTTCGCCGGACACTTCGGGATCCGCGGAGACCAAATCGTTGGTCGAAAAAGAAATCGCCGTGCAGGCCGCTTCCGATGCTGGTGCGATGTCCGCCGGGCCACGACCTGCTTCAAACGTGCCCGCGACCAAGGCAGCCACAATCTGGCCATCGTCCACCGACGACCTCATTGCACCGATACACTAACTCGGAAAGCATCGGCCGAACGCTGACAGCAGCCTCGGCGAACCACGAAGGCGTAGACTTCCCGTGGCGAGCAGCCGGACGAGGCTCACTTCCTGGTTCAGAAACCGCACCCATCTCGTGCCGTCGACGGTGATGCGCAGGTTCGGCGCGCCCTGATGGCCCTCGGCGACAACGAGGCGCTTGTCACGGATCGTCACCGTGGCTCGCATGGCTTCCGAGCCCGTGAAGGTGAAGTGGTAGACCGCCGACAGGTCGCCGGCCTTGCCGGACTGAAACGAGAGCCGCATGCCGAAGAGGAAGCCTCGCACCGAGGTCGCGCGCGCACTCGATCGGACGAAGCGGACCCGCTTGTGCGGGAAGCGCCGCGCCACATGATCGGCCGCATCGCTGCCGCGGACGACGTAGACCGGCTCGGCCTTCTTCTTCAAGGGATCGACGATGGTGCGGAGATGGCCGGCCTTGTCGGCGATGTAGGACGCGATCACGTCCTCCCCAGCCGGGCAGACCGCGATGCAATAGGCCGCGTTGTAATTCGGGCCGTACGAAAGACTCTGCCAGCGCGTCACCGTCTCGGCGTAGCTGTGCTTGGCCCGGAACGCAGCGGTCGACCGGCTGTCGGCGAGATCCTCGACGAAATTGACGAATCCGCCCATGAACTGCTGGTAATTGTGGGTGAGGCAGGCGGAGAAGTCGAAATAGCCGTCGGGCTTGATGGCGCCGACTGGACAGGCAGCGACGCAGAGCTTGCAGGACACGCACGGGTTCTCGTCGAGCGGCGTGCCGACTTCGTCCACCTCCGCCGCCAGCAGCACCGTGCCCAGGAGGACGAACGAACCGAAGCGCGGGTGGATGAGACTGCGATGAATTCCCATCCGACCGAGGCCTGCAGCTTCGGCCACGCGCTTGTGCGATACGATCCAGCCGCGCTCCGGGAAGCGCTCCATCTCCATCGGAAAGGCCATCGCCGGGTTGAGGGCCCGGACCCCGGCGTCCTCCAGCGCGCGGACGATCCGGCGGGCGACCGCGTCGAGATCATGGCCGGACGCATGGAACTCCAGGTTCGCGATGGAGCGGGCGGGTGAGCGTACCGGCTCGCGGTGCATGCGCCCGACCAGGGCGAGCAGCGTCCGCGTGGCCGGAAAGGCCCGCGTGACGAACGGGACTTCCTCTCGGATCGCCGGATCGTCGATCGAGACCAGGGCGCAATCGTCCGCGCCACAGGCCCGGGCGAGCGCCAGCACCTCGTCGGCCTTCAGCCGCGGTACGCCGGCGTGATCGCCGACGATATGAAGGGCAGACGGCGGATGACCGGCGCGCGGTCCGTCGAGGGACGCGGTCATCGCGCAGTCATCCCGGCCATGACCCGACCCATCATCCACACGCGGCCCGCGCGTGGCAGGGGTTTCAGCGATGCTTCCAGGATCTTTGAAAGCAAGCCCGGCCGTACCGTCGCGTGCCGTCCAAGAGCTTTCAGGCTCTGGTCGGCCACCTCTTCGGGCGACTGACCCGAGGTGATCCGCATCGCGGCGCGGCGGCCGAACCCGCTCATCACCGGACCGGGAGCGGAGGCCAGCACGTCGATGCCGCGCGGTCGTAATTCGGCATGCAGCCCTTCCGCCAGCGTCTGAACGAATGCCTTCGTGGCGGCGTAATTGGCCGCGCCCGGCACGCCCTGAAAAGCGACGAGCGAACTCATCAGCACCAGCCCGCCGCGCCCGCGTTTGACCATGCTCTGGGCGAAGACGTGCGTGAGTTGCGCCAGGGCGCGGCAGTTCACGTCGATCATGTTGAGCTCGGCCTCGCGGTCGCCGTCGACGAACGCGCCCGAGGTACCGAAGCCGGCGGCGGCCACGAGAAGGCCGACATCCCAATCCGCAGCCGCCCGCGCGACGGCGTCGATCTGCGCAGGATCGGACAGGTCGGCCAGATGCACCTCGACACGGGCCCCATGCCGCTGCCGCAGCTCTTCTGCCAGCTGCGTCAAAGTCGCTTCGCGCCGGGCGACGAGAACGAGGTCGAAGCCGGCCCCCGCCAGTTTCCTGGCGAACGCCCTCCCGATGCCGTCGGAAGCACCAGTCACGAGAGCCGCCGGTCCATAGCGTTCGCGCAGCCGCGACGCGGGGTTTGATCGTGCTGGCTGGCCCATGCGCCACTCCGTCGACTCGATAAGATGTCGATCAACATCCATTTGCTAGGATGTCATCGATCATCTAAATGTCAACGGGAGTTTGCGAGGAGGATCGTGGATGCGCGTGTCGAAGGAGGCGGCCGCCGCCAGCCGTGTCCGCATCATCGCGGAGGCATCTCGCTTGATGCGGGAGCGGGGGATCGAAGCGACGAGCATCGCAGACGTGATGTCCGCCGCCGGGATGACCCACGGCGGCTTCTACAAGCACTTCCGCACGAAGGCGGATCTGGTGGCGGCCGCAATCGCATCGGCCTTCGCCACCCATGCCGAACGCTTTGCGCAGCGGCGCGAGACGGGTGGTCCGCAGGCGGCGCTCCACGCGTACGTCGACGAGTACCTGTCAGAGGGGCATGTCACGCATCCCGGGCTCGGCTGCCCGGCCGCGGCTCTCGGCTCCGATGCGGGTCGCGAAGCGGAGGGCGTAACCTCCGCCTTTGCGCAGGGGATTGAGGCTCTGATCGAGCACGTCTCGACCGCCGCTCCGGTCGGGATGGGCACGTTGGAAGCGCGAGCCGCGGCGATGCGTCGGCTGGCGATGATGGTCGGCGCCGTGGTCGTGGCACGTGGAGTCGGCGAGGGGCAATTGCGGAGCGAATTGCTCACGGCCTGCTTGGACGAAGCCCATCTAACAGGCGATTGAGCTGGCGTGCGCAGCGACGATCGCCTCCAAGGCCATGCAAGCGTTGACCAGCGACCGAGATGGGCGCCCTGAGCGTTGCGTGGCGGAACTGATGTCTGCTTCCCGGCGCTTCGCGACCGTTCGAATACGACTGCGTTGGGTCGGTGGGAGGCCGTCCGCTTTTCCGGCAGGTCCACTCCGAAGCGGCCGTTCGGCTTTCGGCCAATCCCGGTCGTGCTTAGTGCCTCTAGGCCTCTCAGAGCAGACATTCGAGGAGCAGGATCAAACCCCGTCGTTCGCCAACCGGAGTGGGCAGCGCGGGCGTCGCCGGGTAACGGAACAGCAGGACGCGCTTTCGCGGTCGCGCTCCGGTTTCGGACATCATTTTGGAAGTGGCATAGTAGGGCAGGGGCAGCCGACAGGCTCGGACCCGTTTCAACAGCTTACAAATTTGACCTGTTGATGTAGTTCACGCTTTCCACCGCAATCCAACAGCCTGCAATCCGATCCGAGACTGCGCCCGCGAATTCGTAATGAGGGGGTCGGGGGTTCGAATCTCCCTTGCGGCACCACGATCATCATGCCGCTCCGCGGCCACGATGCAATCCGGTCGGCAGAACGATGAGACGCGGCAAGCCGATGCCGCGGTATTGGAGTGCGCGCTGGCCAAGGCCGCGGTTCCGCTGTCGGACCCGATATGCGTCGCCGGCGATCGCGCGCGATGTTTCGGTCAACGCCGGAAGGTCAGCCCCTCCGCTCAATTGGCGAGATAGGCAGCCAGGCCGGCCAATCCCGATAAGGTGGAGCGGCTCTCCTCCAGACAACGGGCGTTCAAGTCTGCGGCGAGCCCGTTGGGCTTGGCTTGGAGCAGGCTGATGCTCGTCGGGGACAGGTTGCCCGGAAGGAGAACAACCACGTCCCCTTCGTCGAGACGGATCGTTTCCCGGATCGCAGCGCCTTCGGACATGTCAGCCTCCCTCGAGGGGATTGATCTCTCGGTGTCTCGACAACCTCTCACGAGCTACAACCGTCGGCAGTGCTCCCGCGCACGCGGATGAAACGCCCGGTGTTACGGCGATACATCCCGCGCCTCCAAACCGCTCCCGCGGCGGTAACGGTCCGGATTAATCTCTCGCATCGGCCGGGCGCACCGCATAGCCCGTTCGCGACCTATCGATGGGAGGCCAGGGCAGCGGCCGGCGGGGCGCCTTGTTCCCGATGGCTCGGTTCCGCCGCTTCGCCCGCGAACGCAAGGACAGCCAGCGCGCCGAACGGCCGCGCGCTGCCCGTCAGGGGCCTCCGCGCCGCCGGCGGCGTCGCGGTCGCCGGTCGCTCAGTTGCGTGGGTGGCAGACGGGCGATCCGTGCCCTACCGGAATGGCCAGATCTTCCGTGACGCCGTGCGTGCGGGCGGGCTTTCTGTTCCGCGGATCGGTAGAGTCGGCCGGACGCGCCGCATCGTCGCCGCGATCTGGCCGACATCCCTTGCCGCGTGCGCACGCTCGCCGCGCTCGATAGTCGCCAACTGCGCCGTGAGCTGGACGATCCTGGCTTCGGCGCGACTGGCGCGCGCTTCGGCGCCTTTCAGAGCGGCCTCGCTCTGGTGCGCGCGCGTCTCGGCGGCTTTCGCTCTGGCACTCGCCTGCTCGATCAGCCGTTGCGCTTCCTGAACGATGGCATGCGTGCGTCGATAGAAATCGCGCGCGGACGCAGCCTTACCCCGAATCAGATCAAGGATCTCGCGATTTTGCGCGTCCGGCTCTTCGGATCCCGTCTCGAAACTGAGGTCGGGATCGGGCTTCTGGACCGACAGGAGACAGGAAGCACTCATGAACCGGCCTTACATCGGAACGTCGCGGAATTCGCTACGGATGGCTTGCTTGATGTAGGACAGCCACTGTTCCGCTTTGCATGCCCGTTCTTCTGCGGCGATCAGACGTTCTTCAAAGATCTTTGTCTGGGCGGCCGCTCGGGCGTCCGCTTCGAGCGCTCTGGCTTCCGCCTTCGACGCCCGATCCATCGCGAGCTTCAACTCCTCCTGTGAGCGTTCACGGGTTTCATGAGCCTGCTGGAAGTTCTTGATCCTCTCTTCGAGCTGCCGGACATGATGGCCCGCCCCTTGAAGCTGATCGATCAGACCGACGAAGTCGCTGTCGATGAAGGCGGATTGTCTCCCGACAAGTGCGATGGGATCCACGACCTTGAGCGCGCGCCGGTGCGTGCATTCAGCATCGGCCGCGGCTTCAGGAAGCGCCGGACCCGGATTTCCATCCAATCGAAGATGCTCAACGGAACTCGCCGACATCACAACAGCATCCCTCGCATACAACCAAGAGTTGTTTACCGTTCTGAGAGCCGAGTTTCCTACAGGATGGTTAATACATCCCTTACCGATGTCTATATCGGCATTTTTAACCAGATATAATTGTCGCCATTTCAAATTTTGAGCACTAAAATGGTATGTGGATCGGCGGTCTTCCATCTCTCGTGCAGCCATCCAGATAAAATCAGATGGAATAGACGAATGCTTGAGATTAAAATCCGCAGGAATTGTTTGTGAACTATATTACTGCATTTTTCGTCAATATTAAATCGCAAATCTCCAAAAATACGGGTAAAAAGGCGAATTTTCAATATTATGGGACCTTATGGCAAAGATTTCTGGCCGGATAATTCCTGTCTCCTCGTCACGCTGCAGATTGCGGGCTCGACGGCGGTCGCAGAACCGGATCGTCTGGCGCCGGTGCCCCGGAGAACAACGAGGGATGGCATCGCCAGCGCCCAAAAATTTTCGGCGCAGTCCAGGTTCCACCGTCGTCGCTTCGGCGCTCCCTCGGAGCATCCGCGTGGACGGCCGCGATCGATTTTGCGCCGCCCGCACAACAGACTTCGGCGGCAGAATGACGAAACGCAAAGCACAACCCTGGATATACATGCCCTGTCGTCAGGAGCGATGATTGGCATCGATTGAAAAATGGGCTTACACCGGCGGATGTACCAGAGCGGACTTCGCTATTTTAGCCGGTTTTTAACCCTGTAGGCCGAAGGATTGCCCGATCGCAGTCAGGCGATGGCGGCCCGGAGTAGGCAAGAGCGGCACGAAGCCCACATCCGGTGCGAACGTCCACGCGAAGGCGTCGATCCGGTTCCGACTGGGCGGCGGCGTTCTGACCGCAGACCTGAGCCTGTTGGCTGTCATCCGCCACAGCTCGATGGAGGCCCGCGGCCAGCATCGCTGATCGATCCTCGAAACGACGCGCTCCGACGGCGACCCGCACTCCGACACCGGGTTCATGCAGGAAGAATGTGAAGCCTACGGTTCCCAGTCCTGTCTCCGCAATCGGGCCACGATGATCCGCATCCCGCAGACATATCGCTCTCTGGTCGGCCGTAGATCCGATCCCGGCTCGCCGCTCAAACGCTTCGGGCGCGCGCAGGGTGGCGCGACGGCGGTCGAGTTCGGGCTCGTCGCAATTCCGTTTATCGCCTTGCTCTGCGCGATCCTGGAAAACGGGCTCGTCTCGTGGGAGCAGGAAATCCTGCAGCAAGCCGTCGTGGAAGCCGGGCGACAGATCTATACGGGCAAGTTTCAGACTGCGAATGCCGGTATCACCGATCAGGCGACGCTGATCAGGAATTTCAGGACCGCGCTCTGCACGCGTCCGGACGGGTCGCCACGCACGACGATTTTCACCTGCGCCAATGTGCGCGTGAATCTCGGTCAGGCGACGAATTTCGCGTCCGCCACCGCGGTCTCGCCGACCGCGATCAATGCGAGCGGCGTCAACGATTGGAACGCCAACTTCGGCACCTACGCGTGCGCCGGCGGATCGGCGATCGTGGTCGTGCAGGCGGCCGTCGACATCCCGGTGTTCTTCCCTCTCCTCGGTGCTCAGGTGGCGACCCTCCCGAACCGCCGCCGCGTGATCCAGGCGGCGACCGTGTTCAAGGTCGAACCCTACTCGACGGGCTCCGTTTGCTCATGATCGCGCAGCTTTCCAGGCGTTTTCGATCCGACCGCAGCGGCATCGCGGCCCTGGAGTTCGCTCTGATCCTGCCGATCCTGGTGACCGCCTACTTCGGCACGGTCGAACTGACGCGCGTCGTCGACATGAACCGCAAGCTGACGCAATTCGCCCGCACCCTGGCCGACCTGTCCGGTCGCGCGGACAACCCCAGTCCTTCCGCGTCCGACATGGCGACGCTCGCCACGGCCTCCACGGCGATCATGCGTCCGCTCAATACGTCCGGCATGCAGATCATCGTCAGCGCGATGGGTGTCGAATCGATCAACGGCGTCCTCTTCGGCGGGGTCTGCTCAAGTTGGGCGCAGAACGCCACCGCCCGCACCGCGCTGACGGTGAATGGAACCAATGGACTGCCGACGACACCCGCGGCCTATCAGTTCGATGGGGCCCGCTACATCCTCGCGGAGGTATCGATGGCTTACACGCCGCTGGTCGGCAGCAATCTCTACCGGCTGATCTTCGGATCCGGCGGCCTGACCTTCGCCCGTCAGATCCCCTGGGCTGAACGGACGACGACCGAGATCGTCATGCCCGGCGGCGCTGCGTGCCCGGTCTACTGAGGAGTCGCGTGCATGCCTCTCGGCCCCATCTCCGCCTGGGCGTCAGGCGTCCGCTCCGTCCTCGCCCGCCCGCTCCTGCGCCGCTTCGCTGCGGCCAGATCCGGCCAGGTCGTGATCGCCTTCGCGCTCGCCGCGATCCCGATCCTCGCGGCCTCGGGCGCCGCGATCGATTACGGCCGGCGCAACGCCGCCAAGGCCCGGCTCGATACCGCTGTCGATGGGGCGGTCCTCGCCATTCTCAGCCGGAAGAGCAACACCGTCGACGCTGCTGCATTGACCAGTCTTGAAACCCAATTCCGGACCGAAGCCGCGAAAGTGCCGGGGGTGACGGTCACCTCGTTCACCCCGATACCAACGGTGACCGCGTCCACCGTCGGCGTCTCTGCAAGCTACACGGCGACGGTGAACACCACCTTCAGCGGCATTCTGAATATGCCGACGATGCTGATCGGCGGGTACTCATCCGGGTCCCGTAACATTATGCAATACATCAACTTCTATCTGCTGCTCGACAATTCCCCGTCGATGGGACTGGCCGCGACCGACGCGGACGTCGCCAATATGAAGCGCGTCACGCCGGATAAATGTGCCTTCGCCTGCCATCTGCATACCTTCGACTCGCAGGGCAGGGTGACGGGCGACAACCTCAACGACTACTATCACGTCGCCCTGAACAACAACATCAAACTGCGAATCCAGGTCCTGCGCGACGCCGTTTCGGCACTCGTCGATCGCGCCAACGCGACGATGACCCTGGCGCAACAGTATCAGATGGAAATGTGGACCTTCAACGACTCCGTGACCCAAACCCGTCTCCAGGCGATGACGGCCAATCTGAATCAGATCAAGGCTGCAACACCCAATATCGACATCGCCTACGCGTATTACAATCAGTCCGACAACCAGACCGATTATGAGCGCGCCATCGCCAAGATGAATACGACGATACCGACCAGCGGCAACGGTCTGACGCCGGCCACGCCGGCCCAGTTCCTGTTCTTCGTGACCGACGGGGTCGAGGATACCGGCGGCACCGTCACCAACCAGAGCGCGGGTTTTCAGATCAGCAGCAGCCGCTTCATCGGTCCGTTCAGCCCCTCGACGTGCAATGCGCTCAAGGCCAAGAACGTGCGCATCGGAATCATTTACACTCAATATCTACCAATATATGATAATTCTTTCTACAATAGCTACGTAAAGCCCTACGAGAATCAGATCGGGCCGATGCTCAAGGCCTGCGCATCGGACGGCCTGTATTTTCCCGTCGCCTCGGGCGGCGACATCACGGCCGCCATGCTTCAACTGTTCTCATCCGCGGTCGCCTCGGTCAAGATTACGAATTGAACCGTCGGATGTGCGAAGCGTCGATTGAGGCGAGCCTTACGCCATGACACGACTGGTTCGAGCCGCACGTCACGGGCGGTCGTCGGCCTCGCGCCTTGCCGGTGCCGTAGCGCGTGATCCGAGCGACCTCTCGGTCCTGCCTCGCCCACGCGGCGGCCGCTGGCGTTTCGGCGTGGCCGTCGGGATGTCTTGCTGCAGCCTCGCGTTGATCCTCGGCGTCGCGTCCACGGGAACGGCCAAGTCCGTCGTACGACCCGCTTTCGCTGCGGCACCAGCTCAGACTGCGCCGTGGTCGTTGCGGACCAAACTGCAGTTTCGACTGGGCGATGCGATCGAATAGAGCAGATCAGGTTTGCTTCGAGCGCGCCGACCTGACCGCGCGGACCTGCGTGAGGCGTTGGATCTTCGCGCCGCACGGTGTTCCCGAACGCCGTTCGTCGGACCGCGACCCCGGCACAGTGGGCCGTCGTCGCGCCGCGCGACCGCGCCCGAGTGCTGCGCTCGCGGGGCGACCGATCGATGCGTGCAGGAAAACGATCGCGACCCGAGCGATGTGACCGCGGAAAATCGTGGCCGCCTGCGTCGCAGCCCGGATCGATCACCAGCCCCTTCCGGGCCGGCGACGCTCAGAGGCCGGTGCCGCAGATCTTGCTCAGGCAAGGCTTCCCGTGCACCATCACTGCCCGATCGGGGCGCCGTCGATGCGTCTCGGGCAACCGTCGGGATTCGCATCCGTCAGAACGGGCGGAAGGAGCGCGTCCGGCACGTCCTGATAACAGACCGGCCGCAGGAAGCGGGCGATGGCGAGGCTGCCGACCGAGGTGCTTCGCCCGTCCGAGGTTGCGGGGAAGGGACCACCATGGACCATGGCGTGGCCGACTTCCACACCGGTGCCGAAGCCGTTCACCAGGATGCGGCCGACCTTCCGCTCCAGGAGCGGCATGAGGCCGGCCGCCGCCGTGTGGTCGGCTTGATCCAGGTGCAGGGAGGCGGTGAGTTGGCCCTCGAGCCCTTCGAGGACCGTGCGCAGCTCGGCGGCATCCCGGCACCGCACCACGAGGGCGGCGGCACCGAAGACCTCCGCGGTGAGCCGATGATCGGCGCGGAACGCGGCCCCCGTCGTCGCGAACAGGGCGGGCCGGCCCTGCCGCGCGTCGCCGGGCTGGCCCAGCGCCACCGGCACGACGGCGGGATGGCTCGCCAGAGCGGCGACGCCCTCGGCATATGCCCGGTGGATCCCAGGCGTCAGCATGGTGGCCGGGACCACGCTCGACAGGGCGTCGGAGGCGGCCGCCTCGAAGGCGGTGAGTGCGGGGCCCTCGACCCCGAGGACGAGGCCGGGGCTCGTGCAGAACTGACCTGAGCCGAGGGTGAGCGAGCCCACGAAGGCGCGCGCGATCGCGTCGCCCCGGGCTTCGAGGGCGGCGGGCATGAGGATGACGGGGTTGATGCTGCTCATCTCGGCATAGACCGGGATCGGCACCGGGCGCGCCGCGGCGATCCGCATGAGGGCGGTGCCGGCGCGGCGCGAGCCCGTGAAGCCGATCGCGGCGACGCGGGGGTCGGCGGCGAGCTGCTGGCCGATCGCAATGCCCTCCTCGAACAGGAGCGCGAACACGCCGGCCGGCAGGCCGCACGCGGCGACCGCTCGGCGGACCGCGTCGCCGACGAGTTCCGACGTGCCGGGATGGGCCAGGTGCGCCTTCGCCACGACCGGGCAGCCGGCGGCCAGCGCCGAGGCGGTGTCGCCCCCCGCCACCGAGAAGGCGAGCGGGAAGTTCGAGGCACCGAAGACCGCGACGGGGCCGACCGGGATCCGGGACAGGCGCAGATCCGGGCGCGGCACCGGAGTCCGCTCGGGCTGGGCCGTGTCGATGCGGGCGCCGAGGAAGGCGCCGCTTCGGACGACCGTGGCGAACATCCGGAGCTGGCCGACTGTGCGGGCACGCTCCCCCTCGATCCGCGGGCGCGGCAACCCCGTCTCGGCCATGCAGCGGGTGATGAGTTCGTCCCCGAGGTCGAGGATGCGATCGGCGATGGCCTCCAGGAAGGCGGCCCGCGCCGGGAGGGGCGTCGCACGATAGGGGTCGAAGGCCTCCCCGGCGCGCGCGCAGGCGCGTTCGGCCTGCTCTGCCGTCGCCGAGGCGAAGGCCGGCTCCAGCGGCGCGCCGGTGGCGGCCTCGACCGCGCACCATGGCGTGCCGCTGCCGGGGACGTCCTCGCCGCCGATCAAGTTGTCGATGCTGAAGGTCATGCGGTCGCGCCTGTTCGAAAGATCGGCAGCATCGTCTGGCCTCAGCGGACGAGGCAGGGCTTCTTGTTGTCGAAGGTCCAGCCCGGGATCAGCGCCTGCATGGCCTGGGCGTCGTCGCGCGCCCCGAGGCCGTGCGCCTGGTAGAGCGCGTGAGCGGCCTCGACCTGCGGCCAGTCGATCTCGATCCCGAGGCCCGGCCGCTCCGGCACCTGCACGAGGCCGCCGCGGATTTGCAGCGGCTCTTTCGTGAGGCGCTGGCCGTCCTGCCAGATCCAGTGCGTGTCGATCGCCGTGATCTTGCCCGGCGCGGCGGCGGCCGCGTGCGTGAACATCGCGAGCGACACGTCGAAGTGGTTGTTCGAGTGCGAGCCCCAGGTGAGGTCATGGTCGCGGCAGAGCTGCGCCACGCGCACGGCGCCGGCCATGGTCCAGAAATGCGGGTCGGCGAGCGGGATGTCGACGGCGCCGAGCAGGTGGCTGTGGCCCATCTGGCGCCAGTCGGTCGCGACCATGTTGGTGGCCGTGGGCAGGCCCGTGGCGCGGCGGAACTCGGCCATCATCTCGCGGCCCGAATAGCCGTTCTCCGCGCCGCAGGGGTCCTCGGCGTAGGCGAGCACGTCGCCGCGGCCCTTGCACAGCGCGATCGCCTCGGCGAGCGACCACGCGCCGTTCGGGTCGAGCGTGATGCGCGCGTCGGGGAAGCGTTTCTTGATCGCCGCGACGGCCTCGATTTCCTCCTCGCCGCGCATGACGCCGCCCTTCAGCTTGAAGTCGTTGAAGCCGTAGGCCTCGTGGGCCGCCTCGGCCAGTCGGGCCACGGTCTCGGGCGTCAGGGCCTCCTCGTCGCGCAGGCGGAACCAGCCATCCCGGGCCTCCGGCTCGCGGTAGGGCAGGTCGGTGCGGCGGCGGTCGCCCACGTAGAACAGGTAGCCCAGCATCTCCACGGCGTCGCGCTGCTGGCCCTCGCCGAGGAGCGCGGCCACCGGCACGTCGAGGAACTGGCCGAGAAGGTCGAGGAAGGCAGATTCCACCGCCGTCACCGCGTGGATGGTGATCCGCAGGTCGAAGGTCTGGAGCCCGCGGCCGGCAGAATCCCGGTCGGCGAAACGGGCGCGCATGGCGTTGAGGACGGCGTTCCACGCGCCCAGCGGCTTGCCGACGATGAGGCTCCGCGCCTCTTCCAGCACCCCCCGGATGCCCTCGCCGCCGGGCACCTCGCCCAGACCGGTTGCGCCGGTCGAGTCGGTCAGGACCACGAGGTTGCGGGTGAAGAACGGCCCGTGCGCCCCGCTGAGATTCATCAGCATGCTGTCGCGCCCGGCGACCGGGACCACCTTCATGTCGGTCACGATCGGCGTGTTGCGGGCGGCGTGGCGGGTCTCGGTGGCGGTGGCGACGGACATGGCGTGTCCTCCTGCGTGTGGTCTGGGTGGGAGCCGCACGGCCGGGCGCGGCCGGACTCGCGGGGCAGGATCATCGGGACGGGAGGGCCGGCTTCCGGGAGCCGGCCCCAGGCTGCGGCGTCAGACGCTCTTCAGCTCGACGCGGCGGATCTCACCGACCACCACGAGGTAGCAGAAGCAGGCCACCAGGGCGTTCATGCCGACGAAGACGAGCGCGCCGTTGAACGAGCCCGTGCTCTGAACGATGTAGCCGATGGCAATCGGGGTGGTGATGCCGGCGGTGTTGCCGAAGGTGTTGAACAGGCCGCCCGACAGACCGCCGCTCTCCCGCGGCGAGGTGTCGGCCACGACCGCCCAGCCGAGGGCACCGATGCCCTTTCCGAAGAAGGCGAGCGCCATCAGCCCGACCACCACCGCGTCGGCCTGGACGTAGTTGCAGCCGATGATCGACATCGACAGCAGCATGCCGCCGACGATCGGGATCTTCCGGGCCGCAGTCAGGGAGAAGCCCCGCTTCAGGAGCATGTCGGAGATGAAGCCGCCGAGGAGGCCGCCGGCGAAGCCGCAGAGCGCCGGCAGCACCGCCGCGAAGCCGGCCTGCAGGATGGTCATGCCGCGTTCCTGCACCAGGTACACCGGAAACCAGGTCAGGAAGAAGTAGGTGAGCGTGGTGATGCAGTACTGGCCGATGTAGATGCCGAGCAGCATGCGGTTGCCCAGCAGCTCGCGCAGGGTCTTGCCGGCATGGGCCGGCTTCGCCGTGCCCTGCCCGTCCATGTCGAGCAGCGCGCCGCCGTCCTTGATGTAGGTGCGCTCGGCCTCGTTCATCAGCGCGTGCTTCTTCGGGCTGTCGATCACCTGAAGCCAGAGCACCGCGAAGGCGATGCCGAGCACGCCCATGCTGGTGAAGACGTGGTGCCAGCCGAAATTGTGGACGATCCAGGCCATCAGCGGCGCGAACAGCACGGTGGCGAAGTATTGCGCCGAATTGAAGATGGCCGAGGCCGTGCCGCGTTCCCGGGTCGGAAACCAGGCGGCGACGATGCGGGCGTTGGCCGGGAAGATCGGGGCCTCGGTCAGACCGACAGCGAGGCGCAGGGCGAAGAGCAGGACAACCGCCGTCAGGCCGGTGAAGAAGCCGACGGCGCCCTGGACCAGCGTGAAGGCCGACCAGAGCCCGATGGCCGCCGCGTAGACCCATTTCACGCCGTAGCGGTCCAGGAGCCACCCGCCGGGGATCTGGGCCAGCACGTAGGACCAGGACAGGGCCGAGAACACGTAGCCCATCTGGACGGGCGTCAGGCCGAGGTCCCGCGCCATGTCGGGTCCGGCGATCGAGATCGTCGCGCGGTCGGCGTAGTTGATGGTCGTCGCGATGAACAGCATCAGGACGATGAGGAGGCGGATGCGGGTGCGGCGCGCCGCGTCGGCACCGACGAGCGTCGCGCTCGTGGTGCCACTCGTGGAGGCACTCATGGACGTTCTCCCGGGATTGGCGCCGCCCGATTGAGTCCGGGCGGTCGAGCGTGCCGCCGTTGGCTCGGCGGTTGGTCGTTCGGTCTCGAAAGGGATCGTCAGCGGCGGTCGCCGATGAGCGTCGTCAGCTCGTCCAGCTCCGCGGCGTCGAGATCGGTGAGGGGCGGCCGCACCGGACCCGCCGGGCGGCCGACGGCCGTCATGCCGGCCTTGATGATCGACACCGCGTAGCCCCGCTTACGGTTGCGGATCGCGATGTAGGGAAGGACGAAGCTGTTCAGCTCGGCATAGACCGCATCGCGGTCCCGGCGGCGCACGGCTTCGTAGAACGACAGCGCCCAGTCCGGCAGGAAGTTGAAGATCGCCGACGAGTAGGTGGTCACGCCCATCTCCAGGTAGGGCAACGCGAAGGTCTCGGCGGTGGGGAGGCCGCCGATATAGGTCAGGCGGTCACCGAGGCCCGCGTAGACCCGCGTCATCAGCTCCACGTCGCCGACGCCGTCCTTGAAGCCGACGAGGTTCGGGCAGCGGTCGCACAGGCCGGCGAGGGTCGTCTCGTTCAGCTGCGCGTTGGCGCGGTTGTAGACGATGATGCCGAGGCTGGTGGCCTTGCACACCGCCTCGATATGGGCGGCGAGGCCATCCTGCTCCGATCCCACGAGGTAGGGCGGCAGCAGCAGGATGCCGTCCGCGCCCGCGGCCTCGGCCGCCCTGGCGAGGTCCACGGCGAGCGCCGTGCCCTGGCCGGCCGGCGCGATCACCGGCGTTCGGCCGCGGGTCTCCTCGACGCAGGCGCGCACGACGCGGTCGATCTCGACCGGAGTGAGCGAGAAGAACTCGCCGGTGCCGCCGGCGGCGAACAGACCGGAAACCTTGTAATCCGCCAGACGTCCGAGGTTGTCGCGATAGCCGGTTTCGTTGACGCTGTGATCGGCGTTGAAATGCGTGACGGGGAAGGAGAGCAGACCCGAGCCCAGCGTCCGCGCAAACTCCACGGGGGTCATCCGCGACATCGTCTTCCACTCCCTGATCTGCGCCGTTTCGGCGTTGGATCCGGGATAGGCTTGCCCCTTCGTTGCGTCCAATGTTGATTTTAGCTGAATTATCCCGGATCCTGCATCAATGTTCGATCTGGGGCACGTCCGGAGCTTCGTTGCCGTCGCGGAAGAGATGCATTTCGGCCGGGCTGCCGCGCGGCTGAACCTCACGCAGTCGCCGCTCTCCCGGCAGATCCAGATGCTTGAGCAGACGCTCGGCGTCACGCTCCTGGAGCGCACCACGCGGGCGGTGCGGCTGACGCCGGCGGGCCGGACCTTCCTGGCCGAGGCCTACCGGGTGATCGCCGCGGCCGAGAGCGCGGCCCGCCTCACGCAACGCGCGGCCCGCGGGGAGAGCGGCACGATCCGCCTGAGCTTCACCGCGGCCTCCGCCTACAGGACGTTGCCGCGGATCGTCTCGCATGTCCGCCGGGCGCTTCCGGAGATCGACCTGGTGCTCGAAGAAATGGTCTCCGACGAGCAGATTCAGGCGCTCGAAGAGAACCGGGTCGATGTCGGGCTCCTGAGGCCGGGCCCTGCGCTTCTCGATCCGAAGACGCCGATCGCGACCGCGACCATCGTGCACGAACAGTTGCTGCTCGCGGTCCCGCGCAGCCATCCTCTGGCGAGCGGGGACGTGCCGACCCTTCAGGATATCGACGGTGAAGCGCTGGTGACGTGGTCCCCGCGCGGCGGACGATACTTCATCGATCTGTTGGATACGCTGTTCACGGCAGCCGGCATACGGCCTCGGGTAGTGCAACGGGTGAATCAGCTGCACGCCATGCTGGCGCTCGTCGGGGCCGATATCGGCGTCGCGCTGGTGCCCGAGAGCGCTGTCTCCATCGGCATGACGGATGTCATCCTCCGTCCCATCGCCGCACCGGCCACCGCTCGGCCCTGTCTGTTGCTGGCTTGGCGCCAGGACAACCCCAACCCGTGCCTGCCGTCATTCCGGACGAACGTCGAGGGTCTGAATCCGGATCGAACCGGCGCGCTTCCGGATTGATCTGCCAGCGATCCCTGCGTTTCGAGGAATCTGCGGCACGCGTCGGAGGGCGGCGGCGACACCCTCGACGGCGCGATCGTGAGGCGTGCGGCCGGAGCAACGCGCAGAGGCGAGCTTGGCCGGGAGCGTGTCCGGTGCGGGCGCGATGGGTGCCGGATCTCCGCGGCCAGCCGACCTGACGCCCGATCCAGCTTCGGTTGCTCCTCGGCGTCTGCGCAGGATAGGTGAGCCCGTGTCCGTGCCGCTCTCAAGGGATCCCAGGTCATGCCGCTATCCCGCCGAGCCGTCCTCGCGGCTCTCGCCGCGCCGCCCCTCGTCGCCCGTCCAGCCCGCGCCGCGGGGACGCTCCGGATCGGCTACCAGCGCTCCTCGACCCTCATGGCCCTCTTGCGCCTGGACGGCTCCCTGGAGGCAGCGTTGGCGCCCCTGGGCACAGGCTTGTCCTGGCACGAGTTCACCAGCGGGCTGCCGATCATGGAGGCGCTGAACGCCGGGCAGATCGACGTCTCGGCGGACGTTGCCGACACGGTCCCGATCTTCGCCCAGGCGGCGGGAGCCAAGATCTCCTACGTGGCGCAGGAGGCGTCGTCGCCAGAGGCCCAGGCGATCCTCGTGCCGGCAGATTCCACCGCGAAATCTGTCGCCGACTTGAAAGGTCGCCGCATCGCCGTGACGAAGGGGGCCGGCAGTCATTTCCTGCTGCTGGCGGCTCTGCGCGAGGCCGGCCTCGGTTTCCGCGACATCCAGCCGGCCTACCTGACGCCGGCCGACGGGCGCGCCGCGCTCGCGAGCGGCGGCGTCGAGGCCTGGGTCGCCTGGGATCCCTTCCTGGCCTCGGCACAGCGCCAGACCGGTGCCCGGGTTCTGCGGGACGGGCGCGGCCTCTCCCTCTACAAGCGCTATTATCTCGCCGCCGATGCATACGCAGCCCAGAACGGTCACGTGCTCACAACGCTGTTCGGCAGGCTCACCGAGACTGGCGCCTGGGTGAAGGCCAAACCGAGCGAGGCCGCCGCGAGGCTGGCGCCGTTCTGGAAGATCGAACCGGACGTGATCGAGCAGGCGAATGCCCGCCGCAGCTACCGCGTCGAGCCTGTCACGCGGACCGATCTGACCGAGCAGCAGACCATCGCGGACGCCTTTCGGGCCGAGCGGCTGCTGCCCCGCGCCGTCGACACGTCGGCATTGGGCATCTGGAACCCGCCCAACCACTGATCCGAGGGCCGGTCTGCGAGGGGTTTCGCGCGCGGAACGACACGCCCGGGGCAACTCGGTCGCTGCCGCGGCGCGAACGCGGTGGAGGCGACGTGAACGGCGCCGGGTATCCGCAGGACTCCAGTTCATGAGAGGACGGAGCCCGGACGAAGCGCATTTAGGTCGCGTGAGGCCTGCGCCCGCAGTTCGGATGAGGTTCGATGATCGAAATGAGCACGGAGTGCCAAATGCGGTGATCCGAGATCACAGCCAAGCTGGGGGCCGCCGAGCCGCCGCGGACAAAGGCGGGCGAGCCGGTTCGAACGTGGCAGCCACGAGCGCGTTCCCTGGGTCTGGATCGACGGGTCCGCACCCATCGGGCCCAACCCGTCAGATCAGATCCGGGAACCGAACACCCGGGACCCTGAGGCGGCGGCGAGCCAGAGGGGCAATCGGATCGTGTCTCCTGGCGCATCGTGTCCTTCGGAGGACGCGGCCGAGCCTATGGGTTTTGATCAGTGAGAATTGGTATAAGACCCAGAGAATGAGCACGTTGGCGCACCGCCTCCGAACCGCGTGCGGAGTCGAGCGGGGCTGGGGCGAGCCATATCGACGACGACTACAATTCCCGCGGCGCCATTCGGTGCTCGGCTTCGTCGGCGCCCTTCCGATTACGATGCGCACCGCCAATGAACAGGATCGCTTCGATGCGGAATTATCTCCGGCTTCTGTCCCGCCACCACCAGGCGGCCGGCAACGCGTCGCTGGTCGGCGGGCGCAAGAATTTGATCATCGCGCGTTGCGGAAGACCGTCCCTGCATAAACGCTGGCTGGAAGGAAGCCGAAGAAATTGGGACCTCTGGCTCTGTCCCTATGAAGACATCGAGCCGGAAGAACATGTGAGCGTCGTAATCCCTGGGTGGAAATGGCATGCCATGCATGCATTGCTGACCGATCATCCTCGTTGGCGCGAATACGATTTTATCTGCTTCGTTGATGAGGATGTGCTGGCAAGCAGCGATACATGGAGCGATTTTTTTGATCGATGCAGCTCATATGACGCGAAACTCGCCTCGCCGGCCCTGACCCCGGATTCCTTCTATACCCATCTCTTTACGATGCAGAACACGTCGTTCGTTGCCAGATCGACAACATTCGTTGAGATCATGTGCCCCTGCATGAGCCGGGACTTTCTCGAAGCCGCCCTTCCCACCATGCTCTATCAGCGATTGGGGGCTGGATTCGGTCTGGATTTCGTGTGGCCGTTCATGCTGAATTATCAGGATATATGGATTTTTGACGACACGCCCGTCTGCCATACGCGACCGGTTGGCGGCTCATATTCAGACCGATTCAGGATGCTCCTCCACTATGATCTCAATCTTGTGTTCGGCCTAGGCATACCTTGGGAAGTGGGTAACAGCGGAGGGATAACGACTGCCGGCGCTCTCGTTTTTCGTGACGATGAAGATTTTGAAAGCCTCATCAGGAGAGGGTATGACTATATTGAGGAGACACATCCCTCGCGTTGGTCGGACGTGATTGAATTCCCTGTAGGAAGGGACATGTCGCGTTCGAAAGACGCAGAGCTGCGCTTGGCGAGCGCCCTGTCGCATATCACGGCACCCGATGCGACGATCTCGCGGGGCAAACCTGCTTCAGTCTCCTCCCTCTCTCAATGGTCATGGGCGAACAACTCCGAACTCGAGGCCTCCGGAGCGAATGACGGTCTACTCAATGGGGTGTGCGGTTTCCACACCGCCGAGGAGGTCGATCCCTGGTGGCAAGTTGACATGCAGCAGCAGCACGAGATCTCCTCCGTAGTCGTGTACAACCGGCTGGACCAAAAGGAGCGCTTCGTAGATTTTGATTTCTCCGTCTCGTCGGACAGCTCGGAATGGCAGGTTGTTTTTTCAAAACGAGACGGAAGGGTTTTTGGCGGCTTGGATGGCGATCCTTTCACAATCGCCTTCGAGACCCCCGTAACCGGGCGCTTTGCTCGCATCACGGCACACGGTCGGACCTTTCTACACCTGGATCAGGTAGAGATATTCGGAATTACTCTCAAGAGCCTCTCATGAGGAGTAGCGCATTGCAAAAATAGCGAAGGTGAAGCGCACCGATTTTACACAAACAAACTCAGAACCACTTACGGCTTCCAGCAGCTTGAAAGCTTCAGAACTGGTCCAGAGACCTTTCAAGCGCCGATCGGCGTCGAGAAGCCCGCGGTGATCGCGCAGCCCGGGAACACGCCGCAAACCGGCCTAGACGGCGCGGCGTATCAACCCGAGAGACAGTTTCGACCCGAGAGAAAAGCGGCACCGGACCTGGATCCGCCGTCACATCGCCGGTTTCGGCAAAACCAAAGTCAAACAAATCAAGCAGAGTTGAACCGGAAATTCCGCATCAATTTTGTAGTTACAATGATCGATTAAGAATTTCATTTCCGCGAGGCTCGGTATTCATCGGCTAATGATCGGGTATGAATTTTTCTCTGAAGAGGGCGGGAAAACGCCCAGGCGCACCAATTTCTCGGCAGCTTTGGCTCCACCGGTCAAGATATTCCCGCAGCGGGAGGGCGGATCGCTGGCTCCAGCGATTGAGCGCGCCATAATCCTCCAGCAAAATTGGCTGCCTTTCTACTTCGGAAAGTAGACACGGAACGACGGCCTTTGCATATTGCGAGAGGCCATTATCGGCCTCAATTTCGGAGCGATATTTCTGAAACCAGATTTTTTCGACAACGAGCCCTTGACTCGATGCCAGCGCTTGGTGATCGCCGATCGATTTCTGCACATAATCTTCAATTGCTGCAGCATAGCCGGAGTCACCCCTGAAGGGCGGGCCTGATTTCCACCGCTCCGCCAGCCTGCCGAGGCCCCGGAGTGACAACGTTTCAGCGAGAGCCTCCTCCACCCACTGGCAAGGGCGGCTAGGCTGAGAGTTCTCAGCCCACGAATTGCAGAGCACATGTCCGAATTCGTGGCCCAGCTGGTAAGCGAGCTGAGACCACGCTCGAACACCGATATCCACGTAAACCCAAGCGGCCTCCGCGGGCACTGGATGCAACCAAATCGCAGGCGGTCCCGAAGGTCGATTTTCAACGATAATCCGTTGAGGCTGTCGATCCGACAAGAGCTTTACGCCAGAGAAGCAAGCAGATTGGATAAAAGCAATGATTGTTGCAACGGCGGACTTCGGCGCGTTCCATTCACCCCGGACCTCGATGGGCGCCATTGCGAGATTGGCTGCGCGAGCGGAATCGCAGTTGGACATGAAGGCCCCAGCAGCCGCACCGGCTAGAAAGGTCCGTCGGTCCATACGATCTAATATCATCTCAGTATCCGATATCCGTCAGTCCGGAAGGCGCGAGGCGATGGAAACGACAATTGCGCGCCGCGGGAACGGCCGCTGCGCCGCCAAAGCCGAGTTCTCTCATCGAGAACATCGGCGCCGAGTTCGATTTCGCAGTCTCTACGTCTTTCAGGCATCCAAGCCGCAATCGACCCGATAATGATCCGCGAGGATCTGCAGATAATGCCTCATCGGGCCGACGCGGCCCGTCCGCTCGATGCCGCAAAAGTGGACGAACCCGGATAGCCTCCCCAGCGTCGTCGAGTCCGAAAACCAGCCATATCTCATATATTGAGTCAGCAGCACTGTATCGAATTTAAAATGCTTGTGAGATAAGTAATTCGCCACCTCCTGATCGACCCATTTGTGAAATCCCCGTCCATAAATTCCGCATAGATTTACGACCACGTCTCGTATCAGTGAAAAGACGTGCCCATGCTCGAGGAGATTGGGTAGCGCAATCGTTCCCGCGTTGAATCCACATCCGAGGATCGGTCTCTCAGCGTCGAGACTGAGCAACTCCGCGCCCACACTGGGCGAAGTCGCCAATTTCGAGAAATGCTCATGCGCGGCGCAGGGCGACCGGGAACAGGCCGCATCGATCAGCATTTGTTGGATGTTCGCGTTGAAAATCACATCCGGGTCGCTGTAGACGACGGGACTGCAAGTCCAGGCGACTTCTTCCTCAAGGATTGCGAAGCGGCTTGAGACAAACCCTACCCAATCGGTCGCGGCTCTGTTGACGACCGCGACCTTGTTCATAAGATCGTTTCCAAGTATCTTGGCCAGCTGCTGACCGGATTTCTCTGTATAAACTATCACTTGACCGTCATAGCACCCGATTTTGATCAATGATATGAGACTGAGCTTGAGTTGTTCCAGCGCATCGTCGCCAAACGCGGCGTAATAGATCAACGGCTGAAAAGTGATGAGCTGGTCGAATTTCCAGCCATCCACTTTGACACGCAATCTGAATGGAAGAAAGAATTCCTCCAGCGGCAAATTCCACTGCAGCGGAAGGGAGAGATCACCGACCACAAGGCATGGACCGGGTTTGATCGTCAAGGATTCAGGTCCGACCAGTGCCCGTGTTGAGTCTATTATCCAGCTCCGGCTCATGATATCGCAAAGTAGGAGGGCATCCGCTTCCGATACCAATATGAAGCGTTCCCAGTCTAATACGATCATCCTGTCCGTGACGACATTGCCGTCCGGCAATGCGCACATGTATTGCCCCTCCCGAGCAACGACAACGGAATTCGGAGCACGCGCGAACTCCAATTTGAATTCGCCATAGCAGGGTATATTCAAATCCTGCGGTCCCGGAAAAATGTTTTCAATAAAATTGGCGAATTGGCCCCGCCGGAATTCTACTGGCAGATCCGCCTTGTACGCGCGATCCAGGGACGACGGCCGACCGCCTTCGATAAAGACGCCGGGCCCGCCATCACAGGGAATGAAATATCCATGATGGCTCAGCAGCAAAAAATTCGGCACGCGACAGGCCTCGGTTTCGGGCGCATCGGCGCCAGCGGTGATGTCTTCAATGAGTTGGTTCAGTGGGTGTCATCGGCCCGCTTCCCATAGGCGGGCATTACGAAGAGACATGAGAGCCCAATCGGGGAGCCCGCATAGTCGCGCGGTCGGATACGATCGACCGCTGAAAAAGGTAATCAGCAGGTTCCTCCGCGCATGTTCCTCGTCAAGGCAGGCATAGTTGGCGCCGAGATTGGCTGGCGTCTGGACCGGGCGCTCACGCGATGGGGCTGCAACCTGAGCCGTCCTTTCCCGTCAGGCGCTGTTCGGAAACACGCTTCGGCGCCTTCCGGGGTGCGGGAACAGCGATGTCGGATTTAATGTCTGTCATTCCCGATCCAAGTCGTAAAAGCCGTCGCGACAGATTTTGAAGCCGCCATCGTCACTGAGATGCCGCGTCATCGCTCGCTTCTGGAGATGACAGTAAATGGTCTCCCAGTCGTTCCCATCGTCCTGATGAACCACGAGCCTGCCGTCCGAGAGACAATTGATCGCGAAAATATTTTTTTCTGGATGATAGGCATCGAAAAAGCAACTTTCCGGATCTCGCTCGTCCGGGCGGAACCTATCCACAAAGCAAGGTGGGACAACGTCACAAAAGTAGCGATTGATGTAGAACATTTTCCCGTGCCGCTCCTCAAGACAATCGAGGAGCGGTTTACGAAAACCAATTTCGTCTGTAAGTTCGACGTTTTCAGACAGCAACAACTCAACCAAATTCGGTATATTTCTGTACACGTCCCTGGCGTATCCCGAGTTCTTCACCGCTGCGAGATGCCCGTGGAATCCTCCAATCACCTCGAAATCTGTGTCGAGGCGCATGAAGCGCTCGAAGCGTCCGTAGACGATGTCTATGTCACCCCAGCCCACGTAGTCATCAGCACGGATGCCGAGCCAATCCGCCATGTCCTTAAACAAATCAGGATATAATACCTTGAAATCGACAAGCTTATAGGGAGTCCTAATCAATTCCTGAGGATCGACGAGAGTCTCAAATTCTGACTGCAGAAAACGGGCGATCTTCGTTCTCAAGGCGGCAAGGCTCATGGGAATCGGATATAGATTCTTCGGCAGCCGGTAGCCTGTCAGGTCGATATCCGTCAGCAGAACAACGCGCAGGTAATCCTGGTTACGCTCAAGACTCTGAAGGTACAGATCGAAATAGGATGGCAGGCTGCCGAAATACGGGATGAAAAGCCAGATTTTTGGCGTGCTTTCGCTGGTGGAATGAGCTTTCTGCAAGGCGGAAAATTTCCGCGACTCGGTTCCATACCAGCCGCTTCCGGAAAGATCCGAGAGTTGCCGCAAGGCCCAATCGTACTGACGACCGACGGCGGCCCGCGAATATCTCTCGCGCGCGGAAGCGGCGATCATGCGTCGATCGAGGTGCCTGCTCGCCTTCACGGCCTCGACCCAGTCAGCCAGCGTGTGGCATTTGAAACCCGTCACGCCTTCGATGATCGTTTCGTGAAACGCGCCGAAGCTGGAACCGATCTGCGGTACGCCGCAAAGCTGCGCCTCGATCCCGGAAAATCCGAAGGGTTCGATATACGTGGTGGGCGTCAGGATGCAGCGTGCGCCTTGAACGGCTTTCAGCCGCGCTTCATCGAACAGCGGCCCTTCGAAATGAACGTTGCTCGGTTGATCATTAGCCCACGGCGACGGGTCGCCGGGGCCGCAAATCCGGAACTTGAGCTCCGGCATGCGCCTGGCGATTTCAATGATGACGTTGATGCCCTTGCGGACGGTTACGCGGCCATGAAAGAGCACGTAATCTTCGTCTGTTTCCGCCGGCAGCCATTTATCTTCGTCGAACGCCGAAGGTATAACCCATTTGTAATTATTCCCGTCAACGTCGCCATCGATCATCCCGTAGTGATGGTGCATCCAGGCGCTGCTCTCGAAGATGCGGAATGGCAGACCCGGTGAGGCGCTGTAACCTACAGACAGCTCCACATGATGGCAGTCCTTTACGGCATCGAAAACTTCGATGTCCGGACCCCAAATATGACAAACAATATCACCGGGCCTGACGCGGTTTTTTAGCTCCTGAATGAGCTTCTTCTTGAATTCGGACTGGAGCTTCTCGTTTCCCGAGTCGAGGTGATGCTCGTCCTCACGCGACTTGCGCCTCGTCAGATCTCTGAACGTGGCCGTGTCCAGGATCACGACGTGCTCGTGAGCACCGCTTTCCGACCCCTCGTTGCTGTACTCGATCACGTACCAACCGAAGGGCGCTATGACATCGGGGAACAACATGATTTTCGATGTAAAGGCACAAAAAACGTAATCCTTGTTGGGAATCGTATGTGCAACGCCGATAATATGTAGCGTATTGCTCATAATATATTCTTCGCCTTACGCCTATCTGGGGCAACCTGGCCGGAGAATGGAACCGTGGTCGGACGAGAGATTACTGCATCTGCGCGTCCATGGGTAGCTGGAACGGCAAATGCGGGACGCTGGCGAGCGCGGATCCGCGAGATCCAGCGCGGCAATAGGCCGGACACACGCGAAGGGCCTGTGCGACAGCCTGCCGACGCTCAGTGCTCCCCAAACTGCGTATTCGACGAAACCAGCTATGAATGTCCGTTAAAAGGCAGCTCGTGGCGCGGCGTTCGAACAGACCCGTCTAGAGGAAAATGCGGGCGGTTGGAGGGGTCAAGCTCCGGATGTCGACACCGGATTCACACGGATGCTTCGGCCTTCGGATGGTAGACCGTACCCCTTTTGAGACCGCACGGCCCGCGGAGTTCGAAGCCGGCGCGTCCGGACATCGCGCTTGATCATCGGCCGCCGACAGATCTCACCCTCAACCGGCCCCGACGTCCATATTCGTGCGGTCGGAGTCTCGATCCAAGAAGCGTTGCGTTGATAGCCGGCGGAGAAGGCCCTCAGCACGCTCGATCGAGCCACGGCCAACCGGTCATCGCCGGTCGCTCACGGCATATTGATCGCGGCGGCCTGTGCCGCAGCCCGACTCCGGCTTCACGACGACTTTCGTTTTCGACGACGCCCTTCCGTCTCAGGTCGGCGTGCTCAGGTTGTCCAGAGTCACGCCGGGTGGTTCGTCAAAACGCCGATTGCGGGGATCGATATGCACGGCGACGCCGTCGCGCAAATCTGCGCTCCGATCTAGCACTACTTTGGCAGATAGGTGTCAGGGCGGCAGATCGAGGGCGGCGTCACAGTGTGGACATCGGCGCGGTGATGGCCGGCTGAGGTAGTCGAGGATGGCCTGCCGGATCGCCGGCATCGAGGGCTGAGGCGGTGGGCAGCCAGTTCTTTTTTTTCCGCCCTGCTGCGGCCAGGCGCCGGGATTGGAGGAAGGCGTAGGCCAGCATGGTCATCAGCGCATGCCGGTGCAGCCCGGTCCAGGATCGGCCCTCGAAGGCGCCGAGGCCCAGTTCCTCCTTGAGCTGCTGATGGGCCTGCTCGCAGACCCAGCGTGCCTTGATCGTTGCGGCCAACTGCTTGAGGGTGGCCTCGGCCGGCAGGTTCGAGAGGTAGTATTTACGCTCGCCCGAGCCACGCTCTTCGCGCACCAGCCAGACCTCGTCGCCGGGCAGGTGCTGGGTGCCTTGGCCGCCGATCCTTTGGGTCGGGCCATCGGCCATCCGAACGCGCAGCGCGCAGAAGCGAGCCCGCAGCCGACCTTTGGTGCCGCGCCGCCAGGTTACCGATCGGCCGTTCATGTCCGCGAGGATCGTCTCCGCTGCGACCGAGCCCTGATCCGGGACGTGACGCTTGCGCGGTCGCCCACGCCCCGCGACGGGGAAGATCATCGTCACGTCGGCCGGGTAGACCTTGCTCCGTCCCGAGATCCCGACGGCCCAGTTCAAGCCACGTGCGCTCAGGGCCTGCCGGAACGAAGCGGACCCATACCCGGCATCGGCCAGCACGCAGCCGAAGCGCACGCCACCCGCCCGGACCCGGTCGATCTCCGCGACCGCGATCTCCAGCTTGGTACGGGCCGCGCGCAGGCCCTCGGGTACGCCGGCCGAGACCATCCGATCCGGGTCGCCCGTCCAGCTCTCGGGCAGGAACAGCGCCAAGCCGACCGCTACGGGCACTTCACCGCGCGCAAGCGTGAGGGACACCAGCGTCTGGCAGTTGGCGGTCTTACCCAGCGTCGTCGCGTATTGCGGTGCGACCCCAACCGAGCGGTTACCCTTCTTCGGCAAGGCGGTGTCATCGACGACCAGGATCGCATCTGCACCTCCGACGAGGCGATCGGCCTCGCCGAGAAGCGCCCGTTGAAGCGGGGCCTCATCCCAGATCCCGGCCGCGATGAAGTGGTGGAGCCGGTCGTAAGGGATCCCCTCGGCCCGCGCCGCCATCGGCTGGATGCTTTTGCAATCACCCAGGCCGATCAGCATCACCACGTACAACGGGCACATCGCTCGGCACGCCAGATGCGACAGGTCCACGAGGAACGGCTGCAGCCACCACTCCAGATCCTCACGCCATCCGTCAGCACCGGACATCGTGATCCCCCATGACCGTCGCCATGGCACCCGAATCCGCGAGGATCCTGCCTCGTTCCCTCAGTCTGCCAAAGTAGTGCTAGTTGTCGTACACCAGCCGCGAGGCCCGGGTCCGCGCGGCTTGCCCGGATCCAGCCAGCACTCTGGGTGGACGCCTCGACCGAAGCTTCACCCACCGCATCGGCTCAGTGCTGTTCGATCGGCGGCTCGCCCGCCTGCACCAGCATGCGTTGCTTTTCTCCGCGTGGCAGAGCGGGCCAGCAACTCGCGCCGGGGTCACTGGCTCAAAGGACGAAAGTCACGCTTGCGTGATGAGGCGGAGCTTTAAGGCTCGACGACAGGCAGCTCCGGCCGTGCGTCTTGCGAAGTCGCACGCGGCCGAGATTTTGGCATTTGCCAGATACGGCATCCAACTTGTTGAGTTTCCGGCAGCGGCTGCATAGTCCCAGACAATAACGCGATAATGTTTTCAAGACATCAGCAGAGTCAAGGCAATCCGATCTGATCATCTGCAGATTCGCTCGTACCGTTCTGGGGGTGTACCGCATGGAGCCGGAGCAAAGAATATCTTCCAGTTTTCGCAAATTAAGTTCGTTCATCGACTTACTGCTTCTCAAGGACGAGTACTGACAAGACCCGCGCCAGTCGGGACTCGAAAGTCACACGAATATAGCAGTTAATGAATCTATAACGGTCGATATATTGCCGGGCTAGGCCCTCGGCGCTAGGCGAGCCAGATATGGTAGCATTCCGCGGATAAACTGATATCTGGAATGCTGCCGCCTTACTCTTTGAGTCGCATAATAGTTTTGGCTATCTCAACAGCCAATAGAAACTGAAAATGGGGGTTAATCATGGCTGGCGAGACTGGGGCCACCGGCACGAGCACAGATGGTCTGGTTTCTTTTTCCGGAATAGCGAACCCGGGCGATCTCCTTTATTTTTACGCGCAAAGTGGCCCTAGTACTAATCCTGTCTGGACCCTACTCGGAAGCACAGTTGCTTCTCCGGGCATCCATGGCGATGCCGGTGCATTCTCGTTTTCAGCTGCGCTGGCTCAGGGAACTTACACCGAATTTCAAGTCTACGATTCGACGGCTACGAACACGACGACGGGCGCGGGCCTGATACATAACGCAACGGTGTCGTGGAGCGGTGGCACACAGTCCCAATCCTTCTCGGGGAAGACCACCGGCAACAATGCAGACCCATATCGAACCGAAGTCGATTTCTTCGGCACGAGTACCAGTAGCGGCGCCACGGGAGCCACCGGCGCGTACTATGTCCAGAGTATGCAAGGCGCAACCGGTGCGACGGGCGCAATCGGCGCCACGGGTGCAACCGGAGCAACAGGTCGGACCGGTGCGACGGGTGCACCCGGTGCCGTAGGTGCTACGGGCGCATCGGGTGCCACCGGCGCTGCCGGCGCGACGGGAGCCACTGGCGCGACGGGCGCATCCGGTGCCGCAGGTGCTACCGGCGCATCGGGTGCCACCGGCGCTGCCGGCGCGACCGGAGCCACTGGCGCGACGGGTGCATCCGGTGCCGCAGGTGCTACCGGCGCATCGGGTGCCACCGGCGCTGCCGGCGCGACCGGAGCCACTGGCGCGACGGGCGCATCCGGTGCCGCAGGTGCTACCGGCGCATCGGGTGCCACCGGCGCTGCCGGCGCGACCGGAGCCACTGGCGCGACGGGTGCATCCGGTGCCGCAGGTGCTACCGGCGCATCGGGTGCCACCGGCGCTGCCGGCGCGACGGGAGCCACTGGCGCGACGGGCGCATCCGGTGCCGCAGGTGCTACCGGCGCATCGGGTGCCACCGGCGCTGCCGGCGCGACGGGAGCCACTGGCGCGACGGGCGCATCCGGTGCCGCAGGTGCTACCGGCGCATCGGGTGCCACCGGCGCTGCCGGCGCGACCGGAGCCACTGGCGCGACGGGTGCATCCGGTGCCGCAGGTGCTACCGGCGCATCGGGTGCCACCGGCGCTGCCGGCGCGACGGGAGCCACTGGCGCGACAGGCGCATCCGGTGCCGCAGGTGCTACCGGCGCATCGGGTGCCACCGGCGCTGCCGGCGCGACGGGAGCCACTGGCGCGACGGGCGCATCCGGTGCCGCAGGTGCTACCGGCGCATCGGGTGCCACCGGCGCTGCCGGCGCGACGGGAGCCACTGGCGCGACGGGTGCATCCGGTGCCGTAGGTGCTACCGGCGCATCGGGTGCCACCGGCGCTGCCGGCGCGACGGGAGCCACTGGCGCGACGGGTGCATCCGGTGCCGTAGGTGCTACCGGCGCATCGGGTGCCACCGGCGCTGCCGGCGCGACGGGAGCTACTGGCGCGACTGGCGATACCGGAGCCACCGGGGCAACGGGCGCGACCGGCGACACCGGGGCAACAGGTGCCACGGGTGCAACTGGCGCAACGGGTGCCACCGGAGCAACGGGTGCCACGGGCGCGACCGGCGACACCGGGGCAACAGGTGCCACGGGTGCCACCGGAGCCACCGGCGCAACGGGTGCAACGGGTGCAACTGGCGATACCGGGGCAACGGGTGCGTCCGGTGCCACCGGAGCTACGGGTGCGACCGGAGCAACGGGTGCAACTGGCGATACCGGAGCAAAGGGCGCGACCGGCGATACCGGGGCAACAGGTGCCACGGGTGCCACCGGAGCAACGGGTGCGACCGGCGCAACGGGTGCAACGGGTGCCGCGGGCGCGACTGGCGATACGGGAGCCACCGGCGCAACGGGTGCAACTGGCGATACCGGGGCAACGGGTGCGACCGGCGATACCGGAGCCACCGGGGCCACGGGTGCGACCGGCGACACCGGAGCCACCGGGGCAACGGGCGCGACCGGCGACACCGGGGCAACAGGTGCCACGGGTGCAACTGGCGCAACGGGTGCCACCGGAGCAACGGGTGCAACTGGCGCAACGGGTGCCACCGGAGCAACGGGTGCCACGGGCGCGACCGGCGACACCGGGGCAACAGGTGCCACGGGTGCCACCGGAGCAACGGGTGCGACCGGCGACACCGGAGCCACCGGGGCAACGGGCGCGACCGGCGACACCGGGGCAACAGGTGCCACGGGTGCAACTGGCGCAACGGGTGCCACCGGAGCAACGGGTGCAACTGGCGCAACGGGTGCAACTGGCGATACCGGGGCAACGGGTGCGTCCGGTGCCACCGGAGCTACGGGTGCGACCGGAGCAACGGGTGCAACTGGCGATACCGGAGCAAAGGGCGCGACCGGCGATACCGGAGCCACCGGGGCCACGGGTGCGACCGGCGCAACGGGTGCAACCGGCGACACCGGAGCCACCGGGGCAACGGGCGCGACCGGCGACACCGGGGCAACAGGTGCCACGGGTGCAACTGGCGCAACGGGTGCCACCGGAGCAACGGGTGCAACTGGCGCAACGGGTGCAACTGGCGATACCGGGGCAACGGGTGCGTCCGGTGCCACCGGAGCTACGGGTGCGACCGGAGCAACGGGTGCAACTGGCGATACCGGAGCAAAGGGCGCGACCGGCGATACCGGAGCCACCGGGGCAACAGGTGCCACGGGTGCAACTGGCGCAACGGGTGCCACCGGAGCAACGGGTGCAACTGGCGCAACGGGTGCCACCGGAGCAACAGGTGCCACGGGCGCGACCGGCGACACCGGGGCAACAGGTGCCACGGGTGCCACCGGAGCAACGGGTGCGACCGGCGACACCGGAGCCACCGGGGCAACGGGCGCGACCGGCGACACCGGGGCAACAGGTGCCACGGGTGCAACTGGCGCAACGGGTGCCACCGGAGCAACGGGTGCAACTGGCGCAACGGGTGCAACTGGCGATACCGGGGCAACGGGTGCGTCCGGTGCCACCGGAGCTACGGGTGCGACCGGAGCAACGGGTGCAACTGGCGATACCGGAGCAAAGGGCGCGACCGGCGATACCGGAGCCACCGGGGCCACGGGTGCGACCGGCGCAACGGGTGCAACCGGCGACACCGGAGCCACCGGCGCAACGGGTGCGTCCGGAGCCACGGGTGCTACGGGTGCGACTGGCGCAACGGGTCGGACCGGTGCAACCGGAGCCACGGGTGCGTCCGGTGCCACCGGAGCTACGGGTGCGACCGGCGCAACGGGTGCCACCGGAGCGACGGGTCGGACCGGTGCAACCGGAGCCACGGGTGCGTCCGGTGCCACCGGAGCTACGGGTGCGACCGGCGCCACGGGCGCCACCGGAGCGACGGGTCGGACCGGTGCAACCGGAGCCACAGGTGCGTCCGGTGCCACCGGAGCTACGGGTGCGACCGGAGCAACGGGTGCCACGGGAGCGACGGGTCGGACCGGTGCAACCGGAGCCACAGGCGCATCCGGAGCCACCGGAGCTACGGGTGCGACCGGAGCAACGGGTGCCACAGGAGCGACGGGTCGGACCGGTGCAACCGGAGCCACAGGCGCATCCGGAGCCACGGGTGCCACCGGTGCCATGGGCGCAACGGGTGCAACCGGAGCTACGGGCGCAATAGGCGCGACCGGCGCGACCGGCCCAAGCGGGGCCACGGTGGAAAGGGCGGCCGGACCAACCGGCGGCGCTACAATGGTGGCGTCGAATGAAACCCTGATCCTGACTGGCAGCAACCTGTCGGGTAAAATCGATCTTTACAATTCAACCCTCGTTCTCGAAGGCAACAACACGAATAGCCTCACCATCAACATGATGCCGGGGACAGTCGATGCCGTGCTGTTCGCAAACCTGAACAATGGGAGCAATAATCCTGTCATCTCCGGCTTCAACAACGGCGATAGTGTCTCAGCAAACGGCTTCTCTGGAACTCCTGTTTGGACAGCGAAATCGAGTGGTGACAGTATCGGGTTCGGCAATAAAACCGTCACCGTGACAAGCAGCAATCAGACCCAGAGTGCGGCTTTCTATGCGAACAGCCACACCCAAACGGTCGACGGCATCGCCTACACGGTGTCGACGCTGGACCCGCCAGCGGGCGGCACCGCAGGGACGGGGACCGCGAGAACCACAGTCGGACTCGGTGCAACGGGGGCTGCCGGCACGACGGGAGCCACCGGACCTGCAGCCGCACTTGGTGCAACGGGGGCCGCCGGACCGACGGGGGCTGCCAACCCGAGGAGTGGGTCCGGGGCGATGATCGATCCTGGATCTGCCACCGCAGGGACGCGTGCGGCCTTCACCCCGCCGACCCAGGGTTCGAGTCTATCGGACAGAACGGTGGTGAATGCGCTGGGAGATCTGATCGGCCGGTTGACGTCTTATAGCGGCTCGGTCAGCAGCCTCCTGAGCGATCCGTCCGTCCGGCAGGATCTCAAGACCCTGATGGGCGCGTTCAAACTGGGGGCGACCACGAGCGACGTGACGCCCCAAGCGAACACCTCTGTCGCGGGGACGCGGAACCTGGGGGGTGGCACGTCTTCGGCGTCGACCGCCCTACACGACCTGCACAACCACCTGGGTCGGCACGGTGGGTAATTGAGCGCACGAAGCTGATCAGAGCGCTCCATCCGGGAGACCTGAAAAGGGGCCGCAGCTTGTCGCTGCGGCCCCTTCCAGGTTTTGCGTTTCAGTGACCGACTGAATGGAGCGCGCTGACCAGCTGCAAGTGAAGGAGAAGCGTCGAATGCGACGCGGGATCGGTCCCGCGGAAATTCTGCGTCGCTCCCAGGCTTGCACAGGCCGGGCGGCGTTCCGAGCCCGAGAGGCCGGCGCCCAGGGCCAAGCGCGATGCCGTCCTCGTGGTCGAGATCCGGTACCTGCATCGGCCGACCGTCCGGCTCCGCTGCGCGCGCACGATCCGGCGGCCGCTGGATCGTAAGAGCATTTTCGGTTTGAGCTGAGTCGTCGCGGTATGGTTCACACGGCGGACGGTGGCTGCTTCACTGCACGCTCCGGACACGGAGTGAATCATGGGCCGCCCCTACAGCTTGGACCTGCGCGAGCGGGTGGTGACCGCGGCTGCGGCGACCTCGCGCCGTCAGGCGGCCGCCCGTTTCGGGGTCGGCAAGGCGACAGCGATCGGCTGGATGGCTGCGCTCACGGCGACGGGGACGGTGGCGGCCCGACCGCAGGGGCGGGCACGCCGCTCCAAGCTCGACCCGCACGAAGCGTTCCTGCGTACGCTGATCGGCGGGAAGGTCGACATCACCCTGGAGGAGATGCGCGCTCGCCTGAAGGACGAGCACGACCTCACCGTCGGGATGGGTACACTGTGGGCCTTCCTCGACGCACGCGGCCTGACGTACAAAAAAAGACAGCCCACGCCACGGAGCAGGACCGCCCGGACGTGAGGGCCGCGCGCGAGGCTTGGGTCGAGGGCCAGCCCGACCTCGATCCCACCCGCCTCGTGTTCCTCGACGAGACCTGGACCTCGACCAAGATGGCTCGGCTTCGCGGGCGCTGCCCGCGCGGCGCACGTCTGCGTTCGCCGATCCCGCACGGCCATTGGAAGACCACCACCTTTGTCGCGGGCCTGCGCCTGTCCGGGATTACCGCGCCGTTCGTGCTGGACGGGCCGATCAACCGCGACGTCTTCCAGGCCTACGTCGAGCGCGTGCTCGTGCCCGAACTCACCCCCGGCGATATCGTCGTGATGGACAACCTCGGCAGCCACAAAGGCCCGGCCGTGCGCGCGGCGATCGAGGCGGCGGGCGCGCGGCTCCTGTTCCTCCCGCCCTACTCGCCGGACTTCAACCCGATCGAGATGGCTTTCTCCAAGCTCAAGGCGCTGCTGCGCAAGGCCGCCGAGCGCACCGTCGAAGGGCTATGGTCGGCCATTGGACAGGTCATCGACACCGTCACGCCAGACGACTGCGCCAACTTCTTCGCCGCGGCAGGATACGACCCAGATTAAACCGAAAACGCTCTAGATGATCGTGGCGGCTTGGCAGTATCGACCGCTGCAGAGAGGGACTCGGTCGCCGCACAAATCCTGCTCCTGGTAGAGAACCATCCTGTGCCGGCGGGTGCGGGACGAGCGGTCGGGACCAGCGGCGGACCGTGGCAACCCACGCGACGTCGTGCAGACGATGAGAGGGCCGGACCGGTTCGGTGCCGCGCGCTGTCGCCGCGATCCCGGACGAGGGCGGCCCCGTTCGAGGCGACGCCATGGACCCGTGGGCGATTGCGGAGGCGCTCACGCGACCCGTCGATGGCTCGGGCTTGGACCTGGCGCCCGATTCCGACTGGCAGAGAGACCGCCATTCTCATGGCCCATTTCCTGTCTCGCTCGGAAGTTGATGCGCGCACCGACCGGGACGATCTTGGCCGCGATCAGCCCGCACCCCCGGTCCAAGGGCCGTGCTCTGTCGAGGCAAATTCTCCACCAAAGGGCCTGCGACGAGAGGGAAAGGCGCTCCTTACCGACCGCGCTGCGGTTCGGAACCCGATCCCGCGGAGACTTGGACCCACCCACGCGAGATCGAGCACCGCCATTGCGTGAGGATCGGCTACGCCGTGCGCGCCGGGCGATCTCACATGTGCGATCAGACCGCCGAGCGCGCGTTCGCGCGGCTCGCGGACGTCCGCAGCATCGTCGACGGCGACGGGCTATGGACCGATCAGATGGCCTTCCCGATCCGCCGAAGGGCGACTGCAGCTCAGGCTCCGGGCCTTGAGTGCGCACCCCCAAAAACGAAGGGGCCGCAGCTGAGAGCTGCGGCCCCTCGTCTTCCCGGGGCTCCCGGACGGGAGCCCCCTCGCTTCACGTCGGCTTAGTGACCGTCGAGCCAGTCAGGCCGGTTCACGTTGAACTGACCTTCCGTCGACGTGGAGGTGGAGAACCCACCACCGCCCGCGCTCCGGGTCGACCCATTCGAGGTGCCCGTCGTCGACGTCCCCTCGCTTGTGGTCGCACCCAGCTTGAACGCGCCCATCAGGGTCTTGAGATCCTGCTGGACGGACGGATCGCTCAGGAGGCCACTGACGGAGCCGGTGTAGGACGCCAGCCGGCCGATCAGATCTCCCAGAGCATTCACCACAGCCTGATCCGACACACCCGAACCTTGGGTCGGCGGAGTGAACGTGGCACCCGAGCCCTCGGCAGCGGATGTCTGATCGATCACCGCTCCGGACCCACCCCTCGGGTTGTTGCCGCCGTTCGAACCATGACCACCGTTCGAACCATGATTGCGGTCGTCGCCGTAGCCACGGTCGTCATCGTTCCCTCTCGAACCATGGTTGCGGTCGTCGCCCCAGCCATGATCGTCGTGGTGGTGGTGGTGGTGGTGGTGGTGGCGACCACCCGTGGCTCCGGTTGCACCCGTGGCGCCGGTCGGTCCCTTCGCTCCGGTGGCTCCGGTTGCGCCCAGTGCTCCGGTGGCTCCGGTCGCGCCGGTGGCTCCCTTCGCTCCGGTGGCTCCGGTCGCGCCGGTGGCTCCCTTCGCTCCGGTTGCGCCCGTGGCTCCGGTGGCACCCGTGGCTCCGGTTGCGCCCGTCGCTCCGGTTGCGCCCGTCGCTCCGGTGGCACCCGTAGCACCCGTGGCACCCGTCGCTCCGGTGGCACCCGTCGCTCCAGTGGCACCCGTGGCTCCAGTTGCACCCGTGGCTCCAGTTGCACCCGTGGCTCCAGTTGCACCCGTGGCTCCAGTTGCACCTGATGCGCCAGTGGCTCCAGTGGATCCAGTTGCACCCGTGGCTCCGGTTGCACCCGTGGCTCCGGTTGCACCCGTCGCTCCAGTGGCTCCGGTTGCGCCCGTAGCTCCGGTGGCACCCGTGGCTCCGGTTGCGCCCGTCGCTCCAGTGGCTCCGGTTGCGCCCGTCGCTCCGGTTGCGCCGGTGGCTCCGGTTGCGCCCGTCGCTCCAGTGGCACCCGTGGCTCCGGTTGCGCCCGTCGCTCCGGTGGCACCCGTGGCTCCGGTTGCGCCCGTCGCTCCGGTGGCACCCGTCGCTCCGGTGGCACCCGTCGCTCCAGTGGCACCCGTGGCTCCGGTTGCACCCGTGGCTCCAGTTGCGCCCGTGGCACCCGTGGCTCCTGTGGCACCCGTGGCGCCTGTTGCGCCCGTCGCTCCAGTGGCACCCGTGGCTCCGGTTGCGCCCGTCGCTCCAGTGGCTCCAGTTGCGCCCGTCGCTCCGGTTGCGCCGGTGGCTCCGGTTGCGCCCGTCGCTCCAGTGGCACCCGTGGCTCCGGTGGCACCCGTGGCTCCGGTGGCACCCGTGGCTCCGGTGGCACCCGTGGCTCCGGTTGCGCCCGTGGCTCCGGTTGCGCCCGTCGCTCCAGTGGCACCCGTGGCTCCTGTTGCGCCCGTGGCTCCGGTTGCGCCTGTGGCTCCAGTTGCGCCCGTCGCTCCAGTGGCTCCAGTTGCGCCCGTCGCTCCGGTGGCACCCGTGGCTCCCGTCGCTCCGGTTGCGCCCGTGGCTCCGGTTGCGCCCGTCGCTCCAGTGGCACCCGTGGCTCCGGTTGCGCCCGTCGCTCCGGTTGCGCCGGTGGCTCCGGTTGCGCCCGTCGCTCCGGTTGCGCCGGTGGCACCCGTCGCGCCGGTAGCACCCGTCGCACCGGTTGCGCCCGTGGCTCCGGTAGCACCCGTCGCGCCGGTGGCACCCGTGGCTCCGGTTGCGCCGGTGGCACCCGTGGCTCCGGTTGCGCCCGTGGCTCCGGTAGCACCCGTCGCGCCGGTGGCTCCGGTTGCGCCGGTGGCACCCGTGGCTCCCGTCGCGCCGGTAGCACCCGTCGCTCCGGTGGCACCCGTGGCTCCGGTTGCGCCGGTGGCACCCGTGGCTCCCGTCGCGCCGGTAGCACCCGTCGCTCCGGTGGCACCCGTGGCTCCGGTTGCGCCGGTGGCACCCGTCGCGCCCGTGGCTCCAGTTGCACCCGTCGCGCCAGTAGCTCCGGTAGCACCCGTGGCGCCGGTGGCACCCGTCGCGCCGGTAGCACCCGTCGCGCCCGTGGCACCCGTGGCTCCAGTTGCACCCGTCGCGCCAGTTGCTCCGGCCGCACCCGTGGCGCCAGTAGCTCCGGTAGCACCCGTGGCGCCGGTGGCACCCGTCGCGCCAGTGGCTCCGGTTGCGCCGGTGGCACCCGTCGCGCCGGTAGCACCCGTCGCGCCCGTGGCACCCGTGGCTCCAGTTGCACCCGTCGCGCCAGTAGCTCCGGTAGCACCCGTGGCGCCGGTGGCACCCGTCGCGCCAGTGGCTCCGGTTGCGCCGGTGGCACCCGTCGCGCCGGTAGCACCCGTCGCGCCGGTAGCACCCGTCGCACCGGTTGCGCCCGTGGCTCCGGTAGCACCCTTCGCACCGGTGGCTCCCGTTGCGCCGGTGGCACCCGTGGCTCCCGTCGCGCCGGTAGCACCCGTCGCTCCGGTGGCACCCGTGGCTCCGGTAGCACCCGTCGCGCCGGTGGCTCCGGTTGCGCCGGTGGCACCCGTGGCTCCCGTCGCGCCGGTAGCACCCGTCGCTCCGGTGGCACCCGTGGCTCCGGTTGCGCCGGTGGCACCCGTCGCGCCAGTGGCTCCGGTTGCGCCGGTGGCACCCGTCGCGCCGGTAGCACCCGTCGCGCCCGTGGCACCCGTGGCTCCAGTTGCACCCGTCGCGCCAGTAGCTCCGGTAGCACCCGTGGCGCCGGTGGCACCCGTCGCGCCAGTGGCTCCGGTTGCGCCGGTGGCACCCGTCGCGCCGGTAGCACCCGTCGCGCCGGTAGCACCCGTCGCTCCGGTGGCACCCGTGGCTCCAGTTGCGCCGGTGGCACCCGTCGCGCCGGTGGCACCCGGGTTCGCGTTAACGGTTACGCCCGCTCTGGTGTAGAGCGTGTCGTTGGCGGTATCTGTGCTCGTGAAGGTGTTACCGAAACCGTTTCCGGGACCGGAATCGTTTCCATTCCTGGTGAACGCATAGACGTCCGAGTTTTGGTTCGTGACAGTCACATTCGAAATGCTGCCGCCAACGGATCCTGCGCCTCCGCTGCTGTAAGAGGCAATCGCGTAACCGCTGTACGTGTTCACGGGAACATCAATGGTCGTCTGAAAGACGCCCGGAGTCGTGTTCGAGACACTATTGGTGGGAGAGCTGTGCGCCGAGCTCGTCGTTCCCAAGAGAACGTAACCAGTCGGGTTTCCATTCGAATTGTAGGATGTGATGCCGTAGACGGCGATGATATCGCCGATGACGCTATCTGAGCCTTTGAATGTTAGTGCCCCGTAGGATGTAGTGGCCATTATACCTACCCCTCGAACCGAATCGGGCTATCGCCACCTCGTTTGGCGGCATGCGTCAATCCAAGCAGCTACCCCTGCCAACGCGCAGGCGGCCACGTGATCGCACTTTGCTAACACCCGCGAGAGGAGCTCAACCATATGCCAGACGTTATAACTTTATTAACCATGCCATCCGCGTGCCGACGGCGCGGCACAACCCGTCGTTGAATTCAGCGAAGACCGGCGATGGATTGCATCGAGCGGATTTCGGGACCCGACGGAGGGGTTAAGAAAAATATAACGTGTGGCCTATTTTCAGGCCCTGAGCCCGCGGGCATAAGCGGCTGGCGCGCTCTCGCGCTCGCGTAAGCGGTATTCGATGGCAAGTCCGGGCAGGAGGGACCGCCGGACCGGCGCTGCGAGGGTTCGATCGGCCGCTGCATGTCCGACGGGCGCTCGGTCGGACGGCCAGAGACGGTGACGCGTTGTTACGAGTGGGGGACGAGTGAGCGCTTTGCAGACCAAGATGTCGAACGAAGCGCAGGGTCGCATCAAGGCGGTCGTACGCGTCGCGCACCACCACGGCGTCGAGATGGAACCGAGCGAGTTCACGGGCGCTCGCCAAGGTGAATTGCCGAGCCCGGCTGCACTGGCCGAGTGGGCCACCTCGTCCGGACTCTGGGCGAAGGCGTTACGCGTGCGCTGGACGCAGCTCATGCGGCTCGAAAATGTCGGTCCGTTGATCCTGCTTCTCGTCGACGGGAATGCCGTACTGGTCACGCGACGCGACCCCGAGAAAGGCATCTGCTTCGTCGAAGGCACGACCGGCGCCAGCGGCGTCGGGATCGAGATCGATGAGCTCCGGCTGCAGCGCATCTGGAGCGGCGAGATCATTCTCATCCGCCGCACACGTCAGAGCACCGAAGAGGACTCTCCGTTCTCGCTCAGCTGGCTTGCGAAGCTCGTTCTCCACGAAAAGCGCAATCTCCGCGAGATCATCATCGCGTCGCTCGTCGTCAGTGTCCTGCAAATCCTGCCTCCCTTCCTGACGATGGCGGCGATCGACCGTGTCCTGACGCATCACACGGTATCGACGCTGACGCTGATCTCCCTCATGCTTGTCCTGGTGACAGTCTATGAGGCCGTGATCGGATACGCGCGCCGGGAAATCGTCGAGGTGATGTCGACCCGGATCGACGCGCGCCTCAACGTTCACGTCTTCCGACGGCTTCTGGCACTCCCGATCGAGTTTTTCGAACGCTCTCCGACCGGCGAGACGACCCACAAGGTCACGCAGGTCTTCAAAATTCGCGACTTCCTGACCGGCAAGCTTGTTGCGACGGTTCTGGACCTGCTCACGCTCGTCGTCCTGCTGCCGTTCATGTTTTACATGAGCGCCGCGTTGGCCAGCATGGTGCTGGTCGCGTCCGCCGGTGTGGCGGGCATGGTGGTCGCGTTCCTGCCCGCGATCCGCGTCGTCTACACCCGGCTGATCGCGGCTGAGATCCAGAAGGGCGGCACCCTGGTCGAAACCGTCCATGGCATGCGCACGGTCAAATCGCTGGCCATCGAGGAGGTGCGCAAGCGCGAGTGGGACGAGCGGGTCGCCGAATCCGGCATGGCGCGGCTGGCGGCCGGCCGCATCGTCAACTGGGCACAGACACTGTCGCTCCCGCTGGAGCGCTTTATCGACCGCGGCATCCTTCTGTGCGGCGCCTATATCGTCATCCTGGCACCGACCGGGACGACCGGCATCACCGCGGGCAGCCTCATCGCGTTCATGATGCTCGGCGGCCGCATCGCGAGCCCGCTCATCAACTTCGCCAAATTGCTTCAGGACATCGAAGAGATCCGTATGTCGATCGGCCAGGTGGCCGACGTGCTGAACCATCCGACCGAAACCGAAGCCATGCGGAGCGGCCTGCGCCCGAGCTTCGCGGGTCAGATCACGTTCGAAGAGGTCGGCTTCCGCTATCCGGGCGCACAGTCCGCGGCCCTGCGCGACGTGTCCTTCAGCGTTCCGGCCGGGACCATGCTGGGCGTCGTCGGGCGCAGCGGGTCGGGCAAGTCCACGATCGCGCGCCTCCTGCAGGGGATCAATCGCGACTACACCGGCCGCCTCAAGATCGACGGCACGGATCTGCGCGAGATCAACCTCACCCACCTGCGCCGGAGCTTCGGCGTGGTGCTGCAGGACAACTTCCTGTTCCGCGGCACCGTGCGCGACAACATCACCGCCGGCCGACCCGGCCTGACGCTGGACGACGTCGTGCGCGCCGCCCGTCTGGCTGGTGCGGAGGAGTTCATCGAACGCTTGCCGGCGGGCTACGAGACCTGGATCGAGGAAGGCTCGGCCAACTTGTCCGGCGGCCAGCGCCAGCGCCTGGCGATCGCGCGCGCGGTGATCGCGGATCCGAAGCTGATGATCCTCGACGAAGCGACCAGCGCGCTCGATCCGGAGAGCGAGGCCTTGGTCAACGCCAATCTCCAGCGCATCGCCCGCGGCCGCACGATGGTGATCGTCTCGCACCGGCTCTCCTCCCTGGTGGATTGCGATCAGATCCTGGTGCTCGACAAGGGTACGGCCGTCGATATCGGCCCCCATAACGACCTCGTGGAGCGCTGCGCGATCTATAAGCAGCTGTGGCAGCAGCAGAACCGGCATCTTGAGGAGGCACCTCCGGCCAGGTTGCATCTGAGCGCGACCTGACCCGTTGAATGCGGGTGCTCAGCCTTCGACCGGACCGCTCGGTGCGTCCGGAGGCTGCGACCCGATGCTGTCCCCGCGATGATCCGACGGAAAGCTAGGCCAACCGATGAGTAATTCTCTCGCAAGCTGGTTCAATTTCCGGCTCAGACGGTCATCGTCGGCCGAGCCTGAAGTCGCTCCGGCCCTCCTCGAGTTCCAGTCTCCGACCGCCGCACTCCTCGCCGCGCCGGTCCGGCCGGTCGCCCGCAGCATGCTGGGCGTGGTCGTCACGCTGGTGATCGCGTCGACCATCATCCTGGGCACTTGCCCCGTCGATGTGGTCGTCACGGGTGCCGGGCGCATGGTTTCCACCAGCCCGACGATCGTGCTCCAGCCGCTGGAGACGGCGATCGTCCGCTCGATCAAGGTTCACGAGGGTCAAGCCGTCCGCGCCGGTGAACTTCTGGCCGAACTCGATCCGACATTCACCGGCGCGGACGCGTCGGCCCTGGAAAACCAGGTCGTCAGTCTTCAGGCGGAGGTCAATAGACTGACGGCTGAGAGCAGCGGATCGCCGTTCCAGCCGGCTTCGGTCGATGCGGCGACCGTGATCCAAGTGGCTCTCTACGGACAGCGGCAGGCGCAGTACCGCTCCCAGCTCGAGAGCTTCGACCAAAAGATCAGCGGCCTGCAGACACAGCTCGGACGCGCGGAACTCGACGCCAAAGCCTACGCTGAGCGCGCGGATATCGCCGGCGTGCTGGAGGCGAAGCGGCGGGAGCTCGAGCGCCTGCAGGTGGGCAGCCAGATGAATCGCCTCGTCGCGCAGGACCAGCGCATCGAGATGCAGAGATATCTGAAGGATGCCACCGCTTCCGCCGAGCGTGCCCGCAACGACCTCAACCAGATGGTCGCTGAACGGGATGCCTTCGTGCAGCAGTGGAAATCGCAGATCAGTCAGGACATCACCGTTCGGCGCCGGAGCCTCAGCGAGGCGCAGGAGGGTCTCAGGAAGGCCACGCTGCGCCGCCAGCTGGTCAATCTGACCGCCGAGCAGGACGCCATCGTGTTGAACGTGGCGAAAGTGTCGGTGGGCTCGATCCTCCAATCCGGTGAACAGTTCATCACCCTCGTGCCGCGGAACACGCCCCTGGAGGTCGAGACGCGCATCGCCGCCGAGGAAGCTGGCTATGTTCACCCTGGGCAAACCGTGAGCGTCAAGTTCGACACCTTCCCGTTCGTGCAGTACGGGATGGCCGAGGGTGTCGTGAAAAGTGTCAGCGCCGACAGCTTCACCGGCTCGCAGGAGACCCAGAGAGCCAGCGTGGGCGGGCAGGCCGCCAACGGCGTCTGGTTCCGCGCGCGAGTGGAGCTGACCGCGATCAAGTTGCACGGGTTGCCGGCCAACTTCCAGATGACGGCCGGTATGCCGGTCACCGCAGACGTGATGGTTGGCGAACGGACGATGTTGAAATATCTGTTCGGCCGGATGCTGCCCGTCGGACTCGAGGGTATGCGCGAGCCTTGAACAAACGGCGTTCTGTTATGGCGAGCGGCGAATGAAGATCGTCGATCGGTTTCTGGCCACCACCTCCCCGGCCGCACGGCTCCGGCTCGGTCTCGGCCTGCTCGAGACGGGTCAATTGAAGGAGGGGGTGGCCCAGATCGGCCGGGCCGCGCAGGCCGGCATTCCTGCCGCGCAGTTTCACCTCGCGCAGTGCTATCTCGATGGAACGGGCCTCCCGCAGAGTACGCGCGAGGCCGTACGCTGGATGAGCGCCGCGGCCGAGAGCGAGTACGCGGAGGCTCAATTCAAGCTCGCCCTGCTCTGCATGCGTGGCGATGCCGGCATGGCGGACCAGAGGACGTCGCTCGCGGACGAGCTGGCGTCCGATCATCTCGACGAGCGCAGGCAATCAGACCCGGTCTCGGCACTTCTGTGGACACGACGGGCCGCGGCGAACGGCTCGCCGGAAGGCCAAGCGCTGCTGGGCTACATTCTCACCGCGGGCCCCGAGGCCTTGCGCGACGAGGTCGAGGGCGAGCGCTGGTATACGGCTTCGGCGAAGGCGGGCTGTCCCCAGGGGCATCTCGGCCTCGGGTTGCTCCGCCTGCGGAAGCAGACGCCCGAAGACAACGCTCTCGCGGTCGCCGAGATCGAGCAGGCGGCGGCCGCGGGACTGGGGGACGCCTTGTTTCTCCTCGGCGCCCTCACGCATGCCGGTGTGGGCGTCCAAAAAAGCGCGGAGCGCGCCGCGGAACTCTACGCGCGCGCGGCGGAGGACGGCGTTGTCGCGGCGCAGACGAGCCTCGGTCTAGCCCTTCTCAACGGCGACGGTGTCGAGAGGAACCTGCTTCTGGGCGAGACATGGCTGAGACGCGCGGGGCTGGCGGGTGACGCCCACGCCGCAGCGCTGGTCGGGCACCTGCACGCCAGAGGCGGGGATTTGCCGCCGAATTTCACGGAAGCCTCGATCTGGCTCGAGCGCGCGGCGAAGGCGGGCTACGCCGGTGCGGCACGAACGCTGAGCCAGCTTTATCAAGCCGGAATGGGGGGCATTCAAGACGGCGAAGCGGCTGCTCGCTGGATGCGGAAAGCGGCCGAGCTCGGTAGCGAGGTTTCTCAAGTCGATCTCGGCAATTTGATCCTGGCCGGTGAAGGTACGCCAGGCGACGAGGTGCGGACACGGCACTGGTTCGAGCGTGGTGCAAAGCAAGGCAACCTCGCTGCCGCCTTCAATTTCGGCATCTGCTTGTCACATGGCATCGGGGGCGGGCACGACGAAGCGCAAGCGGCCCTTTGGCTCCGCAAAGCTGCCGAGGAGATGCCGATCGCGCAATTCTGGTATGGCCGCATGCTGGCTGAGGGCCGGGGGGTGGCCCGCGATGCCGAGGAGGGCCGCGCCTGGATCGCGCGCGCCGCAGACGCTGGCGTCGTGGAGGCACAAGCGATGCTGGGCGAGATGATGGTCAACGGTCGCGGCGGGCCTGTCGACCAGGTGGAAGCCTTCAATCTGTTCGAGCGGGCCGCGAAAAGCGGCCACACCGGTGCCATTTACGCTCTCGCCGCCGTGCTCGATGGCGGATACGGTCTTGAGCCCGATTTCCCGCGCGCATTGAGCCTGTTCAAAGCGGCGGCGGACGCCGGTCACCCACAGGCCCAGCTCGCCGCCGGCCGCTATCTCGCACGCGGACTGGCCGGTCCGACGGATGAGGCGGAAGCACGCCGCTGGTTCGAGGCCGCGCGTGAACAGGGTGTTCGAGAGGCGGGTGCGGAACTCGAACAACTTGATCGAAGTGCGGCCGCGAAAAAGGATAGTCGTGGAACGACTTTCTTCGCGGCTAAGCGGTATTTTGACATTGAGGAGACGCCGGCATAATGTGACCCGGTATCTCGCTTGGATATTTATCGCACTCAGTACAGTGCCCGCCGTGCATGCTGAGGCAGACAGATCTCGGAGAAGTCCCATGAGTGGGTGGTTGGTGAAATTCACGAAGTCGGGCGGCGCCGCCGCGCCGCAGCTCTACGCGGTCGCCGAAGCGGATCCACGACGCGCGCTGTTTCTCGTGAACACGGCCACGAACGGATCGCCGCCTGAGGATCGCGTCGAGACAACCCGCCAGCTGTCGTCCGACGAAGTCCAGCATCTCGGACTGGCGGCGGATGAAGTGCGCGACGTCACGGATAATCCGCCGTCGCACTAACAGTCCGTTTGAAGACTCCGGCTTCCCTTCGGGTCTCGTCCATGCCGCTTCTTCATGGCGCTACCCGAAGGCTTCGCGAAGCGAGAGCCTAAACCGCCCGGAACCGGGCACGATCGCACGCCTGTGCGCCGTGCCGGCGAATGCGACGCGATAGGCGGTCCCGAGGGGCGGCCAATCCGGCTTCTCACGCCGCATGGCGACGGCGCCTCGGTGGGCGACCGCCGGATACAGCCGGCCCTCTCGTGTTCCGATTGGCGAGCGCCCATCCCGCAATTCGATCGGGGCGACCGCGCGCGAAATCGGGATACGCTCGGTTGGACTCAACGGCTCAGGTCGTACCCGGCCACGCGCCGCCGAACTGCCTTGAGGGCTTGCGCGCGAAACCATGCGTCACGCGCGGACGGCGACGGGATTCACGGAAGCGGGCGAAGGCCAAATGCACAAGAGGGCTCGACACGAGTGCCTCAGCTTGCCGGCACCGCCGGGCGTAGGCGTCGCTCGGGCTTACGTTGAGAACCTTGAACAGGCGCGCGGCCGTGAAGACCGTCTGCGTTGGGTCGCCGCGGCAGACCCTCATCAACGCTCCTGCAGTCGAACATGGGCGGCGCGCGCCTCGCGATCTCTGGACCTGAAGCCAAGCGCGGTTCATCGCCACGCAGGCGCTTACGGACGGCCGCCACGACCGTGTGCCGTTCGGCCAGCGCGCTGTGCGCCTCCCGCGTTGGGAGCACGTCTATAGATCCCGCCCCGCCGAGAGCGCCGATGACCGTGCGCGGGCGGTGCCACACAGATGATCGGGAAGCCAGGAGAGGTCGCGTTTCGGCGCGATGACGCGCGCATTCGGCGAAGAAGCGCAGGTTCCCAGGAAGAAATCCGATCGCCGCGGCACCGGGACAGCCGTTCCGGAACCCGGCGGCCACGGCACGCGGCAGCACCGGGCGGCAATGGGATCGGGCGATTCCACCCAGCCGCCTTACACTGAGGTGACCGCGCCAGCGGGCCTCGAAGGCTTCACCCCGAGGTGCGGCGCAGCCGCCTTGGAGGAGCCCTGCAGCGGGGCGCGCGATCCCTGGAGCGCCCCTCCGAGGCTTCCGCTGCGCTCCGGCACCAGAGGAGGGGGGGTGGGAGCCGCTCAACAGGCGTCCCGGCCTTGTGCCGTGTACCATGACCGGCGGCAAACAAGAGCCAGACTGCGGCTCGGTAGCCGATGCCAATCCCGCAGCCTACTGAACCGCACCCCGTTTTGACCGGACAGGCGGCATAGCTCACGAAGGCATAGGCGTAAGCCTATGGGTAAGGCTATGTCATCCGATCCGACGGCCCCGCCAGTGCACGGCGAGATCCTGAGCGGCGTTCAGCGGCGGCGTCGCTGGTCTACCATTGAGAAAATCCGCTTCGTCGAGGAGAGCCAGCAGCCCGGCTCGTCCGTATCGTTCGTCGCCCGCCGCTACGGCCTCTCGCCGAGCCTGCTGTTCTCGTGGAAGCGGCGCATGCTGGAGGGCGGCCATCAGGCCGTGCAGGCCGACGAGGACGTCGTCGGCACGAGCCGCGTGCGCGACCTGGAACGGCGCGTGCGCGACCTCGAACGCCTGCTCGGTCGCAAGACCATGGAGGTCGAGATCCTGAAGGAGGCGCTCGACCTCGCGCGCGCAAAAAAACCGACCTCGCCACTCGCCTCCTGGAGCGGCCCGATCGGCGGTTCGCGATGAAGACGGTTGCCGACACCCTTGGCGTGGCCCGCTCCCACCTCGCCGAGCGCCTGACCCGTCCCGCCCGGCCGCGCTGCTCCTATCGCAAGCCCGAGGATGCGGTGCTGTTGCCCACGATCCGCGCGATCGTCGATGCCCGCCCGAGCTACGGCTACCGCCGCATTACCGCGTTGGTGAACCGGGTGCTGCGCTCGCGCGGCGAGGCGGTCGTCAACGCCAAGCGGGTGCTGCGCATCCTGCGGTTGAACGGGCTCACCCTCGCGCCGCACACCGCCCGCCGTCCCGGCCGGACCCACGACGGTACCGTGGTGGCCCTGCGCTCGAACGTGCGCTGGTGCTCGGACCACCTCGAACTGCACTGCCGGGACGGGGCGATCGTCCGGGTGCTGTTTGCCATCGATGCTTGCGACCGCGAGATCATGGCCTGGTCGGCGACCACGGCGGGCGTCTCGGGCGAGATGGTGAGCGACCTGATGATCGCCTGCGTCGAGCGCAGGTTCGGGGCCACGAAGACGCCGCACCCGATCGAGTGGCTGTCCGACAACGGCTCCGCCTACATCGCCAAGCAGACCGCTCAGACAGCTGCTGCGCTCGGCCTGCGCCTGCTGTTCACGCCGGTGCGTTCCCCGCAGAGCAACGGCATCTCGGAGGCGTTCGTGAAGACGCTCAAGCGCGACTACGCCCGCCTCGCCATCCTGCCCGACGCCGAGACCGTGATGCGGCTTTTGCCGGGCTGGTTCGAGGACTACAACACGGTTCACCCGCACTCCGGCCTGCGCATGCTCTCGCCCCGGGAGTTCCTCAGCCGAAATGCCTAAACCCACCCCGCCGCCTGTCCGGTCAGACAGGGTGCACTCCACCTACCTGCCGACGTTAGCTCCTGCACGTTGCCACGCGCAGGGTTGACGGATCTCAATTCCTGCTCATTCTCCACCTCCGATTAGAGCCGTGCCCGTGCGGGTTGAATCGCTTGGGGTAGGTGATCTGACTGTCGTGTGATTCACTGGATGGGCTTGTATGGAGGATCGCCATGCCTTCAGCCCTGTCGGTCGATCTGCGCGAGCGTGTGGTCGCCGCGATTGAGGCGGGCGCCTCGCGGCGTCAGGCGGCCAAACGCTTCGGTGTCGGGGCAGCCAGCGCAGTCCGTTGGCATGAGCGCTTCCGACAGGACGGGCAGATCGCGCCCAAGCCCATGGGCGGCGACCGCAACTCGCGGCGTCTGGAAGCGCAGGCCGCCCTGATCCTTCGGCTCAACAAAGAACGCCCGCTCTCCTTCCTGCGGGAACTGCGCGACAGGCTGTCGGAACGCGGCGTCCGGGCCAGCACGAGCAGCCTGTCACGCTTCTTCGCACGGCATGGGATCACCCGTAAAAAGGGGCTGTCCACGCGGCCGAGCAGGAGCGGCCGGATGTGAGGGCCGCGCGCGAGGACTGGTTCGATGGGCAACCCGACCTCGATCCGGATCGCCTGGTTCTCCTCGACGAGACGGCCGCCACGACGAAGATGGTCCGCCGTTATGGCCGTGCTCCGTGCGGTCAGCGCTGCCGGATCGCCGTGCCCCACGGCCACTACATGACCACCACCATCACTGCCGCCCTGCGCGCCACGGGACTGATCGCCAGGAGCATCTTCGATGGAGCCACGAATGGTATGCGCTTCCGCGCCTACGTTAGCGACACCCTGGCTCCGGTGCTGAAACGCGGTGACACCGTCATCCTCGACAATCTGAACGCTCACAAGGTCGCCGGAGTGCGCGAGGCCATCGAGGCGGCCGGCGCACGCGTTCTCTACCTGCCGCCCTACAGTCCCGACTTCAATCCGATTGAGCCGGTCTTTGCCAAGGTCAAAGCCCTCCTCCGGACGGCTGCCGCACGGACCGCCGCCGATCTAATCATCGCCATCGAAGACGCGTTCGCCGCCGTCCGACCGGACGAATGCCGAAACTACCTCACCGCTGCTGGATACGATGCCTATGAGCCAACCTGAAAGGGCGCGGCTCTAGCCGCCAAGACAGCCGAAATTGAACGTATTTCCGCCCATGGAGGCAACCGTGCATGTTTCGAGATGATTTGATCGACAGTCATTCAGTTCGGGATATTAATACCGTAAAATTACTTGCTGCATTTGTCGTCACGCCGACGCTATTTTTAGTTGCAGCGATCAGCAGTATTTATCTCAAGAACGAGGCGGGCGCGAGCATCATCGCCTGGTGTGCGAGCTGCACGTTTTTGGCAGCCCTGCTTCGAACCTCGACTTCGCTCTGGCTTCCCTTGATTTCCATCGCCGGCACGGCCGATTTTGTAGCTCACTGGCTGATGGGAAGGCCGCCAATCGCGGTGCCCGGCATCGCTTTGGCCGATATCTGTGAAATTGCGTTTACAGCAATCGCGTTCAAGCTGCTGAATGGCAGATATCAATGGTATCTATCACTAAGATGCATTATTTTACTGACCGTTGCATGCCTCTTCGCTTCTCTGTTGAGTATATTATTTGAACTGACCTGGATCAGCATTACAGTTCCCGTCCAAGATCAATCTTTGATAAAGGTACGATCGATCACTGAAGCACTTGATCTCCTTGTGGCTCTGCCTCTCGCGTCGAGCTGGACCGAGAGAAATCTGGTTCGCGACTTAAGTATCCGATATTTTATGCAAATCTTCGTTTTGACGATCGTGACGGCAACCGTCAGTTACTTTCTTCTCGACTCTGGCACACCATTTCTATTTCTGGCAATCCCGCTTCTCCTGTTTGCAACACTGAGTGGTGGTCTATTAGGCAGCACAGCCGCGGTTTTCAGCTTGTCGCTCGTTGTGAGGTGGTTCACATACGATGGAACAGGGCATATGAACTTGCCCGCGACGACGGAAAGCACGAAATTACTTATCGTATATCATCTCTTCACATTGACGGCACTCCTGTCCGCGGTGCCGCTCGGAGTACTTCTCGCCCGGGTCGAGAACTCCGCAGATCGATTGCGCGACGCGCGAACGAGCGCTGATCGGGCGCGCCGGGATGCGGAAGCGGCGCGGGACAGAGCAGAAACGGCCGATAGAGCAAAAGGTGAATTTCTATCCGCCATGAGTCATGAACTCAGAACGCCGATGACGGGCGTACTCGGACTTGTGGATCTGCTCTCGAAGGAAGAACTCACTGACAGTCAGAAAACCTACCTGCAGCACATCAAGCAATCTGGTCAGCATTTGCTGAGCGTCATTAGCGATATTTTGGATTTCTCAAAGATCGACTCAGGAAAACTTGAAATCGAATCGACTCCGTTCTCGATCAGATCGATTTTCGAGACGGTTTGCGCGACCGCGCAACCGCTCTGTCAGACGAAACACATTGATTTCGATCACGATTTTCCGGAAACGGCGCCCAGTTTCGTGTTGGGCGACCCAACCAGAACACAGCAAATCCTACTCAATCTCGTCGGCAACGCGATAAAGTTCACCGACCGCGGCGGTGTCTGTCTCATAGCCCTCCCGCGGCGACTCAAAGACAATACTTTGCTGTTCCGATTTGAGATTCATGACACCGGGATCGGAATCGCCGAATCTAAAAAATCCGAAATCTTCGATGCTTTCACGCAAGAAGACCGATCTACGGCTCGGCGTTACGGAGGAAGCGGCCTCGGGCTTGCGATTTGCAGGCGTCTCGTCATGGCGATGGGTGGAGAAATAGATTTCATCAGTTCGCCTGATCGCGGCAGTGTGTTCTGGTTTGAGATACCCCTTAAAGAATGTGTATCTCCGGACGCTGCCGCTCCTCGTCCAACAATGGAGTCCTCGGTCGAGACGTTGAAAATTCTTATCGTCGAGGATATAGATTTGAACCGCAGCATCATTGCATCGATGATCGACCCCAACAAGCATCGCCTGTCATTTGCGCGGAACGGTGCGGAGGCCGTCGAACGGGCGAAGGAGCACACCTTTGACTTGATCTTGATGGATATTCAAATGCCTGTCATGGACGGCGTCGAGGCGACCCGGCGCATCCGCAACCTCCCCGGCCCTGGCAAAGACACTCCGATCATAGCCCTGACGGCGAACGTGTTCGAAAGTGAGCGCCGGCGATACCTTGAGGCAGGCATAAATACCTGCGTTGCCAAACCCATCGATTGGAATGTGCTCAGCGAGGCGATCTCGCGGCTGACGTTTCGCGGCGACGCGTCCCCCGCCGGCGATGCCGGCGTCGCCGACACCGCGGGCGATCGAAGGGATTTCCTGAAAAGATCGCAGCTCGACACATTACGGCACAGACTGGGTTCAAATCTTGAGATTCTGCTTCGCGACGCAATCGATCATGCGGGACGCGCGTGTGATAAAATCGAAGGGCCGGACTTAACGGAGGGCGAGAAGGTTGATGAACTGCATGCCCTTAAAGGACTAGCCGGTATGCTTGGGCTCTCTGCTCTGCAGCGGCTCTCTGAGGAGCTCGAGACCGAATTGCGTGAGCTGGGTCATGCGGCCCGATCTGAAACCGGCCTGCGAGAGATCATCGCCGCAACTCGGACAGAGCTTATGGATCAAGGTTTTCTGACAGCCGTTAAAGCAGCAGGGGTGAGCAATGTTGATAGAGTAGCGATATAAGAGCCTTCATTCACTGAAAGTCACTGAAAGTTTTGCGGCGTTAGCTTCGAGGTCGGTTCATCGGCGACCGAACGGCGCTCGGCTGGGATCCGCCGCAAACACCGCTCGAGCACTGATACACATGGGCGCCGGCATTCGGTCGGGCCGTCGCAAGCAAACGCCGGCTTGCCTGCCAAGCTGCAGAGCCGCACCAGACCGAATTCCCTATCACCGGAAGCCGCCCCTGGGCATGCCACGGCGCAGCGGTTGGCGCCATCCAGATGCATGGACGGTGTGGTGCGGCCCAACCGGGGCCGTAAGCGGCGAAGACGGCAATCCAGGCCTTACGTGCGGACGAATTGGGGCTACGCCGCGACGCCAGATCGTCATGCTAGTGGCAGTTTCAGACACCACACCGCAGGTCGACTATCGGATCTTGATTAGAAACGATGCTCATGGAGGCCGACGACAGTGCCGACATTCGCGTAATTCGCAAGCTCTGTCCTGTTCGCGACGCCCAGTTTTTGAAATATGTTATAGAGATGAATTTTAACGGTGCCTTCCGAAATACCGGCTTCCCGAGCGATGTGCTTGTTTGTCAAACCCCGCGCCACGAACATCGCGATTTCGCGCTCGCGAAGCGTCAAGCTGCGCGCGCTGCTTTCACCTTCTTTGATACCCGGCGCAAGCCCGTCGCGCTTTGAATCGAAATTCTCGAACCACTCAACAAGCTCCACACTGGCAGAGTCCTTGTGGAATATCGCAATCGCGCCGCAATCCGAGGCTGTCGTAAATTGGTCACGTGATACCGAGCCGGTCAAAAATACGAATTTTGTTTGCGATCCAGCTTGGCGGGCGGCCTCGACCACCTCGAAGCCCGTAAATTTCGGCATTTGAACATCGAGGCAGGCGATGTCAGGACGCAGGTCCAGGATCATCTTGAGGGCAGTCTCGCCTTCGGAACAGGCCGCCACCACGTTCAAATTGTTGACCTGCCGAAGGAGTGCGACCAGCCCCGCGAGAACCACCGGATGATCATCCGCAATCACTACACGAGGGCCGATAAGACTAGGCATGCACAACTCTTCATGATCTCTGACGCATTTCATGGCCTCTTGGAGACCAAGATCTAATCTTCCCGTTACCTAGATCTTTCAATCAACAGATATCTCCAAAATACCACATCAGCGGATCAATCGAACGGGAAGGCAATTCCTTCGATATTACACTCTTGGGCCGGACAACCCTAGTTGCTCAGCCACGTTTTATTCAGCTCAATGGATATTGATCGAATTTATATTTAAAATCTTCTTGTACAACATCCAAAAATGCGAAGACGAAACTTCACGAAACCAAAGGTATAGCCAGATCCATTCGTATAAATATTCAGACCACGGCGATCCTATACACAGATATTTGGGAAAAATAACTGATAGGCTTTTAGACAGCACGATATCGGGTGTCAAGATTGATTTCGACACTCTTGTCTGGAGGTCGAGAACTTTCACGACTAAACATATCCGTGAGCCCGCTGTGGCCCCGTTTTAGCCTATCAAGGCAAGGCTTTGACGGACTTGCATCACCGCAGCAGAAATTGTTGGACCACTCTACTTAAGCAGAAGCGGGCGCCCGTCCGCGGAGCTACGTCGAGCGATCCGATCTGGCGCCCCGTCGGTCGGATGGAAGATGCCCTTTGGATCGCGCACAATCTGCTGCGTGAATGCACGCGCGCCGATGCGGACCAGAAAAGGCGGTCATGAACTCGCGGGCAGAGGCATATCCGCTGGGTGGTGACCCTCGGAGAGACAGTGCGCACCGCCTCACGCCGCGCCCGAGCTTTTGCGAGCGGCCGGTTTTGCGTACCCGATCCCGAAGTTGGCCCAACGGGCCTCAATCGAGGTCGATCACGTTCCTATTCCGCCGGATCTCGACGGGACGGGTCGCTCCTCCGCTCAGGAAATTTGACCCGCGTCGATCCGGCATGGTTCGGCCCGCGCCGGGCCGGCCATCTTCGATTTCGCGTTTGGATCGGTCGAGGGCGCTGGCGGTGTCCGGCGGCGGTGCCATAACACGGCCCTCGGCTTGGTCGAGGCAGCGGCGCAGCGCTCCCGGATCAGGCAACAGCGTGCAATCGTTCACGCTCATCGGCATGATCTGGGCCCGCGCCACGGGTCCCAGCAACAGCAACAGCAGGGCGCCAACAACGGGGGCTGGCCCGATACGCGCGCGTCGCGCGGTCATTGCTGCTGCGCCTGCTTGCGGCTGGGTTTGACCTGCCGGATCTCGATCTCGTTGGGCTCGGAGGGCATGACCCGCTTTATAGCACCCGCCTGCTGCGAGGTCCGCCCCTGCTGCTGGGCCTGTGGCGCAGACGGGGGCTGCGCACGCGCTTGGCCCTCGGGCGCTTCCGGCCTGTCGAGCCGACCGAGCCGCACCCGCACATAGCTGATCGACCGCTTCGCAGCGTCGAATCCGCATTCGTAGGTCACGCGGACCCATTCCTTCTGTGGGGAGAGGAAGCGGATGGAGTCTCCGCGGTAGCGCACAACCGCATCGCTGCCGTCCGCCGCCTCAGCCTGTTGAAAGATTTTCGCGAACGGTCTGGAGACCCACTCGTAGTCGGTGGGAGCTTCCGCCTCGATCCGCGGGGCGCATAATTGTCCCGCGATTTCGTTGTTGGCACGGACACAGCTCGCGTCGCATCCCGATACGGTGCTGGCCTGCGCGTTTGCGGAGGGCGCGGATGATGCCGGCGAGGCTGCAGGCTGCGCCGTAGCCAGTCCCGGTTGATTCGGAACGGCTGCAGGCTGCGCACCGGCCATCGTGACACCCGCGTACCAGACGACAGTGACAACCAGCACCGCTTGCGCCGGCGATGAGCCGCGTTGCCTCATCGTGTCCTCCCACATCCCTGTCCGCAAGAACGGCTTGTGTCCTGCGTTATTCCGCATTGATTGATACCGGGTAAGGTCACGAGCGGCCCCCCGGCGACGGCACGGCACGGCACGGCCGCACGGATTTCCTGTTGGACGGCATCGGAAACAACCAGCGCCTGAGCTTCGAGCGCCTCACCGGGCTCCGCTCACCGGATGTTGTCCCGCAGCTCGCCAGGGAGGTTTCGTGAACGACCCTTCGATCACCTGAAAATGATCATATCGCCCGAACGAATCCTGTGGGGTGTCAAAAATGGCACGCCAAGGCTCAGTCGAAAGTGATGCCGGGAGCGCGGATGCGGCGGCGCGAGCGAATTTATGGTGACCGTCGCGGCGGCCGCGCGTTGCGACGCGGCGCGCTTCTGGGTCCAGAGGGACCGCACGACCTGCCCGACGGCCCCGATGCCGAGCGCGGGTCAGGTCGTTCCACTTCATCGCATCGCGTACGACCGGGTCGCGCCATGCAGCAGGCCGCCTCGCTGTCACTTCAAGCGTGCATTGTCCGCCGAATTCGTCGCCGGCCGCGAAGCCGCATCTCGCACAGCCTTCGAGGCTGTCGCAGACGTTCACGCGCAGGTCGGCCACCAGGGCAGCTCGTGCGCGGACGGCGCGACCACCTAACTCGTCCGGCCTCGGCGTCGCCCGCGCGGCGTCGCGAACCGCACCGGTCGATCGTCTGAAAGTCTACAGTCGCGACGCGCTGTGTCGCGTGAGGCAGCTCGCGCTGTCCGGCACCCGCGACCCGATCAACTATTCGTGATGTGAAGCTAGCCTCTCGAGCGCGTGCCGGCGTCTGATTGTAAACCCTGCTGCAGGATGGGCCAGTTGCGAGACAGTATCGAGCTTCTTTGAGAAGTGTGGCGCGCACTATGATCCACTCAAAAAATGTCCCGCAAATTTTCGACACTCGAATGCTCGATCATATTTGCTTAAAATCACCATTCCTCGATGTCGAATTAACCAGCATTTGGCTTTCTATCGGTTATCAATTTTTCGTTACCGATTTTACTAGACAGCGCGCAGCTTGGCGGTTAACAGAGTACTAAATCGCTTCCCGGGCAGTGCCTCGCCCCGACTGCGTCACCCGCTTCCGCCGATGGCCAGAGCTCCACAGCACATCCGCTGCAACGCAGCCGGGTGCAATAGTTGTTACTGTATTGTTCGGCTTATTAACTTTGTTATTACTTATCGTAGGCGCGACTTAATTGCAACGATCGCGGTGAATTACCAGCGAAAACTACCTAGCATCCCGGATAGAGCCTGGACAGCTGGAGCGATCCGGTTACTGAATGGTCAAGGTCCAACCGAGATGCGCGTCCCGGAATGAGACTTGGCAGCCGGAATCGCGGCGGCGCCGGCCAGGAATTGGTTCAGGAGAGGGACTTGAAATGAATAAGCATCTGATCGGCCTGTCGATGAGCGTCGCGGCGATCGCGATCACGGCCTCGGCTTACGCAGCAGGCGGAAGCAATAGTGCCTATACGTCTCAGTCGACCTCGGGAAACAAGCTTGAGATCAATCAGAACGACGATGGCAAAGGCGGCTTCTCCGGCACGAGCGGATCCGGCGGCAACAGCGTCGGCACCTCCGGGACGTCTATGTCGTTCTCGCAGGACGGCGGCGACGGCAATACCCTGGTCGTCAATCAGACCGGATCGGACAACGCGCTCGGGAAGCTGAAGCAGGGCAAGCAGTCCGGCACCACCAACTCCGCCATCGTCACCCAGGCCGGAAAGGGCGGTCGCGTCGAGTTGCAACAGGTCGGCAACAACAACGGCGTGAACGGCAAGAATGTCATCACCCAGGACAGCAAGACGTCGGGTGGCTTCGTCGACCTGACCCAGAGCGGCGACCGGAACGAATTCAGCCTTCTGCAGTCCGGAACGAACGATCAGCAGACCATCGCGCAGACTGGCTATGGCAACAAAGTCTCCACGAGCCAGGATTCGACCTCGGGCAACAGTCAGATCAACGTCACCCAAACCCAGACCGCAGGGGCGTCAGGCACGGCCAATGCGGTTACGGCGAACCAGACTGGCGCGCAGTACAGCAAGGAAACCGTCACCCAGACCGGCAGCGGCCTGACGGCCAAGCTCGATCAGAACTCCTACGGCGGCAAGGATATCACGAGCAGCTCGGCAACCATCGCGCAGACCGGCTCCAACAACGCCGTGGAGACCCGGCAGCGCGCCGGCGTGAACGAAGGTCACATTACAGTGACGCAGTCGTCGAGCGGAAACTCGGCACTCGCCCGTCAGGAGGCGAACGTTTCGAACAGCTCGATCACCGTCACGCAGACCGGGTCGAGGAACGAGGTCTCCGATGCGTCGCAGCAGAACGGCACGTCCTTCAACACCATGACGGTGTCGCAGAGCGGAAATGACAACACCTCGACGAACCTGCAGTGGGATGGAACGCACGACAGCCGGACGACCACGGCCCAGTCAGGCAACAGCAACACCCTGTCCACCAGCCAGAAGGGCGAGGTCGCTTTCAGCACGATCGATGTGACGCAGAGCGGCGGCAGCAACACCGCCACGGCTTCACAGGAGGGGGCCAAGAACAGCGCCATCACGATCCTGCAGTCTGGCAACGCCGGCAAGGCGGTCGCCTCGCAGATCCTCACCACCACCGGTAGCACGATCGACCTGACGCAATCGGCCGACAACACGCGCCGCGCCAACTATCTGAATGCGTATCAATATAAGCAGAGCCACAGCTCGATCGTGGCCACGCAAGTCGGATCGTCCAACGAAGCCCAGTTCGCGCAAGGTTACGCACGCGGTACCACGAATTCCGGTACGGCGGGTGGCGGCAACAACAGCGTCAACAGCACGCAAAACGGCAACGACAACCAAGCGTTCGGCTGGCAGTCCAACGGCAGCTATGACGTTCTTCAGGTCACCCAGTCCGGCACCGGCGGCTTCCTGGGCGTCTACCAGCACGACGGCGACGGCAACAAGGCGTATCTGACGCAGGCCAAGGGCAGCTACGGCGTCTCGGCCCTCCTCGAGCAAAAGGGCAACAACAACACGGCGACGTCCACGCAGTCCGGTCTCGGGAATCTACTGTTCGGCCCCGGCACCGCTCCCTCGGGCCTGACGGGCGCCTCGTACGCCGCCCTCCAGGACGGCAACTTCAACACGATGACCAACACCCAGTCGGGCTTGGTCAACGTCGCGGCCGTGGCGCAGGTCGGCATGCACAACACCTTGACCAACACGCAGAGCGGCTCCTTCAACGGCGCCGTGCTGGTCCAGAACGGGGACTTCAACACCATCAACGGTCTGCAATCGGGCGGCTTCAACGTCGCCACGGTCAGCCAGAACGGCGACCACAACACGTCCGTCTACCGCCAGACGGGGTACGGCAATACGCTGACCGTCCGTCAGCACTAGACCGCACTTCGCCGAAACGGACATCGAGTCGGCGCGAGAGAGCGCATCCTGACGAAGGCTGAGAGCCGCTGCCGACTGCAACGCGATCGGACACGCCTCTCAGCGGCGCTGCCGGTGCCCGGCACCAGCGCTCCATCACCGAGAGAGGGTCGCGCCAGCCGGCGCGGCCCTCATCCGTCACCTCAGCCGTGAGAGTCCATCATGCCGGTTCCGGCACCGACCGATCTTCCCGCGCTGCGCTGTGAACTGACCCAGCAGGTCAGCGGCGGCCATGTTTCGATTTCCGGCCTGATCTTCAGCGTCAACCCAGGTTCCGGCACCTACCAACTCCGCATCGAGAAATCCGGACCGTCCGGCACCTCGGTCCTCAACCAGGGCGGCCCTTTCACCGCCCGCCCGCCGGATGCCAGCGTCGTCGGCAACATGACGTTCAGCGTGGAGGCCGGCGGCCACTACAGGGCGCGGCTGCGCGTCATCGCCGGAAGCGAAAGCGCCGAATGCCAGGACGCGCAGGACCGGCTCTGACGACGAGGCGGCACGGTGTTGCCCGTGCGAACTCGCGCCGCCATCGGAGATGCGCCACGAGACTTTCGATTAATCTTAAGGCTCGCCGTGTGCCTGCACGAGGATATTTATCGCGGGCAATTGGGATTAACGATCCGTCACAGACGATCGTAGTTCGGTCTTGCTGTCGCCGCACCTTGCTCGTGTGACCGAACTACAACAGAGCCACTATAAGAAATCGGTTTATTATTTGGAGACTATACAGTCTCATCGTATACTGGTTTATCACATGGCCTAAGGTCTGAGGGAGGGAGATCATGCGTCGCATGTGTCGCAGTCGGCCGATCAAATGGACGCTCGCGCTCCTCGGCCTCCCGGCTGCTCTGGCGGCTGGTTCAGCCGCGGCGCAGGATCGGGTCTCGATCGAGCAGGTGCAGACCGGCGTGCAGCGGCCCCCATCCGGCATTTCGGTCCACGGCATCCAGGAGAGCGATTACCTGCTCGCCCAGCAGTCCGGCAGCGCGCTGCTGAGCCCCGGCTACCCGGTCGCGTCATCGTCGGCAGCGTCCAACCAGGCGCGCGCCCTCCAGCTCGGCGGCGGAAACGTGTCGACGATCGACCAGACGGGTTACGCGAACATCGCGATCCAGACCGTCATCGGCACGCAGAACACCGTGACGCAGACCCAATCGGGCGACCGCAATCAATCGGCGGTGTCCATCCTCGGCAATGCGAACGTCATCGGCACGCAGCAGGATGGCAGTCGCGCCTCGGTCGCGATCACCGTGAACGGCAGCAACAACGCCATCACGACACAGCAATCGGCCAGCGACACCGGCGCCATCAGCATCACGCGGATGGGCAGCGGCGCTCCCTTGACGGTTTCCCGGAGGTAATGACGTGCGACGCTCTCGTGTGCTCCGGCCGGTGGTGCTCGCGGCCGGCTTTTTGGCGGGCGCGCAGGCGCAGGCCGGCAGCCTCGTCTATCAGCCGGTTAACCCGTCCTTCGGCGGCAGCCCCTTGAACGGGTCGTGGCTCCAGGCCGAGGCGGCAGCCCAGAACGACGCATCCCGCCACGCGCAGCGCCTGCAGCAGATCCAATCCGCGATCAGTTCCTCGACGACGCAGAGCCCGGGTCAGATCTTCGCGCAGCAGCTTCAATCCCAGATCTATTCCTCGCTGGCGAACCAGATCACGCAGGCGATCTTCGGCGAGAACGCCCAACAGAGCGGCAGCTACAGCTTCGGCGGATCGCAGGTCTCCTTCCAGCGTGTCGGTGCCAATATTCAGCTTCAGATTTTCGACGGAACATCGACCACCACCGTCGTGGTCCCGGCCACGGCGGCCGTGTCGGGGGCCGGGCCCGCCGCGACGACGCCGCTCTCGGGCGCCCCCTGACGGGCGCGCTCACCAGGGGCGACCCATCCATCCATCCCGAAGCCGGCGCCGCCGCCTGTCGCGAGAGCGCCGGGCCGCAAGGTCAGATTGCACGCGCGCGGCGGAGCGGAACGAAGGCGGACATTGCGGTGCGTAATTTCCTGACGAGCTTGGTTGGCGCTGCCGTACTCTGCGCCGGTCTCGCGGCCTGCGCGCCGTGGGATCGCGAATTGCTGGCCCAGGCTCCCGTGGTGACGCCGCCGTCGCCCACCGACCTCAATCTCGAGACCCTGCCGCCGCCGGTTCGCAAGATCGACGTGGCGATCTACAATTTCCCCGACCTGACCGGCCAGAACAAGCCGAATGACAACATCGCCGAATACTCCCGCGCGGTGACGCAGGGCGGCGGCGCCTTCGTGGTCGACGCCCTGCGGCGGGCCGGCGCGGGCCAGTGGTTCTCCGTCGTCGAGCGGACGAACCTCGCCAACCTCCTGCAGGAGCGGCAGCTCATCCGCGCCACCCGGCAGGAATTCGACGGCACGAACGCCAAGCCCCTGCCGCCGATCCGCTTCGCCGGCCTGATCGTCGAGGGCGGCATCATCGCCTACGACGCCAACACCATCACCGGCGGCGCCGGCGCCAACCTCCTCGGGGTCGGCGGCGACACCAAGTATCGCCGCGACGAGGTCACCGTCGCCATGCGCATCATCTCGGTGCAGACCGGCGAGGTGCTGAACAGCGTCACCGTCACGAAGACGATCTACTCGATCGCCTTGAACGCCAACGCCTATCGGTATGTCGCCGTCGCCAAGCTGCTGCAGGCCGAGGCCGGCGTGACCCGGAACGAGCCCACCCAGATGGCCGTCCGTGAGGCAATCGACCTCGCCGTCTACGCGACGATCATCGAGGGGACCCGCAAGAAGCTGTGGCGCTTCCGCGACCCGGTGCTCGGGACACGCCTGGTCGACGAATATCTGGCCCGCGACAAGCCGACGCCGCTCGAAATCCCGGGCGCGGCACTGCCGCCAGGGCCGCTGGTGGCGAAATCCTGATCCGCCATGCGCGCGTTCGTCGGCCATCCCCGTCCGTTCAACCGCGGCCTCCCGCGCGGGCCTCTGACCATCTGCCTGATCGTCTCCGCGGCCTTGACATTCATCGTCGCGCCCCGGGCGTCCAGCACGGCACGTGTCGAGACGGCGGTGGACGCAGTCGTCGTCGCGCCCTTGGCCTCCGCGTTGCTGGACGTGCCCGCCATCGTCGATCTGCTGGTGGTCGGCCGGGGGGCGCCCCAGCCCATGGTCGAGGCCTCCCGGCTGTTCCCCCAGGCTCTCGCGCCGTCGGTCCTGTTCCCGCAGCCCGAAGGCGGCGTGCGAGCCCTGATCGCGCAGGCGGCCACCGCCAACGCGCTGCCGCCCGATTTCTTCCTCCGGCTGCTGCGGCAGGAAAGTGGCCTCAATCCCCTGGCCGTGAGTCCGGTCGGCGCGCAGGGCATCGCCCAGTTCATGCCCGGTACGGCGGCGGAACGCGGTCTGCGCAACCCCTTCGATCCCGTGGAGGCGATTCCGAAATCGGCCGAACTCCTGCGGGAGCACCGGGCGCGTTTCGGCAATCTCGGTTTGGCGGCCGCCGCGTACAATGCGGGCCCCCAGCGCGTACGCGGGTGGCTCGACGGTCGCGCTGGGATGCCGGCCGAGACGCGCGAGTACGTGGTGCGGATCACGGGACGCACCGTCGAAGATTGGGCCACGGAGAGTGGCCGGACCGCTTCGAAGCCGGTTCTCGCCTTCCTGGCGCCCGGCGACCTCGGCTCGGCATCGAGCTGGCCGGCGGACACGGTTTCGCGCCCGGCGAACGTGTCCGCGCCGTCTCAGGCTCAGCGAAGCATAGAGGTGCCGACGACCCACCCTGCCAAGCGGCCGCTCCAGAATCCTTCGGCGCGGTCCCGGCAGCCGCGCTCCGAGCAGGCCCTCTGCGCGCTCCTGAACGGTGAGGGGCGGACCTGTCTCGTGCAGGCGACCTACTGAGGCGGCCCCCCCCGGCGGAGCAGGGGCCTGAACGGTCCGTCGCAGGTCGCGCCTTGACCCGCATCCTGCAGATCGACCGGTTCGGAGCCGTCATCGTCAGCGGGGATCTGCCGAAGGCGGTCCCGCTGGGCGCGGTAGGGCAGCGGGTATCGCCTCACGCCAGCGCCAGCACAGCGGCAATCCCCGCGACCCCGACCGCCAGCCACGCGGCGTAGTCGCCGATCAGGCCGCTGTGCAGTATCTCTAAGGCGCGCGTCGGAGCCGATTGGGTGGCCCGTACCGGCTGAACCACGAAGGCCGGCAACCGTTTCCGGAACAGCCCGTAGCCGGCGCCCGCCAGGGCCGCCGCCACGGAGGCCCACGGCAGCCAGCCCGGCCCCTCGGCAAGCGTTCCGGCCTCCGGCCGGTGCATGAAGGCCGAGACGGCCCGGGGGAGGGCATGCTCGATCAGGTGCGCCGGCAGCGCGATGTCGATCGCCAGCAGCACGCAGCAGGGCGCCAGCATCAGCCAGAGCGGCCGGTTGGCCTTCTCGCGCTCGTCCTCGCTCGGCGCCCCGGCTTCGTCGCCGGGATCCGGCCCGAGCCCGAGGAAGATGCGCCCAGCCGCCCGCAGCACCGCCGCCCCGGTCAGCGCGGCGCCGATCACCGTGGCGGCGAGGGCGATCCCGTGGCCCTGCACCGACAGCGCCCCCTGAACGAGGCGCGTGCCCTGGTCGAGGACGCCGAGCGGAAGGCCGCAGAGCAGCAGGCCGGCCAGCGCCATGGCGATCCCGGCCGGCCAGATCGCACGCCCGAGGCCGCGCAGGGCGATCTCGTCGATGCTCGCCTGGGTGGCGAGCAGGATGCCGGCGATCATGAAGAGCGCGCCCTTCACGAGCCCGTGGCCGACCACGTAGACCAGCATCCCGCCGGTGCCGCCGATCGACAGGGCGCCGAGGCCGGTCAGCATGATCCCGGCATGCGAGATGGTCGAGAAGGCGAGCATCCGCTTGAGATGGCGCTGCAGCAGGGCCATCCAGCCGCCGAGCAGGGCCGTGAGGCTGCCGAGCCCGATCAGCAGCGTCGGAAGGGCGCCCTGGACCTGATCGGAGCCCCCGAACACGATGGCGCTCACCTTGGCGAGGCCGAACAGCCCGAGGGAGACCATCGAGCCGGAGAAAATCACCGAGACCGGGCTCGGGGCCACCGCGTGCGCGTCGGCGAGCCAGAACTGGAACGGCACGATCGCGCCCTTGATCATCAGGGCGGCGGCCACGAGGCAGAAGGCCCCGGCCACCACCGGATCGCGCCCGCCGCGTACCACCGAAGCGGCGATGCCGTCGAAGTCGAGCGTGCCCGTCTGGGCGTAGATCAGTCCGATGCCGCCGAGCATCAGGAAGCCCGCGAGGCTGTTGACCACCGTGAAGTTGATGGCCCCCGACAGCGACGATTCCGCGAGATGATAGGCCGTGAGCGCGAAGGCCGCGACGCTCATCACCTCGAACCACACGAACAGGTTGAACATGTCGCGGGTGAAGCAGAACCCGACCATGGCGGCCAGGAACAGCAGCATCAGGATGTGGAAGTGGCCGTGCGTCCGGTCGAAGAAGCCCCAGGCGAACACGAAGGTGAGCGCGTAGAGCAGGCCGATGAAGGCCGCGATCCAGCCGCTGGCCTCGTCCACCGAGAAGCCGATGCCGCGATAGACGCCGTCCCGCGGCTCCCAGCCGCCGAACCAGTAGACGAGGGGCTTGTCGGCGGCCTGCACGGCGATCACCGCGCACAGGATCGCGACGGCAAGCGCAGCGAGCAACGCGAGGATGTCGGGGACACGGCCCGGCAGCAGGTGGGCGGTCGCCAGCAGCGCGGCGCAGAACACCAGCGGGATGGCGACCGGCAAAGGCAGGAGCGAGGCGGGGACTGCGATCACGGGGTTGTCCGCTCCCCGTCATTCACGGCGCGCGAGCCTTGGCGGCGACCGGTCTTCCCGCCCGCCCGCATCGGCCGGAGCTTCTCCGGGTCCAGGCTGCCGCCGCGCTTGTGCGCCTGGACGGTCAGGACGAGGAGCAGGGCGGTCAGCGTCGCGCCGACCACGATGTCCGTCAGCACCAGGGCCTGCATCACGGGATCGACGGCGGGCGTGCCCGGTGGGTGATCGTAGAAGATCGGCGCGATGCTGCCCCAGCGATAGCCGAGGCCGAGCAGCAGCACGTAGGTCGCCGACTGGCAGACCCCGAGGCAGCCGACGAGATGGATGAAGTTGCGACTGGTCGCGATGCCGTAGAGGCCGATTCCGAACAGCCACGCGGCGACCGCGTAGGGCAGCACACTCACGCGGATTCCTCCCCAGGCTCGTCGGGCTCCTCGGCCTCACGGGTCTCCTCCATGAATTCCAGGAAGAGCTGCGTGAACCCGCCGGTGACCGCCAGGGCGACGCCGAAATTCTCGACGAGCATCAGCCCGCCCGAGAACAGGTCGCGGAAGGTGCCGAGCGGCAGGACGTTCTCCATGAAGGCGGCGCCGGTCAGCATCGGCGCCAGCCCGCACAGGGCGAAGAGGAGCGCGCCCCCTCCCTCCATGGCGTCGAGCCAGTGGCTGTGGATCGCGTCCCGCCAGCCGGAATAGCCCTCGCCGAGGTAGATCAGCAGGGTCCCGGACGCGAGGATCACACCCCCCTGGAAGCCGCCGCCGGGGGTCACGGTGGCGTGCACCACCACATAGAGGCCGAACAGGCCGGTGAGCGGCCCGGCGATGCGGCAGGCCAGCACCGTCGCCTCCGAGCGCGGGATGACGGCGCGGCCGGGACGGCGCATCGCGTGCTCGGTGTTGCCCTCGCCGCGACGCCCCCGCAGCAGCACCACCGTGCCGGTGATGGCGGCGAGCAGCATGAATTCCTCGCCGAGGGTATCGAGGCCGCGCAGGTCGAAGTTGATCGCGCTCACCATGTTGGCGACGTGCCGCGCCTCCGGGGTGATCGCGTTGATGCGCGCGCCGTACTGGGCGATGGTCGATCCGAATCCCGGAAGCCCGGCGATCACCGCGGCGGCGCCGGGTAGGAGGACGAGGCCCGCGAGCGCGAGCAGCCCGATGCGGATCCGGAGGCTCACGACTCATCCTCGGGCGGCTGCGTGCGCACCGCCATCAGCGCCACGAGGAAGAGGAGCGGCACCGCGGCCGAACCCACCGCCAGCTCCGAAAGGGCGACGTCGGGGGCCTGGAGGGCGTCGAACAGGATCGTCAGGACGAGCCCGTTGATCGCGATGGCGAAGACCTGCCGGACGGGATCACGCACCAGCACCACCGCGGTGCCCGAGATCGCCGTGAGCAGGAACAGCAGCGGCAGGATGACGCTCATCGGGACAGCCTCATGCCGAACGCCCCTCGCGCATCGCCACCGCCCGGCCCGAGACGTGCGACAGCAGAGCCGCCCAGGCGAGGAACACCACCATCATCACCAGGATCTTGAGCGAGCGCCCCGAGATCCCGTCGGCCAGGAAGGCCGCCCCGGTAACGAGAAAGGAGGCCGCGACGTTGAGGAAGGCCAGCGCGTGGAGCCGGTCGAGGGCCCGGGGCAGGCGCCAGAGGGCGAGCGCGGCGAGCCACGTCGCCGCCACCGCGAGGCCGAGGATCAGGCCGATCACGACGCTCATATCCAGCGCTCCAGAAAGACCGCCAGCAGCATCGTGCCGGGCAGGTTGAGCAGGACCAGGGTCAGGGCGAGGTCGGTGATCGACGCCTGATCGGTCGCGAAGGCGAGCAGCGTCAGGATGAGAACCGTAATGCTGCCGGCGAGCTGATAGGCGACGAAGCGCTGACCGGGCCGGCCCCGCCACGCCAGCGCCGCCGCGAGGGCGAGCGGCGGCAGCAGCTCCAGGATGGCAGCCGTCCAGATATTCAGCGCCGCGCCTCCTCCAGGGCGTGGGTCATCACCGTCCCGTGCTCCCGGTCGAGGCTCAGAACGAAGCTGTCCGGCGCGAGGGATGCGCCGAGCAGCCCGACGGCCCGCGCGGCCGGGGCCGTGGCGCCGGACGGCGTGGCCCAGGCCACCTCGGCCGCGCTCTGCTCGCGCGTCGCCCCGCCCGGGACGCGCCCGAGCACGGCCATGGCGAGGCTCGCTCCCACGCGCAGCGTCTGCCGAGGCATGTCGCGGATGGCTGGCCCTAGGGGCCGGAGGGTCTGCCGGCTGAGATGGAACCGGGTGCCGCCGCGCCGACCCACCACCCACCACCATGCGGTCCCGAGGGTGGCGCAGGCGATTGCGGCGAGTCCCTCGCTCGGGCTCACCGAGCCGGCGAAGACCATGTAGGTGAGGGCAAGCAGCACCCAGATCGCAACCGCATCACGCGTCGATCGCTCCTTGATCCCGCTGATCGGTCCTGCCCGCATCGATCCTGACCGGAATCCGCACCGCGAAAAGCGTGGCCCGAAAAGCGTGGCCATGCGCCTGATCGGACGCAAACGGCCCGGCGCGCGCCGGCGTTCCCGGAACTCGACGACACGGTTGCGTGTAGGGCTCCGGGACCCGCCCCACGGGAGACGCACGATGCCAGCCGAGATCCTCGATATCCGCTTCCTCCACGAGGGCTGGAACCGGTTCGGGCTCGCGCAGGTACGCCTCCAGGACGGGTCCGTGGCCGAGCGCGCGATCGAGGATCACGGCGACTCGGTGGGGATCCTGCCCTACGATCCCGAGCGGCGGGTCGCGACGCTGGTCCGCGAGCTGCGGGTGCCGGCCCTGTTCGCGGAGGATTCGCAGATGCAGCTCGAGGCGCCGGCCGGCCTGATCGACGCCGGCAGCCCGGAGGAGAACGCCCGCCGGGAGGTGCTGGAGGAGGTCGGCCTGCGGCTGGGCGATCTGGATTTCGTCGGCGCCACCTATTCCTGCGCGAGCCTGTCCACCGAGAAGATCCACCTCTACCTCGCCCCCTACGGCCGGGACGACCGGGCCGAGGCGGGCGGCGGGGCCGAGGGCGAGCACGAGAACATCCGGGTCGTGGAGATGCCGCTCGCCGAACTCGCCGCCGAGGCCGACCGCGCCGCGATCACCGACCTGAAGACGCTCACCCTCGTGCTGGCGCTGCGCGTCCGCCAACCGGACCTCTTCGCGCCGTGAGGCTCGATGCACGGCGCCTCGCCCAGGGCCTGCTGACCGCCCTGGTCCTCGCGGCTGTCGCGTGGATCGCCTTCCACCTGCGCTGACTGCGGCCTCGCTCGGTCCGGCGCGACCGATGCGTCTTGATCGCCGGCCGTGTCGGCCCCATCGTCCCGCCTGAGAACGGGAGGTCACCGGATGACGCGCGCCTGCATCGTGGGCTGGGCCCACACCCCGTTCGGCAAGCTGGAGGAGCCGGATGTCGAGGGTCTGATCGCCCGGGTCTCCGGCGAGGCGCTGGCCCATGCCGGGATCGAGGAATCGCGGGTCGACGGCATCTATGTCGGCTCGATGAACACCGGCTTCTCGAAGCAGGGATTCGAGGGCTCCCTGGTTGCGGTGAACCGGCCGGGCCTCGCCCACGTGCCGGCGACCCATCTGGAGAATGCCTGCGCCACCGGCTCGGCGGCCCTCTACGCGGCCCTCGATTTCGTCGACAGCGGTCGCGGCCGCATCGCCCTGGTGATCGGCGCCGAGAAGATGACGGCGAAGTCCGTGGCCGAGACCGGCGACATCCTGCTGGGCGCCTCCTACCGGAAGGAGGAGGCAGATATCGAGGGCGGCTTCGCGGGCGTGTTCGGGCGGATCGCGGCGGGCTATTTTCAGCGCTACGGCGACCGCAGCGAAGAGCTGGCCCGGATCGCCGCAAAGAATCACCGCAACGGGGTCGGCAATCCCTACGCGCAGCTGCGCAAGGATTTGGGCTTCGACTTCTGCAACCGTGTCTCGGACAAGAACCCCTACGTGGCGGCGCCCCTGCGGCGGACCGACTGCTCGCTGATCTCCGACGGGGCGGCGGCCCTGGTGGTCGCCGATGCCGAGACCGCCGAGGGGCTGGAGCGGGCGATCGGCTTCCGCGCCCGGGCGCACGTCAACGACATCCTGCCGCTCTCCCGCCGCGACCCGACCGCGTTCCAGGGCGCCCGGCTCGCCTGGGACAAGGCGCGCGCCGAGGCCGGGATCGGCAACGACGACCTGTCCTTCGTGGAGACCCACGACTGCTTCACCATCGCCGAGCTGATCGAATACGAGGCGATGGGCCTCGCCGCCCCGGGGGAGGGGTTTCGCGTCGTCCGCGAGGGGCTGGCCGAGAAGGGGGGCCGGCTGCCGATCAACCCGTCCGGCGGGTTGAAGGCCAAGGGGCATCCGGTCGGCGCCACCGGCGTGTCGATGCACGTGATGGCCTGCCTCCAGCTCATGGGCGAGGCCGGCGAGATGCAGGTGCCCGGGGCGGAACTCGCCGGGATCTTCAACATGGGCGGCGCAGCGGTCGCCAATTACGTGTCGATCCTCGAGCGGCGGCGCTGATTTAGACCGACGCGTCCGCCTCTCCCCCTCCCCCCTCTGCGGGGGAGGGAGGAGTTTCGCGCGCCTTCCTGCAGCATGACCGCCCCGCTGACCCTCAGCCCAGCCGATCCAGCGCCTGCTGGAGATCGGCGATCAGATCCGCGTCGTTCTCCAGCCCGATCGAAAGCCGCACCGTCTCCGGTCCCACCAGCGCGGCGGCCTTCTCGTGCTCCGGCAATTGCCGGTGCGTGGTCGAGGACGGGTGGATCGCCAGCGACTTGATCTCGCCGATATTCACGAGGTGCGAGATCAGCTCCAGCCCGGCGATGAACGTGAGGGCCGCCGGCTCGCCGCCCTTGAGCGCGAAGGTGAAGATCGAGCCCGGCCCGCCCGGCGTGTACCGGCGGGCGAGGTCCTCGCCGGGTTGACCCGGCAGCATCGGGTAGCTCACCCAGGCCACCGCCGGGTGATCCTTGAGGAAGGCCGCCACCGCCCGGGCGTTGGCGCAGTGCCGCTCCATGCGCAGCGGCAGGGTCTCGATCCCCATCAGCGTCAGGAATGCGTTCATCGGCGACAGGCCGGGGCCGAGGTCGCGCAAGCCGAAGAACCGGCAGGCCGCCGCGAAGGGCGTCTCCGGAAACGCCTCGGTCAACACGAGGCCATCGTAGTCCGGCCAGGGCTCGGTGATCAGGTTGTAGCCGCCGGTTTTCGTCCAGTCGAAGGTGCCGGCATCGCAGATCACGCCGCCGATGGTCTGGCCGGAGCCGCTCAGGAACTTCGAGGTGGAGTGCCAGACGATGTCGGCCCCGTGCTCGATCGGCCGGATCAGGGCCGGCGAGGCGAGGGTGTTGTCGACGACGAGCGGCAGATTGTGGCGGCGCGCCACCGCGGCGATCCCCTCGAGATCCACCACCGAGGCGCAGGGGTTCACGATCGATTCGCAGAAGATCGCCCGGCAGTCCGGTGTGATCGCCGCCTCGAAATCCTCCGGCGCCATGCCGCGGGCGAAGCGGGGTTTCAGATCGTAGCGCCCGTCGAGGCGCCGCATCAGGCCCAGCGACCCGCCGAACAGGCGCGGGGACGCGACATAGGCGTCGCCGCTTTTCATCAGCGTCATCAGGACGAGCTGCATGGCCGACTGCCCGGACGACACCGCCACACCCGCCTTCGCGCCCTCCAGGTCGGCGATCCGGCGCTCCAGCGCGGCGACCGTCGGGTTCGAGCCGCGCGAATACGAGAAGCCGGTGCGACGGCCGGCGAAGATGTCGGCGGCCTGCTCGGTCGAGTCGAACACGAAGCCGTTCGTGAAGTAGATCGGCTGGACCCGCGCACCCGTGGCGGGGTCGGGCGCGGCGCCGGCATGGATGGCCCGGGTGGCGAAGCGGTGCTGTCGGCTCTGGTCCGTCATGGCTCTCGGTCGGGTGTTCGACGCCCGGACCGGGGTGAGCCCGAGCGAGGTGCCGGCGTCAAGCCGCGCGGCGAATGAAAGCCTGCAGGGTGCGGACCAGCGTCGTCGGCTCGTAGGGCTTGGGGATGAATCGGGCGCCATCCGGCATGTCGTTCGGGCCCGGCGTGCCCATGCCGGACACCACCAGCACGGGGATCGACGGCCAGCGATGCGCCACCAGCCGGGCGAGGGCGAAGCCGTCCATCGAGCCCTGCGGCATGTCGACATCCGTCATTAGGACGCCGACATCGTCGCGGTTCTCCAGCACCTTGAGCGCCTTGTCGGCGTGGCTCGCCTCCACGACCGTGAAACCCGCATCCGCCAGGGTATCCGCAGCCTCCATCAGCAGGAGGCCGTCATCTTCGACCAGGAGCACAACGGGAAGGTCGGACGGGCTTTCTGACATCAGACCTGCGGAGGTGAGTCTGGATTCCGAAGCGCGGGCCGTATTCCTCCGGGGCTCCCCGCGTCAAGGCGGGGAGCCCGGCTGCGTCAGGCTGCCTCCTCGCGCTTGCCGAGACGCTTGTCGAGGTAGGTGTCCACCGTCTGAGTCAGTTCCTCGACCTTGCCGTCGAAGAAGTGGTTGGCCCCCTCGACCATCTGGTGCTCGATGATGACGCCCTTCTGGGTCTTCACCTTCTCGATCACCGGCATCACCTCGCGCGCCGGCGCGACCCGATCCTCGGAGCCGTGCACGAACAGGCCGGAGGAGGGGCAGGGCGCCAGGAAGGTGAAGTCATAGCGGTTGGCCATCGCGGCGATGGAGATGAAGCCTTCGATCTCGGGGCGGCGCATCAGCAGCTGCATGCCGATCCAAGAGCCGAACGACACGCCGGCAATCCAGCAGGCCTTCGCCTCCGGGTTGACCGACTGCACCCAGTCGAGGGCGGCCGCGGCATCCGACAGCTCGCCGGAGCCGTGATCGAACGCCCCCTGGCTGCGCCCGACCCCGCGGAAATTGAACCGCAGGGCTGCGAAGCCGCGGTTGGCGAAGGTGTAGAAAAGGTTGTACACAATTTGATTGTTCATCGTGCCCCCGAATTGCGGGTGCGGGTGCAGGATGATGGCGATCGGCGCGCCGCGCTTCTTGGGGGCCTGATAGCGGCCTTCGAGGCGGCCGGCGGGGCCGGTGAAGATGACTTCGGGCATCGCTCGTCTCTCGCTCCGGAGATCGCCCGCCGGACCATCGGCGCGGCGGCGTAGCAGCCTTGACTCGGGGCGCGCGCACCATAAAAGCAGTCTTAGAACAGTTCTAGGCGATTAGACCTATTCTAAAGTAGGCGGCCGACAGTTCTCGTTGGCTGCTGCGCCGGTCGCATTCGGCCGGCGGTATCTCATTCTGTCGGCGCGCCTTAGCACGGCGAGCCGGTGCGCGGGCAAGGAATTGTGACGCGCCGCAGCAGAGGCCTTAACGGAACGCCGATGAGCCGGGCACGCGCCTATCTCGATTACAACGCCACCGCCCCGGTCCGTCCGGCCGTTGCGGAGGCGGTCGCGCGCGCGCTGACGCTCCCCGGCAACCCGTCCTCGATCCACGCGGAAGGCCGTGCCGCGCGGGCCGCCCTGGAAGCCGCCCGCAGCGACGTCGCTAGCCTCGTCAACGCCGGCCCGGAGCAGATCGTGTTCACCAGCGGCGGGACCGAGGCGGCGAACGCGGTCCTGTCGGGCGATCTGCGCGGCCGCCGCCTGCCGGCTCCGACCCGGCTGCTGCACACGGCGACCGAACATCCCTGCGTCGCGGCCGGTCACCGGTTTGCGGATGCAGCGGTCGAGGTTCTGCCGGTCGCTTCGGACGGCATCATCGACCTCGTGGCCCTGCAGGCGCGCCTCGCCGCCCTGGCCGACGCGACCGTGCTCCTGTCGGTCCACGCTGCCAACAACGAGACCGGCGCGGTTCAACCGCTGGCCGACGTGATTGCCCTGGCCCGGGCGCATGGCCGGACGCTGATCCACAGCGACGCCGTACAGGCGGCGGGCAAGATCCCCCTGGACATGGCGGCGCTCGGCCTCGACGCGCTCACCCTGTCGGGCCACAAGTTCGCGGCGCCGAAGGGCGTCGGCGCCCTGGTGCTGGCGGACGGCGTCACGCTCGAAACCGCCTTCCTGCGGGGCGGCGGCCAGGAGCGCCGGCAGCGCTGCGGCACCGAGTGCCTGCCGGCGATCGTCGGCATGGGCGAGGCCGCCCGGATCGCCCGCGAGACGCTCGACGACGAGGCCGTGCGCCTGTCGGTGCTGCGCGACCGGATCGAGGCCGGCGTGCGGGCCATGGCGCCCGATGCGGTGGTGTTCGCCGCCGGTGCGCCGCGCCTGCCCAACACCCTCAGTTTCTCGGTGTCGGGGCTCGACGCGCCGGCTGCCTTGATCGCCCTCGACCTCGCCGGCGTGGCGGTGTCGTCGGGCTCGGCCTGCTCCTCGGGCAAAGTCGCGCGCTCGGCGACGCTCGCCGCGATGGGCGTGGATCCCGAGCTTGCCAGGGGGGCGCTGCGCGTCAGCCTCGGCTGGAACACGGTGGACGCGGATGCGGCATGCTTCCTCGACGCCTTCGAACGGGTCTTGCAGCCCCTATATAAGCGGCGAGGACAGGCGGCCTGACCGCCGTCCCCGCCTTCCGACAATCGCATCCCGGCCCTTGACGCCGGAGACGCTGAGGAGACGCAGATGCCTGCTGTGCAGGAAACCATCGACCGGGTCCGTTCCATCGATCTCGACCAGTACAAGTACGGGTTCGAGACCACCATCGAGATGGAGAAGTCCGAGAAGGGCATCTCCGAGGATGTCGTCCGCTTCATCTCGGCCAAGAAGAACGAGCCGGCATGGCTGCTGGACTGGCGCCTCGACGCCTATCGCCGCTGGCTGACCATGAAGGAGCCGGAGTGGGCCCGCGTCTCCTACGACAAGGTCGACTACAACGACATCTACTACTACGCGGCGCCCAAGCGCCCGGCCGCGATGTCGCTCGACGAGATCGACCCCGAGATCCTGAAGACCTACGAGAAGCTCGGCATCCCGCTGCGTGAGGTGGAGGTGCTGGAGGGCATCGCGCCGGAGCGCCGCGTCGCGGTCGACGCCGTGTTCGATTCGGTCTCGGTGGCCACCACCTTCAAGAAGGAACTCTCGAAGGCCGGCGTGATCTTCATGCCGATCTCCGAGGCCGTTCAGGAGCATCCCGAGCTGGTGCAGAAGTACCTTGGCTCGGTCGTGCCGGCGACCGACAACTTCTTCGCGACGCTGAACTCGGCCGTCTTCTCGGACGGGTCGTTCGTCTACATCCCGCCGGGCGTCCGCTGCCCGATGGAGCTGTCGACCTATTTCCGCATCAACGAGCGCGACACCGGCCAGTTCGAGCGCACGCTGATCATCGCCGACAAGGGGAGCTACGTCTCGTATCTCGAAGGCTGCACCGCCCCGAAGCGCGACGACAACCAGCTCCACGCCGCCGTGGTCGAACTCGTCGCCCTCGATGACGCCGAGATCAAGTACTCGACGGTCCAGAACTGGTACCCGGGCGACAACGAGGGCAAGGGCGGGATCTACAACTTCGTGACCAAGCGCGGCGATTGCCGCGGCGCCCGCTCGAAGATCTCGTGGACGCAGGTCGAGACCGGCTCGGCGATCACGTGGAAGTACCCGTCCTGCATCCTGCGCGGCGACGATTCCCGCGGCGAGTTCTACTCGATCGCGGTGTCGAACGGCATGCAGCAGGTCGATTCCGGCACCAAGATGATCCATCTCGGCAAGAACACGACGAGCCGGATCATCTCGAAGGGTATTTCCGCGGGCCGCTCGCAGAACACCTACCGGGGCCTCGTCTCGGCGCATCGGAAGGCCAAGGGCGCGCGCAACTTCACGAACTGCGACTCGCTCCTGATCGGCGACCAGTGCGGCGCGCACACCGTGCCCTACATCGAGTCGAAGAACGCCTCGGCGGTGTTCGAGCACGAGGCCACCACCTCGAAGATCTCTGAGGAGCAGAAGTTCTACTGCCAGCAGCGCGGCCTCTCCGAGGAGGAGGCGACCGCGCTGATCGTCAACGGATTCGTCCGGGACGTGCTGCAGCAGCTGCCCATGGAGTTCGCCGTCGAGGCGCAGAAGCTGATCTCGATCAGCCTGGAAGGCTCGGTGGGCTGACGGCTTTCACGCGCACGCTCCCTCCCTCCCCCCTCTGCGGGGGAGGGTGCCCCGCGCGAGCGGGGCGGGAGAGGGGCAGCGCGACGGTGCCGGATGTGGCCCCGTCGCGACCTATTCGGGGAGGGCGCGCCCCTCTCCCGACCCCTGCCGACGCAGGGGCCACCCTCCCACCTCGGCGGGGGAGGGGTGTTCGGAATCGAAATGGGACTACCAAGACATGCTGGAAATCAAGAACCTCGTCGTGCAGATCGAGGACAACCGCATCCTGAACGGCCTCAACCTCACCGTGAAGGACGGCGAGGTCGCCGCCATCATGGGCCCGAACGGCTCGGGCAAGTCGACGCTCTCCTACGTCATCGCCGGCAAGGAGGACTACGAGGTCCTCGACGGCGAGATCCTGCTCGACGGGCAGAACCTCTTGGAGATGGAGCCGGACGAGCGCGCCGCGGCCGGCGTGTTCCTGGCGTTCCAGTACCCGCTGGAGATCCCCGGCGTCGGCACGATGACCTTCCTGAAGGCCTGCCTGAACGCCCAGCGCAGGGCCCGCGGCGAGGGCGAGATCTCAACCCCCGACTTCATCCGCGCGGTCAACGCCGCTGCGGACCGGCTCGAGATCAACAAGGACATGCTCAAGCGTGCCCTCAACGTCGGCTTCTCCGGCGGCGAGAAGAAGCGCATGGAGATCCTCCAGATGGCGCTGCTGCAGCCGAAGTTCTGCGTGCTCGACGAGACCGATTCCGGCCTCGACATCGACGCCCTGCGCATCGTCTCCGAGGGCGTGAACGCGCTGCGCGACCAGGGCCGCTCGTTCCTGGTGATCACCCACTACCAGCGGCTGCTCAACCACATCGTGCCGGACGTGGTGCACGTGATGTCGAAGGGCCAGATCGTGAAGACCGGCGGCAAGGAGCTCGCCCTGGAGCTCGAAGCTTCCGGCTACGCCGAGTACCGCACCAGCGAGGCCGCCTGAGCCATGGCCGACGTCACCAACCTCCGCTCCCCCGCCGAGGCCGGCCTGTCGAAGCTGTTCGAGACCGCCCGCCAGAGCTTCGCCAGCGAGACCGCGATCGCCCGCGAGGAGGCCTTCCGCTTCTTCGAGGCGACCGGCCTGCCGAGCCGCCGGGTCGAGGCGTTCAAGTACACCGACCTGCGTGCCGCGATCGCCGAGGCCGCCCCGCCCGCCGAGGCGCCGAGCCTCGACGCCGCCAGGGCGGCCGTCGCCCAGGCCAGGGGCTTTTCCGGACTCGAAGCCGCGCGCCTGACCTTCGTGAATGGCCACCTTGTCGGCGAACTGTCCGATCTCGACCGTATCCCCAAGGGCGTGACCGTCGTCCCGATGTCCGAGGCGCTGACCGAGGCGCATGTCGACCTGAAGCGGCTCGCCCCCGTGCCGCAGGCCCGGGAGAACCCGATCTATCAGCTCAACACCGCCTTCCTGGCGGACGGCGCGGTGATCCGGGTCGCCCCCGGCGCCAAGCCGGAGCAGCCGATCCACCTGCGCTTCGTCGGCAGCGGCACCACGCCGTTCTCGACGGCGACCCGCGTGCTCGTTCAGCTCGGCGAGGGCGCGGAATTCAGCCTGCTGGAGAGCCACGAAGGACCGGACGGTCTCACCTGCCAGCCGAACGACGCCCTCGACGTGGTGGTCGGCCCCAGGGCCGCCTTCCGGCACACCCGCCTGAACACGGAGGGCGACGCCACCATCGCGCTCTCGACCCTGTCGCTGAAGGTCGAGGCCGAGGGCCAGGTCGAGACCGTGAACCTCGTGACCGGGGCGGTGCTGTCGCGCCACCAGATCTACGTCCATGTCGCGGGCGACGACACCAACGTCGTGGTCAACGGCGCCGCCATGCTGCGCAAGGGCCAGCTCGCCGACTCGACGCTGCTCGCCGACCATGCCGCGGTCGGCGGCGTCGGCCGCGAGCAGTTCAAGTGGATCATCGACGGTGACGCCACCGGCGTGTTCCAGGGCAAGATCATCGTCCGGCAGGTCGCCCAGAAGACCGACGGCAAGATGAAGTCCGACTGCCTCCTCCTCACCGACGAGGGGCAGATGATGAACAAGCCGGAGCTGGAGATCTTCGCCGACGACGTCGCCTGCGGCCACGGAGCCACCTGCGGCGCGCCGGACGAGGATCTGCTGTTCTACCTGATGGCCCGCGGCCTTCCGCGCGCGACCGCCGAGAGCCTGCTGGTTCAGGCCTTCGTGGGCGAGGCGGTGGAGACGGTCACGCACGAGGGCGCCCGCGCGGCGCTGATCGGCGAGATCGAGGCCTGGCTGAAGGCGCGCGGCTGACCATCCCGGCTGGCCCCTCCCGGGACCGGCCGCTCCTCCAAACCTGAACCTCAGCCTGAGGTGCCCGCGTCGGCGGGCCTCACAGGAAGGCCCCAGGTATCGCAATGCCAGCTGGAGGGCTCCTTCGAGGCCTTCGCTCCGGCACCTCAGGATGAGGTGGCTCTCGGGATCGGCGAAGTTTTTGGGAAGGTCGCGACCATGAACGCACCCGTCCTCACCCCCACCTACGACGTCGCGGCGATCCGGAAGGATTTCCCGATCCTGGGCCAGCAGGTCTACGGCAAACCGCTCGTCTACCTCGACAACGCCGCCTCGGCGCAGAAGCCGCGTGTGGTGATCGACGCGATGGTCACCTGCATGGAGACCGGCTACGCCAACGTCCATCGCGGCCTGCATTACATGGCGAACGCCGCCACCGAGGGGTTCGAGGGTGCGCGGGAGACGACGCGCCAGTTCCTCAACGCCGCCTCGACCGACGAGATCATCTTCACCCGCAACGCCACCGAGGCCTACAACCTCGTCGCCTCGTCGATGGGTTGGGGCGGGCTGATCGGGGAGGGGGACGAGATCATCCTCTCGATCATGGAGCACCATTCCAACATCGTGCCCTGGCACTTCCTGCGCGAGCGCCGCGGCGCCGTGATCAAGTGGGCGCCGGTGGACGATGAGGGCAACTTCCTCATCGAGGAATACGAGAAGCTGTTCTCGCCGCGCACCAAGATGGTGGCGATCACCCACATGTCGAACGTGCTGGGCACGGTCACGCCCGCCGCCGAGATCGTGCGCATCGCCCACGCCCACGGCGTGCCGGTTCTGCTCGACGGCGCCCAGAGCGCGGTGCATCAGCCGGTCGACGTCCGGGCGCTCGATTGCGACTTCTTCGTCTTCACCGGCCACAAGGTCTACGGGCCGACCGGAATCGGCGTGCTCTACGCCAAGAAGGAATGGCTCGACCGACTGCCCCCCTACCAGGGCGGCGGCGAGATGATCCGCACGGTCAGCGAGGATTCGATCCTCTACAACGATCCGCCGCACAAGTTCGAGGCCGGCACGCCGGCGATCATCGAGGCGGTGGGGCTCGGCGCGGCGCTCGAATACATGATGACCCTCGGCCGCGACGCGATCGCCGCCCACGAGGCGAAGCTCACGGCCTACGCGCAGGAGCGGCTCGGTGCGATGAATGCGGTGCGCCTGATCGGTACGGCGAAGGGCAAGGGCGGCGTGATCGCCTTCGAGATGAAGGGGGCGCACGCCCACGACATCGCGACCGTGATTGACCGCCAGGGCGTTGCGGTCCGGGCCGGGACCCATTGCGCGATGCCGCTGCTCAACCGCTTCGGCGTGACCTCGACCTGCCGCGCCTCGTTCGGCCTCTACAACACCACGGCCGAGATCGATGCCCTTGCCGAGGCGCTCGGGAAGGCAGAGATGCTGTTCACCTGAAAATCTGCGATGAGGCTGGGCACGCCCGCGCGAGCCCGGGGAGAGTGAACCGATGACCACCGACGCCACCATCACCGGCGGCATGAACGCCCCCGAAGTCGCCGGCGACTCCGCGATCCCGCAGGCGGAGCTGGACCGCCTGACCGACGACATCGTGGCGGCCCTCAAGTCCGTCTACGATCCCGAGATCCCGGCCGACATCTACGAGCTCGGCCTGATCTACAAGGTCGATATCGGCGACGACCGGAAGGTCGCCATCGACATGACGCTGACGGCTCCGGGCTGCCCCGTGGCCGGCGAGATGCCCGGCTGGGTCGAGAACGCGGTGAGCGCCGTGCCGGGCGTTCAAGCCTGTTCGGTGACCATGGTGTTCGATCCGCCGTGGGACCAGAGCCGCATGTCGGACGAGGCCCGCGTCGCCCTCGACATGTGGTAGACTGCTACCATCTCCATCGGCGCGCGGTCGCGATGATGTGCTCCGAGATCCAATCCTGAGGGCCATTCCGGGCGGGAGCGGCCTGTCCGGCGGCAGGCGGCCCGGTTGCGGCTTCGGCCGCGCGGACGTCGCGTATCCGGGCACCGCATCGGAGAGACCACGCCTGCAGCGAAGACATCGTATCGACGCGGCGGGTTTTTTCGAGGCCGCCGAAGGACCGGCCATCCCCTACGCGGCCTGAGGAGCGGGGCGGTCGCCGCACCCGTTAAGCCCGCGCTAACCACGGGGGCGCAGACCGGGGCGTGCCGCTTCTGCGCGGCGCCCTCCCTGACGCAGCTGGTGGAATCGGATGGCTTCGGGCTACGTGGTTGCGGCGCTTCTGGAGGCGGCCGGGTTGATCGGCCTCGTGATCGCCCTCATCAAGATGCGAGCGGAGCGGCGGGCGAAGGTCGCCGAATTGAGAAGCTATCTTCGCTCCGGACAAATCGTTTCGTCCGCCTCCAACGCGGTTGTATCGCATCGGACATCAGGGTCCGGCAGGCGGGTGCTCGCGGTCCCCTTCGAACCGAACCCGCGCCACGCGGTGGACGCCCAGCTTTCCGCCGCCCGCTCGGCCCTGAGCCGCGCGGTCATTCCCGGTGGCCGAAAAGCGTGCGGCGATCTCGTCACCGCCGTCAGCGCAGGATGATGTCGAGGCCGCTCCCCAGGAAGACGACGGCGCTGAGCGTCAGCATGAACTTCAGATCTTCGAGACGGGCGCTCATGATCAAACCCTTGTGTTCGGCGGCTTCATTGCTGCTCGGGTCACGCATGATCACCGCAGTAACGACTTTTTCGCGAGTCCTTTCAGCTTCCGTTAGGGATTTACCCGCGGTTTCCGTTTGTTAAGGTTGTCGAACCGTTAAAATGGCAATGGACCGGTTTCGGTTGGTCTTCGTCGGGAAGGGTCCACGTCATGGATCAGAAACGGACCGGACCGCTTGCACGGGGGTTCGACTGGCTGTTCCGTGATCGGACGACCGGTGCGATCACCATCGGGCAATGGCCGAACCCGCCGCTGTGGCTGTTCGGCGGGCTGACCCTGGCCGCGTGGGGACTCAGCGGGACCGGGGCGCTCGCCTCCTGGCTCTCGGCCGGTGCGGACGTGGCCCTGGCATGGTGGGCCCTCGATGAGGTGCTCCGCGGCGTGAATCCGTGGCGTCGCATTCTCGGCGCCGCAACGCTGGTCGGCCTCGTCGCGCTCGTTACGCTCCGCCGGGCAGCCTGAGCCGACGCGCGCTGGCCGGTCGACGCTCGTCCGCTCGGATCCTCGACCGGCCGAAAGACCTGCACGGCCGGCGCCGACCCTTTTAAACCCTGTCGAGGGCGTTCGGGTCTCTCGGGCCGCCGGTCTCCACGGGTGACGACGACCGGCGCCGTGGCTCGACCGAAGGTCAGAACCTAACGGTAGGTTGCATCCGCGCAGAATTTGTGAATGTTCGCGCCCGGCACAGCACGGAGCTGGCTCGGACAGCCAAGATGCGCGTTCCGGCGACGGGCCGAGGGAGCGGTGTTGAAGGCATCATGACGGACGCGGGAGGAGCTGATCTGAACAAGTCCGCTGCGGATGAGCGTGCGCGGCTGCTGGGACAGATCGCGGATGCACTCAACATCCCGGTCGTCGCCTTCCAAAGCCGCGTCTCCTGGGCCGACGGAGCCACCGGCCCGAGCGCGTCGGAATGTGCCGCCCTGCTGGCGGCCTTCGCGCGGATCGCCGATCCCGAACGCCGCAGCGCGTGTTTGGCGCTTGTGGAGAGCTTCGCCGAACCGTGATGCGCCGGTGCGGTGGCGGTGCGCTCGCACACACCGGACCCGTGAGCGCCGCTTGCGCGGCGTGCTATAGGGCTGGCCGCGCCCGATGCGGGCCGCGCCGTCGGCGCCCTCGGGCGGACACCGGCGCGTCCGCGCCTGCCTCCGCACATTCCAGGCCCTGATGCCGATCATTTCCATCTCGAAGCTGTCGAAGACCTACAAGACCGGCTTCACGGCCTTGCGCGATATCGACCTCGCGATCGAGCGCGGCGAGATCTTCGCGCTGCTGGGCCCGAACGGCGCCGGCAAGTCGACCCTGATCAATATCGTTTGCGGTATCGTCACGCCGAGCAGCGGCACGGTGCGGGTCGACGGCCACGACATCGCCGCCGATTACCGCGCCGCCCGCCGTGCAATCGGGCTCGTGCCGCAGGAACTGACCACCGACGCCTTCGAGACGGTGCTGAACACGGTGAGTTTCTCCCGCGGCCTGTTCGGGCTGCGGCCGGACCCTGCCCATATCGAGCGGATCCTCCGGGCGCTGTCCCTGTGGGACAAGCGTGACAGCCGGCTCATGACCCTCTCGGGCGGCATGAAGCGCCGCGTGCTGATCGCCAAGGCCCTGTCGCACGAGCCCCGGGTGCTGTTTCTCGACGAGCCGACCGCGGGCGTCGACGTGGAGCTGCGCCAGGACATGTGGCGGCTCGTGCGCGACCTGCGCCAGCAGGGCGTCACCGTGATCCTCACCACGCACTACATCGAGGAGGCCGAGGAGATGGCCGACCGCATCGGCGTGATCCGCCGGGGCGCGATCATCCTGGTGGAGGAGAAGGCGGCGCTGATGCGCAAGCTCGGGCGCAAGCGACTCACGTTGCACCTTCAGCAGCCGATCGTGGCCGTCCCGACGGAGCTGGCCGATTATGAGCTGGCCCTGGCCGGCGAAGGCCGCGAGTTGATCTATACCTACGATACGCGGGCCGAGCGCACCGGCATCACCGGGCTGCTCACCGGGCTCGCCGCGGCGGGCATCCGCTTCAACGACCTGCACACGGAGCAGAGTTCGCTGGAGGACATCTTCGTGGGCCTCGTCCGCGAGGAAGGAGCACGGGCATGAGCACCGCCGCAGGTCCCGCCATGAGCATGAACTGGCCGGCGGTCCGGGCGATCTACCGGTTCGAGATGGGCCGGTTCTGGCGCACGGCCGGCCAGAGCATCCTGGCCCCGGTGATCTCGACGACCCTGTACTTCGTGGTGTTCGGCGCCGCGATCGGCTCGCGGGTCTCGGCAGTGGATGGCGTGCCCTACGGGCTTTTCATCGTGCCGGGCCTGATCATGCTCTCGCTGCTGACGCAGAGCATCGCCAACGCCTCGTTCGGCATCTACTTCCCGCGCTTCGCCGGCACGATCTACGAGATCCTCTCGGCGCCGATCTCGCCGCTGGAGGTGGTGCTGGGCTTCGTCGGCGCGGCGGCTTCGAAGTCGATCCTGATCGGCCTGATCATCCTGGCGACCTCGGCTTTGTTCGTGCCTTTGCGGATCGACCACCCGCTCTGGATGATCGCCTTCCTGCTGCTCACCGCGGTGACGTTCAGCCTGTTCGGCTTCGTGATCGGCCTGTGGGCCGACGGATTCGAGAAGCTGCAGCTCGTGCCGCTCCTTGTGGTGACGCCGCTGACCTTCCTGGGCGGCAGCTTCTACGCCATCGGCATGCTGCCGCCGTTCTGGCACGCGGTGAGCCTGCTGAACCCGGTCGTCTACCTGATCAGCGGCTTCCGCTGGGCCTTCTTCGGCAAGGCGGACGTGAACATCGCGATCAGCCTCGGCATGACCGCGCTGTTCCTGGTGGTCTGCCTCGGCCTCGTCACCTACATCTTCCGGACCGGTTACCGGCTGAAGAGCTGACACGGGTTGCGTTCAAACGCTTCGATTGACGCATCCCTCCCGTCATCACGCGCGCAGCGAAGCGACCCGGGGCGGCGCGAGAATGGTCAGCGTGGCGCCGACTGGATTGCTTCGCTCGCGCTCGCAGGGACGAAGGTGCCGCAGCGAGCAACCGCACCCGGTATGCAGCGTCAGGGCTGCGCGGCGAGAAACGCCAGCACGCCGTCCCGGTGCGGCTTGGCGCCGACCGCGGTGGAGTGGTCCTTGCCCTCGATCTCCAGCGCCCGGGCATCCGGGATCAGCGCGGCGAGACCCGGCCCGGAGCCCGCCACCGTGTCGAGGGTGCCGACCGAGACCAGCACCGGCACCTCGATCTGCGCAAGTTCACCCCGGCTCAGCGTCTGGCGCGAGCCGCGCATGCAGGCGGCGAGCGCCCGCAGGTCGCTCCGCGTCTGCTCGGCGAACATGCGGAACGCCGCGGCGGTGGGATTCGGCGCCGGCGTCCCGGCCGGCGCCTCCAGGGCCTCGGCGATGCCCGAGGGCAGCCCCTTGCCCTCGACGAGGTGCATCCCGAGGCCGCCGATCAGCGCGGAACGCACCCGGTCGGCGTGGTCGAGCGCGATATGCGCCGTGATCCGCCCCCCCATCGAGTAGCCCATCACGTGGGCGCGTGCGATCCCGAGATGGTCGAGGAGCCGGATCGCGTCGCCCGCCATCGCCTCGGAGCTGTAGGCGGCCGGATCGTAGAGCTTCTCGCTCTCGCCGTGGCCGCGATTGTCGAGCGCGATCGCCCGGTAGCCGGCCTGCGTCAGGGCCTTCACCCACTGGGTGTTGACCCAGTTGACCGCGTGGTTCGACGCGAAACCGTGGATCAGCAGGATCGGCGTGCCACTCCCCTCCACGGGCGGGACGTCGATATAGGCGATCCGCACCCCGTCGGAATTGAAGGACTCCATGCCGCAACCTGTGTTCCCGAAGCTCGGCCACGGCTTAGACCAGGCGGGCGCGCCGGGGCAACGCGGATCGGTCGCCTTGCGGGGCGCGGCGCCGGCTGGCAAACCGCCCCGGTCATGACGGACACGCAGCCCTACGGCACCTTCGAACCCACCGGTCTCGTGGCGGCGATCACCCGCCGCACGAACCGGATCCCGGCCGGATCCTGGTATGGGCGGCGCCTCGCGCTGTTCCTGCGCCGGATCGCGATCTCGCGGCTCGGGGGCAAGCCCCTCGACGTCACCCGCTACGGGGCGCGGATGCGGCTGCACCCGTACAACAACAATTGCGAGAAGAAGGTGCTGTTCACGCCGCAGTTCTTCGATCCCGAAGAGCGCGCACTGCTTCAGGAGCGCCTGCCGAAGGACTGCGTCTTCCTCGACATCGGCGCCAATATCGGCGCCTACGCCCTGTGCGTGGCCGCCTTCTCGGGCCCGGAGGCCCGGATCGTCGCGGTGGAGCCGCAGCCCGACGTCTTCACCCGCCTGACCTACAACATCGCCCAGAACCCGTTCCACACCGTGAAGGCGGTGGCCTGCGCGGTGGCCGACAAGGCCGGCGAGCTGACCCTGTTCATCGATCCCCGCAACCGGGGCGAATCGAGCCTGCGGATCGTCGGCACCAACGAGGGCGCCCGGATCACCGTGCCGGCGGTGACGCTGATGGATCTGCTGCGCAACGAGGGGCTGACCCGGGTGGACGGCGTCAAGCTCGACGTGGAGGGCGCCGAGGATCTGATCCTGGAACCGTTCCTCCGTGAGGCTCCGGAATCGCTGCTGCCGCGGATCCTCCTGATCGAGAACGGCACCGGCCAATGGCAGATCGATCTGCCGAAGCATTTGGAGGGCTTCGGCTATCGCGAGGTCTCGCGCTCCCGACTGAACCTGGTGTTCGAGCGTTCGACGGTCAAGGCGGCGTGATCACCGGGATCTCGTCCGCGATCGCGACGCCCTCCGGCGCGACCGCGCAGCAATAGGCGCGCACCGCCACACCCGCCGCCCGCGCCTCGCGGAAGGCCCGATCGAAGGCCGGGTCGATGTCGCGGGCGACGTCGAACGCCTCCGCCTGCATCTGCACGACGATGACCACCAGCGCGCGGCCTCCCTCGGCGACGACCTCAGCCAGGTCGCGCATGTGACGGGCGCTCCGAGCCGCCTTGCAGTCCGGAAACTCCGCGAGGCCGGCCCGGCGCATCAGGTGGCAGTTCTTCACCTCGACGTGGCACGGCCCGCCATCACCGCCACTTGCCACGAAGTCGACCCGGCTCGCCTGCGCGTAGCGGACCTCCGGCTTCAGCATGTCGTACCCGGCGAGCGCCGGGATCGCGCCGGCGTGGAAAGCCTCGGCCACGAGGGCGTTCGGGCGCAAGGTGTTGAGCCCGACCCATTGCGGACCGCCGGGCAGCTCGGCCTCGACCAGTTCCCAGGTCAGAGGCAGCTTGCGCGTCGGGTTCGCGGAGCGGGACAGCAGCACCCGCGCGCCGGGGGTGTTCAGGCCGAGCATCGCCCCCGGATTGGGGCAATGGGCGGTGACGAGCCCCTCATCGGTCTCGATATCGGCGAGGAACCGCTTGTAGCGCTGGACCAGCCGTCCCGGCAGGAGCGGCGCGGCGAACTGCATGGCATCCTCGGCATTGTCGTAGTCGGGCGAGCGTGTCGCGCTATCTGCCCGCGCGATCCA